>OY856409.1:1646137210-1646232210 GCA_963693085.1 Alisma plantago-aquatica
AGAGACTGAAAATAAAAGGAAACGGAAGGGAAAGGGGGTACAGCCTGGATGCGAGAAACTGAAGAGTAGTAAGGCTATGAACGAAGCCTGTCAACAGCAGGGGAAACTGAGGAGCATCTCAATGTCGCCTGAGCCGCAGCCGCCTCCCCTTCCGAGAACCGCCGTCGAGGATCCGGCCTCCGGGACCAGATGCCGCCGCCGCTTGAGCGAAAGGAGAAGGGAAACAAGCCGACCACAGATTACCACCTGACCCCGGGTCCGAGCGAACCAAACGAAGAGAAAGCCCGGGGGGAGCGGCTGGCTCACAACGGCAGCCAGAGCCTCTCCCCCAAGCTTGCCGCCGCACTCAGGAGCCGCGAGCCCTAATCGCCCTTTCGTCGCCAGACCCGGAGACGCGACCAGTTTGTATATATATATATATATATGTGGGTGTTCATTCATTTCCCGCGTGGGTAGAATGGATTTTCACTACCCTGCATCCAAAAAAGTAACTCTCCTAGCTAAGAAAATAACTCTGCTGTAAAAAAAGTAACTATGGTGTCAAAAAAGTAACTCTGCTGGCTAAAAAAGTAACTCTGTACAAAATATATAGCAGATATATATAAGGGCGAGTTTTTTGATTTTAGAGGGGCAAATGATATTATTTTTGGCTCAAATTTTTTGGAGAGATAGACAAAATCGTCCTCTACAATTTCGAAAACAAATTGAAAAAAAGTGATCGGAAGGGTGGGCGGGTAGCTACCCGCGCGGGCAATAAAGATGGGCCCTATATATATATATATATATATATATATATATATATATATATATATGCCCATCTTTATTGCCCGCGCGGGTAGCTACCCGCCCACCCTTCCGATCACTTTTTTTCAAAAAAAAAATTCGTGCGGGCAACCTCGATCACTTTTTTTCATATATATATATATATATATATATATATATATATATATATATATATATATATATATATATATATATATATATATATATATATATATATATATATATATATATATATATATATACGTACATATATACGAGATGCAACCTCGATCGCTCTCCAAAACCTTGGGACCAGGATGACAAGGATATACCCGCCCTAGACCCGTATACAATCAAGATTATATGACTTCGAGTTTCCCTTCTAGAATACTCGTTTTACTATCCAGCAAGTCCTAACATTGGAATAGTTCTACAACATAGGGCAATACATGATTAGGGTATCACTAGATTAATTAGACCAATTGGGTGTTTTCAGGATGCATCAATCAAGTTACACCATCAACTATATTGTTTCTATAAGAATAAGTGGTAAACAACAATTCCAAAGGATGTAAAACATATGAAACATATTCCTTATTACAACATCACAAAATACAAGTCCATTTTCATACTTTAAAAAAGACTAACTTCCATTAGGGTTCAAAACACCACACAAACGCGTGTATCATTGGATTAATTAGAGAAATTGGGTGTTTTTAGGCTGCATGAATCAAGTCACAACATCAACTATATTGTTTCTATAAGAATAAGTGGTAAACAACAATTCCATAGGATATAAACCATATGAAACATATTCCTTATCACCACATCACAATATACAAGTCAATTTTCATCCATTAAATAAGACTAACTTCCATTAGGGTTCAAAACACCCCACAAATTTCATTCACACTATACCACATTCCTTCCTTGTAAGAGCATTATTACCTTTCGATACTTTATATAGGGTTCAACAGGTCATCAGTGATAAGAGTTACAAACTTCCTAAGAGTAACATAACATACTTATCTTTAGCAATATGAATTGTGTTCATTCATCATTTCAACATTAGAATAAGATTGAAGTGCTAAACGCTCATTATTTAACCATTATAAGAAGGATTCAAATTATGGTTTGTATTTGCATCCCAAATCATCTTACATAGGTAAATCATCGGTTCATTAGCATGCTTAGGCAAACACTGAGGCCCACCATCATTTCCTTAGCATGCTTAGGTAAACACTTAGGAAAACCATCATTTATTTTACACACTTAGGTAAAACATTGTTTCATTTAGGGCTTAGCCAAACATAAACCATCAGTTCATTAGGAATTAACCAAAAAGCAAAGCCATTGGTTCATTTAAAGACTTAGCCAAAACATAAAATCTCATACGTACCATACCCATCAATTCATTGATGTACTTAGCCAAAAACAAAACCATCAGATCATTAACTTAGATAACCATTGATTGATGGACAACAAAACCATTGTATTATGAGCTAGGTAAATCAACATTGTATTCACCAAGTAAAGCCATCAATTTCTATACTTAGTGAAATTTTGGTTTCATTTACCAAGTGAAATCATCAATCAGACACTAAGTAAAGGCCATTAGTTTAGAGACCAAGTAGAGCCATTGATTCACACACCAAGTCACACCATCATTTCATACTCTTAACAAAACCATCACTTTATAGACTAAGTATAACCATCGATTTTAGCAATAAGTAAAAACACTTGATCTTTACACTAAGGGGAAACCAGTTCTTTGCACTAAGTAAAAATCAACATTTCATACTTCCAAAACCAAGGTAGTTCAATATTGAAGAGGATATATGCTTAAGAACTAAAGATAGTTTCATAACACACCACAATCACACACATATGCAAAATCGTGTACAATGAAACATCTTTCTTCCATAATACCAAGTTTCTAGGGTATGATCTATATCGAGCAAATTGAAAGCAAGCATGAAATGAGTTGAAGGTTATATAAATTGCCTCAAGGATGAATAAGAGCTTCCAAACAACTAGGTGTCTCAAAGACAGAAGATGAACCCTAATTTACACTCTCAAAGCTCCAAGATAGCTCCTCTCTTCAAGAACAACGTGAATCTTGGGAAAAAGATAGAAGAAAAGGCATTCCTCAACCACATGCATGAGATCCACCAAGAACACTAGGGTTCCGCCAATGGATGAAGAGATAAGAAATAAAACTGCAAGGAATCTAAATTAGAGAATAAAATCTTACTTTATTAGGTCAAGAAAGTAGGTTAGTAGGCTCTAAACAACCCTAGACAAGCTTGATCTAAACCCTATAGCAACATGCATCCAAGATCTAGATAAGATTCAACCTCCAAGAGCTCTCCCTTCATAAAATGATGGGTTGGAGTCTAAGCAAGAACAAGTGGGAGAAGGAAATGTTTTGTTTGGGGAGAGGTGAAGGGTATATATATCCAAGAAGAGAGAGAAAGATGGTCAAGGGTTGAAAAACTAACTTGCCATATGTTAAAATATGAAATATATTTTCCATGCATGTCATAACTTCCATTAGATAATTCACCAAGGATATTTATTACTTCATGCCTTGTTGAAATTATCAAGATGTATTATCACATAAACCATCAGATTGTGCACCATACTTAGCCATTTTCAAACACTGATCCTCCATTGGATTGTACACTTCAACCAGGATAATCATTGGTTTTAGAACCTCAAGGGGAGGCAATCATATCTTCAACTACAAGGAGGGAGCATCGGATCCTTCTCCCACTTGGTGAAACCATGAGATCCTCACCATACTTAGAAAAACACCCAATTATCACTTAGGTGAAAATCCATTGGTTTTTAACCTACAACAGAAAGAAGAAACGATTTGATGGTACATCCATGTACCCAAAGGGACAAACATATTAAACATTATGAATCATACTATGAAGCACGACATGTATGTGTAAAAAATTATAGATTGAACCCTAGAAAAGAAAAAATTGTGTAAAGGTCCATAAAAAAACATAAATTGCAAAACTTAAGAAAACACAGTCCAAAATGGACCAAATTTGAAACATATATTAGTCACTTTATATCAAAGCATAAATTAGGGTTTGATTAAGGAACTTAGCACCCAATTAGATTAATCAAGCATGTTTAACCACAAGGCTAGATCAGGGTCTTACAACCATAAACCCTAATAAGGATATCGCCCTCAAAATCGTAAGCAACCAAGGATGGGTACTTCCTACACATCTCATCCTCCTACTTCCATGAGGTTTCCTTCACACCGCAGTGATGCCACAACACCTTCACTAAGGCTATGTCCTTCTTCCTAAACTTCTGCACATGCTTATCTAGGATCAAAATAGGACCCTCAACATAGTAAACATCCTCATCTAACTCAACCACCATTGGCTATATCGTCTATTTTGTATCAGGGTGACACTTCCTCAATATTGAAAAATGAAAGAAATTATAAAACATATGCAACTATGTTAGTAATTCCAGCTTGTATGCCACATTTCCAACTCAGACCAAGATAGGGTATCATCCCATAAATCTAGGATACAACTTTATCTTCTTACCAAATCTCAAGACAGCTTTCCAAGGGGAAACCTTGAGATACATAGTATCAAACTTGGAACTCTAACGGTCTATGATGGTTATCAACATATGTCTTCTATTTATCTTGAGATACCTTTAACTATAGTTGGATCACCTTGATCTTCTCTATCATCTATTTTACTAACCCAAGGACCCACCAATTGATACTCACCTTTCTCGTACCAACAAAGAGGTGATCATCAATGCCTTTTGTACAAATCCTCATATAGTGCCATGTCTATTCATTTTTGATAGCTATTGTTGAAGTAAAACTCAATCAAACAAGAAGTAGACATACCAACTTCCAAGAAACTAAAGAACACTCGCTCTTAAATGATCATCTAATGTCTGAATGGTACTTTATGATTGACCATCTATCTATATGTGAAAAGTTGTGATGAATCACAACTATGTCCCCAACACAGTATGCAGATGTTCCCAAAACCTACTTGTAAACTAAGGACCTGTATAAAATGCTATGGTGACTGGTATGCCATGCAAACAAACTATCTCATCAATGTAGACTTATGCCAACTTCTCTACTATATAAGTTATCTTAACTGAATGAAGTGAACTGGATTTTTAGTTGATCAACAATCACCCAAATGGAATCATGACCTTTGGCTATCCTTGGAAGGCTAACCACAAAGTCCATGGTTATATGATCCCATTTCCATTGTAGTAATGTCAAAGGCTGCTATGTTCCTGCATGCTTCTGATGCTCCATCTTGACTTGTTGACAAACTAGACACTTGGCCACAAACTCTACCACATCATTTTTCATGCCTGGACACCAGTAAAAATCCTTCAAATTATGATACATCTTTTCCTGATGGGATGCATCATGTACATTGAGGAATGAGCCATATCAAGTACCATCTCCCTTAGACCTTCAACATTTAGAACCACTAGTCTATTGTGGAAATACACTATTCCATCATCTAACTAATGAAATCCATCATGCTTCCCACTGCCAAACTTTGATCTGATATTTTGTACCATGATATTATCCTTTTATGCATCTCTCATCTGCTGTAACAATGCTGGCTTGACTTGTAGTTGTGCCAAAAATCCTGCCAAAAGAGATACTTCCAACTATACATTCATTTGTCAAAGTGATACTAACATATCCCGCTACTGACACGTCATAGAGTGTAACTACACTTTATCTATGGATGATGATGGAGATGACTTTCTACTCAGTGCATCAGCCACCACATTTTCTTAACCAGGATGATAGTATATCATGCAATCATAGTCCTTAATTAGATCCATCCACCTTCTCTGCCTCATGTTCAACTCCTTCTTTGAGAAGATGTACTGAAGGTTCTTTTGATATGTGAAGATGTGACACTCTTCCCCCTACATATAGTGTCTCAAAATCTTTAAGGAAAGAACTACTATAGTTATCTTCAGGTCATGAGTTGGATAGTTCTCCTCATGTTTCTTAAGTTGTCGTAAAGCAAAATAAATCACATTCTTGTCAAGCATCAACATGCATCCCATTCCATTTTTGAAGCATCATAGAAAATGATGTAGCATTTCTGCTTCTCTAGAAACACTAACACTAGAGCACTCGTCAAATTCTCATTTAACAATTGAAAGGAACCCTAACACTTTTCATCCAAAATAAAGGAACACCCTTCCTAGTTAGTTTGGTCAAAGGTAAACAACTACACAGAAGTTCTTAAAGAACCTCTTGTAGTAACTAGCTAGACCTAGAAAATTTTAGACCTCATTCGGTGTCTTGGGTGGCTCCCACTCTAGAACTGACTCCACCTCCTTAGGGTCTACACAAGCACCTTTGGCAGATTTGACATGACCAAGAAAAGACATCTCAATCAGCCTAAACTCATACCAAACTTAGCATATAATCGATGCTACCTTAACAACTCCAACGCTTGATGAAGATATTGCTCATTATGTTGACTGTCTCTGGAGTATATTAAGATGTCATCTATGAACACAACCACAAACTTATAAAGCTACAGTATGAACACTCTATTCATCAAGTCCATAAACATTGTTGGTGCATTGGTTAGCCCAAACGACATAACCACATACTCATAATGACCATACCTAGTCTAAAAGCCATCTTAGGTATGTCATATGCCTTGATCCTCAACTAGTGATATCCCAACTTTAGGTGTATGTTGGAAAGCATTGTAGCACTTCTCAACTGATCAAACAAATCATCTATCCTCGACAACAAATACTTGTTCTTCACCATGAACTTATTCAACTATTATTAATCTACACGAAGCCGCATAGAATCATCCTTCTTCATCATGAAAAAACTAGAGCACCCCAAGGAGAAGTGCTCAATTGTATAAATCCCTTCTCCATCAACTCTTGCAACTGTTTTTTTCATCTCTATGATCTCAACCAAGGCCATCCTCTAAGGTGCCTAAGCTATGGGTTGCATTCTAGGAACTAGATTGATCTCAAAATCAATCTCTCTAGGAGGTGGAATGCCAGGAAAATCTTTTGGAAAAACATCCTCAAACTCACATACCACTGGTACATCTTGGATACTAAGACTCCTCACCTTTGTATCCACTATATGAGCTAAGAAAGCTTCACACCCTTATCTCATCAACTTCTCCACTATCACATCTGACACAAGACAAGTAGGAAGAAACTTCCTATCTCCTTGGAAAGTCTAGGATACATCCCCATCACAAAATGCCACAACCTTGGAACCACCATCCAAAACAACCTTGTACTTCTCAAATGTATCCATCCCTAGGATCACATCGAATCCATGCATACCAAGTGGTATGAGATCCACTTGAATGATGAGTCCTGATGGTGCACTTCTGCCAATGGTGTTAAATGCTATTCAATTGGGATTTGAATAGATGCAACTCTTCAAGCAAACAACACACGATGGGAATCACTTTTGAATTTATAGTGGACCTCGTATGACACACCTACTTTTACTAATCACACATACCCACAAGCACACATGGTAATGTTTTAGTAAGAAAAGGGTCGATCCTTAGGGAGAGAGGGGGTACTAGAGCTAAGTTAGTGTGAGCTACGTTCCTTAAGTGGAGTGTAGGGTTTTTAGGGTTTAAAGGTTGGTTTTGGTTGATTACACTAAGATTGCAAGAAATTAAGGGAAAGAAGAAAGCTAGATTACCAGAAACCCTAAATTATCCTAAGCAATTTAAGTCTAATAAACAAGGCAAAACATGTAACTAAGCAAGAGAAAAGAACTACAACTAGCTACACAAGACTAGCAATGCGAATTAACAACTACGAGACAAGTTAAGCACTATAGCGAGCAACGACCTAGGTTATCACTAACTAGCAAGATTTACACAAACAAGCTCAAAAGAGAACTAACTACTCAAGCAAGACCTAACTATTAAGAACTAAGCAATTAGCTAAGAAGCAACAAAGACAATTAACTAATCTAGCATTATCAAGCTAAGAGGACAAGGTGGGTTTTATGAAATGGTATGGATAGGTGGTCTATTTGGGAATGAAACTATAATATTAGTTGGGGGGTTAACATAACATGTAAGTTTTATATCTTCAATCTAGATTGCTAAACCAAACAACAAGGCAAGTGCTATTAAAATCTACCATGTGCTACTAGTTGGGGAACTAGGGCTAGGTGTAATTATAATAGGACGTGGAAAGTCTAGGTTTCTAGGGTAAGTGGTATTAGGGCAATTGAGAGCCAGGATTAGGAATGGGGGTAGAGATGATGGTGTTTCACCTCATGTTACTCACCATATAGTCTTTCGAAGACCTTAGGCAATTGCACTAATCACTGTTACACTAGCTACTTAGATCTCACACCTACTTGTAGGAGAAGGGAGTTGTATGTAGGAACAAGGGTGCTAGCTAGGGATCCATTAATCGAACCTAGGATAAATTCCTCAAATTTCCACATGCAATCCATTTTCCCCTAAAGGCTAGGTGTCTTCAAGCATCATATAATAAGAAATCCATGTTTAAAAGAACAATTCACAAGTAAGATAATGGGAAATGAGATAGAAAAAAGAGACACTCATCATAGAATAGAAATATGTTCATTACAAGTTATTTCCCCCAACATGGTATCAAAGTCACAATTTTTCCCCAAACAACCCACCACTAGGGGATTAGCTACACATGAATAGAAAAAAGAGCAAAGAAAAGAGAAGAAAAAAGTAGAAATCCATCGAGCTCGTGGTAGATCTTCCTCCTTCACCTCCTAGAAACTATAGGGTGTGGCTCCTCCTCTAAGATGGATGGATAACATGGAAATATGGGGGATTGTAGTAGAAAACCTAGAAAACTAGGGTTTTATTGTGGAAATGGAGTAGGAGGTAGGTGAAAGGTTTTAAAAGCAAGGAAATGGCTAAAGGATCTCTATAGTCATTGTAGGTGGTTACCACAGTTGTGGTGGGGTGCTACGGCCGTGGTGGGGGTTAGGTGGCATGGTCGTGGGCAATGGGAATGGCTGAGGTAGAAGGTGGAGGTGAGGTGTAAGTATATATATGGCTGGCCACGGCCATGGTAGATGACACAGTCATGTTAGGTAGAGGGTACCATGACTGTGATGGGTAGCACGACCATGTGGATGAGGTTTCCATGGGCGAGGTTGCTCTGAGGGTTGTCTTGTCTTCAACTTGCCACAGTCGTGGTGGTCACCATGGGTGAGGTGGCCTTCAGGGGCCACGGTCATGCTGATGACCACGAATGTGGCCATTCACATGCAATTAGGCTGAGTTACTGTTGGTTTCTGGGATCTTGGAGAATAAATCACCAAGGTCGTGGAAGGGGGCGCAAGTGAGGTGCAGCTCATCAGCCACAACCGTTCTGTTGACCACGACCGTGGTGTCTTCAGTGACCATGCCCATTTTGCTGACCACAACAGTGGTCATTCATGTACACAATTGGTGAAGTTTCTGTAAGTTTTAGAGATTAATTCACCACGACCATGGTGGTATCCCATAGTTGTTTAGGGTTTCCTTCTGCTGAGTTTAGCTTCAGCTTCTTCATTTGACCTCCTTTTTCTTTGGATTGTTTCTTGTGCATCCAAGGGGAGCTTATGGAAGAGTTAGGTCCAACCTTGGAGTACAAGGACCCAAAGATGTTCTTCATCTCTCTCCCTCACATCAATGCATGCATAAGTACCTTGAAAAACACATAAAAAGAGGTATAAGTTTATTTGACATAAAAGTAAACATTGGAGGAAATAGCTTGCAATCTACAATGTTTAGATGTGATTATAATGCAAAAAGACACAGGATGATGCCCTAAAATAGGGCTTCATCACCACCCCAAACTTAAAACATACTTGTCCTCAAGTATGATCCAACTTAATCTCTCTTTCAATTCAATAAAGGAGCAAAGTTAATGCAATCAGTGTGATGTTTATTTGGTAAAATGAGTTTGCATGAGGAATTAGGCATTCAAACCACTACTCTCTACTTATTTTCATTTTTTCAAGTATGAATCAAGCATAGAGCACAAGAACTTAGAATAGAAGTCATCATTCACATATGCAAGTGATGCAATTTATAATGCTTTGGGTAAACTGTAGCATGCATGAAATACATTCAAAAGGTTAGAATTACCATTTCACTTGCTAGAGCTATCTCATACACTTCATTTCACTGATCATGACCCACTTGGCTTATGTTGGGAGATGAGGGCTAGAGTTTTTTTACCCTATCCCTACTAGGAATACAAATAGAAGAAAGGGTTGTGAAGGGGAGTGGAGTGCTATTACACTCATCTTTTCTTTATTTGGATACTCTTAAATAGGAGCACCCTTTATTTTCCTTTTTTTCTTTTTCTTTTCTTTGCCCTTGGTTTAGGTAGGGCATATGATGAATATAGTGAAGCAGAGATGTAAAGGTATGGTCGCCCCATACTTTTGGGGGTGTCCAAGGCTGATATTTGCACTTTGACATCCTTTCATGAGGTAGAGAGGTAAGAAGATGGTGGAAGAATGTAGCATCAAAGAGGTGTCACAAGAAGTGGAAATTCATGTATAATATCACTCAAGCAAGTTAGTCCATGTAACATTCACCGATCAAACAAGTCATGCATAAAATGAATAGTATGGTAACTGCATCCTTTTCATATAGAAAAAATAAATCCCAAATATTCTAGACTTGCAAGAATCACCCTATTATTCAAAACATAAATTTATTTCAAGAGGCTTGGAGCACATGCAAAATTCCTACATAGGACTCATTCTAACCAAAAACATCAAAACCAAGTTACATTATCCAAGATTTAATCATTCTCATCAAAATAGATAGAGATTCAATTGAAACATACTATTGAGCAAGAATGTTAAAGTTTGAGAACAATTTTGCCACAGTGGTGCCAAATTGCATTCAATCACATCTAAACCTACATTTAGGGAAATTTGAAACATAAAGTCACAATTCCTAGTTAAAATAAACAAACATTACCAAAAACTTCATGAAAAAAACAATGTATGACATGGAAGAGAATAAAGAACAAAAATTTTAAAACATTAAACAAAAATGCATGTAATTAAACTACATGTATTCATGAATGATAATAGAAAGAAATCTACACTAGATATAGTAAGTTCAATCAATCTAGAATCATGTGAAACGAGCAAAAACAAATGAGAGTAAAAAAAGAGTGTAAGGGTGGTGCATACCGCCCTTCCACCACAAACTTTAGAATCATATTATCCTCAACATGAAACTAAAGCTTAGGAACAATAGGGTAAGAATCATGGCAAGTGTGGCTAATCAAATGGTAGGTCCCCCTTCTATGGCTGGTCTGGCTAATACTGATGAGGGCTTGCTTGAGGAGGTGGAGGACCTAGGCGGGCTGGAGGGAACTGATAGTAGTGACCCCAATTAACATCCTGAGGAGAAGGGTAAGTCTCTTGATATCCTGAGATACCACCCCAGAAGTCTTCACCCCATTAAGGCTTTCTTTGTGCTTCAGCATGGTGGTAGTGATACAAGTGGTTGACCTGGTAATGCATCTGATGTTGGTCATGCACCATGTATTGTTGGGTGAGCTACATCTCTTATTTAGTATGTTGAATT
Source organism: Alisma plantago-aquatica (assembly GCA_963693085.1). NCBI lineage: Eukaryota > Viridiplantae > Streptophyta > Magnoliopsida > Alismatales > Alismataceae > Alisma > Alisma plantago-aquatica. Next base: position 1,646,148,619 of record OY856409.1, read on the forward strand.
TCAAGATGTGTCTATATGGATGACATGTCATAGGCATTTGTTGAAGGCTCATGTAGTTGGGATGTTGCCTCATCCCTTATTCTCACCCTTCAGGCTTGTCTTTTCTGCTCTTCTTCTTCTTGTCTCTATGCATTTGATTCTCCTACCTCTTCATGTATAATAGTGGTGTTGTAGTTTTCCCTTGGATTGTCCTTCTCCCAATCTTTCAACTTTTCATTTAGACGGTTAGGGATCCCCATAGCAGAGAGGAGCAGGGTAGCATGGTAGGGCAGCTCAAGAGTTTTTGACATTAGTTTGGGCTTCACATTCCTCTTATTTTTTATTGTGATCATTTAAGAGAGAATGAGGTATTTGAGATCAACCAATTGATCCCCTTCAACCTCTTTGAGTTCAGTGACATCACAACCTAGGGCTATAGCTATTGAGATCACAATTCCTCCCATAACAAATCGAGTTTTTCTCTTGAAATGAATGTGCCTCATGTGGTCTATCAAAGTACCCCTATGTCAATGTGTAGCCTTTTATTTATCCAATGCAAGACAAAGAGGTCCTTCTGTGAAATGCTACCCTGGTTGTCATACCTCCCCAAAATTATGTTGGCTATGACTTTCTACACATACCAGTACAAGGGATTGCTCATTGACATAGTCTTGGACTTTCCTACTGTGTAGTTTTGTCTTCCTGATAGATCATACTAAAAATCAGTATAGTCAATGTCAGTCTCTTTCTCAATCAAGCCATCATTCATCTTGTTGAGGAAAAAATGCAATTTAACTAAGATGCAATAAAAGTGTGCATCTTATTCAACATCCCAAACTTGATTGCTTCTTCTCCTTTTACCTTGATCCTTCCAATAGTAGAAAAGAACTGCTATGTCAATTCCACATATGTGGTTTGTGCCATGAAATGCACCTTCCACAACCCATTTCTCTTCGGTTTGTTCTCCACCTCTACCTTAATAACCAGATCATCAGTCACTTTCTTGCACCCATATCTTGTGGAGATGACTCTCCTAGTCATGCATTCAGGGTGGATGGGGGCGATTTGCATCTTTCTTTTACCTCTTCCATAAGATGTCCCCTCAAGATCCTTACCAAATCCCTTCAATCTATCTACCTCCAGTAGACCAATGTGTCCCCCGAATTGGAATCTAGCCCTTCCTCGTTAGTATCATCTTCTTCATCATCAATCTAGTATCAAGATTGAGCGGTCTCGTTGCTCGGTGTATCACTATCGTGCTTCATCTTCTTCAATGATCAACTACCTCCTCATCTGCGGTTGTTGTTGTGGTCTCTTCGCTAGTGAAGAGGTAGAGTGGTGAGCTGGTGTAGGCCATTGAGGGATCCTTGATGAGGATGGGGGTGCTACCCCTTTCCTTGCTTTATGCGTGTGGTGACCTGTAGTTCCAACTCATTGAACATGGCATCACTATTCTCTTCAGATACCTCATCCTCCTCCTCCTGATAGGTCTCGTCGGAGATGTGATGGCAGTCTGACGACAAAGTACAAGAGGCACTCACGGATGTCGAACGATGGAGCGATTGTGAAATGTAATATGATGGCAATGGAGTGTGGGAAGGTATGGAGACTTGATAAGAGGCCCTTTTGGTGCACACTTTGTCTCCAGTGATCACCTCTTGGCACTTTTGAGCCCCCTTCTTCACAACCTTTCCTATCCCCTTTATTGTGTGGATGTGGTGGTGGAATGAAGGTTGTGATTTTTGGATTTTTTGAGAGAAGGTGAGAAGGAGGTTGAGTAATGGATGGAATAGGTTAGAACGGTTGCTGTGATGGTGAAGGATAGATTAGATAATGGTTTTGGGTGAGATTTGTTAGATTTTCATGGATTTTTGGGTGGTATGGATGTAGGTGAGGTGGATAATGAAAATTGAGATTGTGTTAGGATTTGTGGAGGATTTGGACCAAAAATTGGAGAGGGAGAGGTGGTGGAGGTGTAGGTGGTGATTGGGGGTCAGATTGATGAAGAACGAGGGTTGGAGGATGAAGATTGGAGGAGAAATAAGTGTCGTTCATCGCCATGGTGAGGGGGGAGCATGGGTTCAAGGTTAGAATGGGGGTGGGTCGAGGGGGGGGGAATGGGTAGTTTAAGTGAAATATGGATGGGGTTGGACCTTTCCACAGTCGTGGTGGGGTTTGGTGAAACGGTCATGGTAGGTGCCACGACCATGGTCATAGTGGTTGGAAAATACGTCTACAACTCTACCCTCACCACATTCATGACAGGGGTCGCGTGCGAGGTGCAGCTCATTAGCCACACCATTCTATTGACCATGGTCTTAGTGTCTTTAGTTGCCACAAACATTTTTCTTACCATGGTTGTGGTCACCCATGTACAAAATTGATAAAGTTTTTGTAACTTTTGAAGATTAACTCGCCATGATCGTGGTGGTTTCCCACGACCATTTTTGGGCTTCCTTCTACTGACTTTAGCTTTAACTTCTTCACGTGACCTCCTTTTGCTTTGGATTGATTCTTGCGCATCTAATGGGAGCTTAGGGAAGAGTTAGGTCCAATCTTAGAGTACATGGACCCAAAGATGTTCTTCATCTCTCTCCCTCGCATCAATGCATTCATAAGTACCTTGAAAAACACACAAAAGGAGGTATAAGTGCATTTGACATAAAAGTTCACATTGGAGGAAATATCTTGCAATCTACAATGTTTAGATGTGATTATTATGCAAAAAGACACAGGATGAAGTCGTAAAATAGGGTTCCATCACCACCCAAAATTTAAAACATACTTGTCCTCAAGTATGCCCCAACTTAATCTCTAGATTTGTCTCAGGGAAGTAGTGGTTCACAAACTCCCACCAAAACTCTTCCCAACTCACTACCACTCATACTCTCTTCTCCTCCTCTATGACCCACCAATGGCTAGCAATGCCCTTCAAGAGGGATACTACATGCTTTACCTTGTCCACTTTAGGGATGTTTAGAATCCCAAAATGCCTTCTCCAACTCTGTCAACTACATATCAACATCAACTGGGTCCACTCTACCCACATACATGGTGACTCCTACCCACTTCAGCCTCTCAAAGATCTTCCTTGGACCCTGAGATTCTGCATTCAGGACAAGCTCCCTTGGTTGAGGTGCAGGCACCCTATCCGCTAAAGTGTAATCATCACCGTGAGTTGTCCAAACTTAGATTGGAAAGCTATATTATTCATGGTTGAAGGGTCAAACGGATTTGGTACGAGCTATTATCGACCAGTCTCAGGTACTCTTCCATCTAGTACTAGCCTCCTACTGCCACCTCCTGGTGCCACATAGCTACTCTCAACATGCTCTTTATGTTCTCCATACAAATATGCCTAACCAGAAGCTATGATCAGAAATGTTGGATTACGTAAGAACAGACAAAAATCTAAATTCTATGTCCTTATAGACTCAACAAACCCAAGCTATGATACCGCCGAATGTGGCAACCTGCCACGCTAAATGAGATTAGTCAAAACCAAAACATGATCAATCACTAATTATTCACATCACTAAAATGGTGCACAATTAAAAGCAAATAAAACTTCTCAGACGTGTCCATGAATATTTACAAAATAGTCCAACATCTGCATAAAGGCATATAGCATACCGAGTGTCTTTACATATTATTAGTAGCCTCATCCACAACCTGTATCAAAATATATTATCCACATAATTACATCATGTACAACATCAACATACTGCCAAAAACATGAGTCGATGAACATCATTTACAAAACTTCCCTGCCTAAACCTGAGAGTACATGGATGACTCTAGGACACACTAAACAACTAGCCAACCTTCTTCCTCTAAGGATCTCCAAGATGCTCCTCCTCACTACCACAGGTCTAATGATGTTGATGATGATCACCTAAAAGGATGTGGTGATCGGCGAGGTTGAGACCCATGTCCCAACGAGAGATATAACTCTCAACATCATTTAGTGCTTATAACAAAGCATATAATTAAATAGATAAGAAGGTACTCTTACAAAATTGGAAGGAGTAACATAATAAACACAAGATAACACATAGCTAAAGCCAGATGTATAGTTGTTTTCTATTACTTCATAATATGTTGTATAAATATTAAAAGGGACAAAGAAAGGGTTATGAACCAATGTAAATCGCTGAATGACCTTAACAAATATGCTACATGGCTGAATTACATATTTTAATAAGCCATGGTTGGTTTGAGGTGTACCAATCAAACTATCAGTTGACCACTATGAAGTTTTAATCAACTTAATACAAGTCTAGGAGTGCCTAAATCCTAAGATCTCTTCCTCTCAGTCAGTACGAGTCTGTCAGAGTGAAAATCAATCAAACTACAATCAACCTAGTCCACCCTGGGTACACTGGACATGACACTAGAAACCAGGATATGCAACCCTAAAATCCCAAGTACGATCACAAATATCCTCAATCACATCAATCACACACACACACAAACACACACAGATTATATATATATATATATATATATATATATATATATATATATATCTACTTTGAGCCCATGTGGTTGGCTGAAAATGACTGTGATGAGATTATTAGAGAAGCCTGGACTCAAACTGGGGAGGGGAGTGAGCTGAAAATGAAGGTGGTAAACTGTAGTGAAAAGCTAAAAAAGTGGGCAGCACAAAGGTTCGGAAAGATGAAGGGATAGATTAAAGAAGTGGAAAAAATCTTAGGTGAGGAACAAAAGAAACCCCCAAATGCGATTGTATTTGACAGATGCATGGAGTTATCTAAATAGTTAGAATGATGGCATAGATCATAGGATTCCTACTGGTGTGTCTGGGCAAGGATAGCTGCACTCCATGAGGGGGATCGTAACACGACTTGTTTTCACCATAAGGCATCTCAGAGGTGAAGACAAAATCATATTGATGGGCTGAAAGATGAACAAGGGGTGTGGTGAACCGGGGAGGGGGAAATTCAGTAGGTTGTAACTGAGTTTTTTCAGAAGTTGTTCTCTAGCAGCAATAAGGTTGGGTTTTGAGGAGGCAACAAAGGGCGTGGTTACTGTGGTAGATGATACTATGAATGGATTTCTGGAAAATGACATTACTGATGTGGAAATGCTTGATGCACTTAAACAAATGCATCTGAACATGGCACCTGGCCTGGATGGGATGAAGCCCATGTTCTTTCAAAAATTTTGGGACATTGTTGGAAGGGATATCTCTAGCTATATTGAGGGGTGGTGGAAAGGGAGTGCTGATATTAGCTCTGTGAACTCCACGCTGGTGGTGTTGATTCTGAAGGTGGAGAAACCCGACCCGATATTGATTACCAACCTATATATATATATATATATATATATATATATATATATATATATATATATATATAGACTTCGACGTTCCGGATCTCCGACTCCTCATCATCCTATAGCCTTCATGTCCCTGTGTCCTTATGCACTCTTTTCCTTGATCGGACTTCTGGACGATGGCCTCCGGGATAAAATAAGGGAGAGATATCTCTCGACTGATGAAGATAGTAGAACTGGGGGTGTAACGGGTTACACACTATCTTTCCTATTCTATGATAGTACAAGGATTATCCTCTTCCAGCTGGAGCTGGCTTCCTACACTTATAGGATTTAACGCGCAAGAATCATCTCAAGAAATTGAAGATGGAATCTGGAATAGAATTGGGGAATCGAGCCTCTGCTCTTTTATTGCAAAACCTAATTTACATACATAGCTACTCTTCGGGCTCTCCCACTACCAGTGCCCCTACTACTATCCCTCGAGAGTTTATATAGAGACTCTCTCGGTTACATTACATTGATGCTTCTCTTTTTTCTTTACATGGTTGTCGAACACTTGTCCGGTGGCGAGCGTTGCTGAGAAAATCTTGATATAAATGTCACTAGTAGGTTTTACTAGTGGACTATTGCTTTTAAATTCTCTAATTGCTCTGGCAATATCTTGGGGTAGTCCTTGTATTTCCCCAAGGTCTTGGCTTAAATATATTAAATTTGCAGCTCCGATTCTGAAACAGTCTCTGATGATTTATCGTCTTCTTTCTGGATGCTAGTTTCTTACACTATGAATTTAATTATGCGAAAACCTCGTAAAGTCGGAGCATAGCTACTCTTCGGGCAAACCATATAACAATCACTCTTTTCCTTGATCGGACTTCTGGACGATGGCCTCCAGGATTGTATGCTTTCTCAGCTTATTTTGATAGTAGTAGGGGCACTGGTAGTCGGAGAGCCCGAAGAGTAGCTATAAATCTTTCTCCAACGTACATCTGTCCGGTGGAGGATTCTTTGTCGTTCTTACCACTTCGTTGGTGCAGAAATTTTTGATTCTGTTATCATGCTTTGAAAACATACTCGAACTGCCCTTATGGGTGTTGTATGCTTTCTCAGCTTTATCATTTTGTCTATAATTATTACATTTTTTAGACTAGATTCTTAATATCTTCTCCTTTATACTACTAATTTTTCGCATAATTAAATTCATAGTGTAAGAAACTAGCATCCAGAAAGAAGACGATAACACTCTGAGTATCATAGATAGCAAGATAATCTGTATACCTGTGTTGCCCACCTCGCTTCCTCTTATCTTCAATCGCCAGCCGATCTTCTCTTAACGATTTCTAAGAGAAGTACTCCTTAGACTTCGACGTTCCGGATCTCCGACTCCTCATCATCCTATAGCCTTCATGTCCCTGTGTCCTTATGCACTCTTTTCCTTGATCGGACTTCTGGACGATGGCCTCTGGGATAAAATAAGGGAGAGATATCTCTCGACTGATGAAGATAGTAGAACTGGGGGTGTAACGGGTTACACACTATCTTTCCTATTCTATGATAGTACAAGGATTATCCTCTTCCAGCTGGAGCTGGCTTCCTACACTTATAGGATTTAACGCGCAAGAATCATCTCAAGAAATTGAAGATGGAATCTGGAATAGAATTGGGGAATCGAGCCTCTGCTCTTTTATTGCAAAACCTAATTTACATACATAGCTACTCTTCGGGCTCTCCGACTACCAGTGCCCCTACTACTATCCCTCGAGAGTTTATATAGAGACTCTCTCAGTTACATTACATTGATGCTTCTCTTTTTTCTTTACATGGTTGTCGAACACTTGTCCGGTGGCGAGCGTTCTTCTTTTTGAAATCTTTCTCCAACGTACATCTGTCCGGTGGAGGATTCTTTGTCGTTCTTTGCTTCTTGCAAGTGTCTTCTTACGTCATTGATGACGTGTTTTCTTCTAGAATGGTTTTTATCGGCTTGTGCTGCTATGGCTGTCTCTTTCCATCTTATCTTGACATGCGGGACATATTTTCCCTTCATGTCTTCTGAGTTGGCAAAATATCTGCTGACATCTGTCGCTTGATTTGATTTGTCCGGTTTCTATTCTTTTTAGAAACCTTTCTAAATTGATTTTTGTGGATGTATTAGTTCTTCTCGTATTGGATAGAATAATTGTGTTATCTGAAGCTTTATGAAGCCAACTTCGATTTTCATTAATTAATTTTTCCAATACTTGGCAAAGGACTTTTAATCCTAATGCCCTTCTAGTTTCAACAAATTCCTTGTTAACCTTGTTCTCTTCAAATTCTTTTCTGTAATCTGCATCAATCTCTTTGACGTATTCTGGGGAAGAGACCCCAATTTGAATGCAGTGTATTGGACTGAATTTCTTTAATTTTTCCCAGTCCTCTGATGCTGAGAAAATCTTGATATAAATGTCACTAGTAGGTTTTACTAGTGGACTATTGCTTTTAAATTCTCTAATTGCTCTGGCAATATCTTGGGGTAGTCCTTGTATTTCCCCAAGGTCTTGGCTTAAATATATTAAATTTGCAGCTCCGATTCTGAAACAGTCTCTGATGATTCTTGGATCCGCTCCTTTGTCAAAGTTAATCCTGGGATATATTCCCGTATGATCTGGAACACATGTTTCTGTCGTTTTGAGATTGTAAACAATCTCTAATAAAGTTCTATATTCTTTTTCATTTTTTGCTAAAAATTCTGCAAGACTCAATTGCAGGTCATACTCCTGCTCATTCTGAGATACCCTGAATTTATATATCCTTTCGGGCATCAATTTTATATTTTCCGCTTTATTGCGGGATTCTTTCTCCGAAGAGATCATATTCTCCGCTGTTAGGCGGGAACTATTTTCTGAAGAAATAGCAGTTTGAAAACTGCTTCTTGCCACTTGGCTACTTTCTTTCTCCGAGGAGATAGTATTCTCAGCTGTAAAGCTGGTCTTAGCAGTTTTAAAGCTGCTTTCTTTTGCCGTCAGGCTTGTATTTTCATTATTTTTTCTAACAGAATCAGAAATCTGGAGAGATATGTCTATCGGCCTTTTACCTGTCATTTTATCCGTCCTTGTTTCTGATCCTTTTTGTTTAATCTCCCTTCTAAAGCAGTTTAAATCAGCAATTATTCCTGCAATGTCTTGTTTGCTTTCTTCTATGTTATCAATAATTTTATCTTGCTTTTGGATCATCTCTACTAATTCTACATAATTTTCTTGTAACAAATTGCAATTTCGTTGTAGTCGAGCTTCCAATTCTGCAAGTTTTTTGTCAACCTGCTCCATTGTATTCTCTTGATAAAAAATCTGCAAGAACGTTAGTTTCTCCTTTAATAATTTCTATATCAAAAATATATTCTGCAAAGAATGTTTGCCATCTACTTAGTCTTTTATATTCTGGCGTGGATGGTAAATTATTTTTAATAAAAGCTTTTACCTGCGTATTATCAACTCTTACTAGGAATTTTTTAGGTAATAAAAAATAGGAAAACTTTTTAATTCCCTTTTTTAATGCTAATAATTCTTTTTCGTTTGAGTGATATCTTTTTTCTGTATCTGTAAATGTTCCAGATGTATATCTGCATATTTTTTCTTTTTGTTCATCTTTCTTTTTTAAGACTGCTCCCCAAAATTCTTCTGAGGCATCAGTTTCTATTATTAATTCGTCATTTTCTAAAGGAAGATCTAATCTTGGTAAATTTTTACATTTTTCTTTTATAAATCTAACATGATTTATGAGTTCTTCTGTCATAAGAAAAATAGTATTTTTCTTTAATAGTTTTTGTAAGGGATTCCATACTATTCCTGTCTTTTGACAAAGAAGGGAAAATATTTTTAAATGTTTATAATGTTCTTCCTCATTTTTACTGGCTATTAAAATGTCATCAACATATACTAGACAAAAAGAGTTATATGGTTCAAATACCTTATCCATTCTTCTTTGATATATCTGTGGAGCATTTTTTAATCCAAAGGGCATTACCGTCCATTCATAATGTCCTTGTGGAGTGCTAAATGCCGTTAATGGTATACTTTTTTCATCAAATCGTATTTGGTAAAATCCTGATTTACAGTCAAATTTTGAATAAATATTTTTTCCTCTTGTCATATTAATTAAGGTTTCTTTATGTGGAAGAAAATATCCATCAAACTTGGTATATTGATTTAGTTGCTTATAATTTACTACCATTCTAGCTTTTCCTCTTTTTATTTTTGCATGGTTTCTTACCATGAATGCTGGACTAGAATGTGGGCTTTTTGATTTTTGTATTAGTTGTGATGTTTCTAATTCTTGTAATTGGGTACGGAATTCCTCAATATCAACAGGATTATATCTCATGGGTTTTACTCTGATTATTTTATTTTCATCAATTAGTTCGATTGTAGCCCATTCTTGACTGATATTCCAAAGGGCTAATGGATTATCACTATAGTTCTTTTCAAATAATGCCTCAATATCTTGTATATTGAGTTGTGCAATGATTCTCCATGTTATTGGTTGTTTTTTATTTGTAATATAATCACCACGTTTGCTGCGAAAATTAAATTTGTTTCTTTTATATGCTTTTTGTATTCTTTTTACTGTAATCCAATGGTCACAGGGTGTTAATAACTGAATATAATTTTGATGTTGTATATATAATTTAAATTTTTGTGTGAAGTTATTTCCTAATAATATATCTTGTTGTGCATATTCAGGGGTATAAAATGGTGGACATGTAATTATATAATTTCCTAAAATGATTTTAGGTTTTTTAACTCCATGAGTTAATTCGTGTCTTTTTCCCGTAAAATCTTTTCCATATAACGTAGGTAGTGTTGTGATATATTTTTCAGGAAAACATTGTCTTCGCGCAATGCAAGTTCCTGCACCTGTGTCTATGAATGCATGAAAATATTCTGTTTTATATTCCTCATATATAATTCCTGCTACTATGTAGACACTATATATACTAGTCATTGTCTTTTTTCCAAAAATATTCTTGGTTATTATGTGTAAAATATAGTCCTTCCCTTTGTAGTGAAAATGGTTCCATTTGTTGTAATGCACTCATTCCTAGTATAATTTCTATGTCGTCATTACGACTATCTGATTGTACATATAGCGTAATATCAATTTTTATATCTTGTATTTCAATTGGAACAATGGCCTGATGTGTGATTTCATATTCTTGTCCATCAAAATTCGTATATGCATAAGGTGATCCTATGGGTATTTTTTCTAAGTAGGGTATCATTCCTTGTTGAATAAATGAAGCTCCTGCCCCTGAATCTATTAATATTGTAGTCATATTCCATTCTTGTCCATTGAAGTATTTTCCATATAATTTATAATTTCTAGCATTTCTATTGTCTGCTAAAATTCTTAAACTTGTCGTTCTTGGCAAATTTCTTAATATTGGTCGTAATCTTCCGTTATATCTATCTGTGCTTGCTCTAGCTTCTTATATTCTATCTCCATTTGTTAATTGTAATTGATTTCCCTCATATCGTAATCTTCTTGGGATTTTATTATCTATTACTAGGGGTTTCTCTGAAACATCTATGTTTATGTTTTCTGGTATATCTATTTCAGATATTATATCTGGCTTAGTAATTTTTCCTATGTCTTTAAATATATTAGGAAGCATTATAATATCTTTATCTTCAAATTTTTCTGAGTGATGTGTATTACTAAGAGCATAGCTTATTATATATGTTATCGAATAAGGAATAGATCCTTTTTTCATAAATTCTGTTCTTTGAAAATCCTGTATTAAACTTAAGGTTCTGTTTATATTATTATCTCTAATGTTTACACTTATCTTTGGATAAATATTAAATATTAGTTTCTGATGACTAAGATTTCCTTGTAATATTCCTAACGTAGCATCTCTTCTATCATTAATCCTATTATCCATTAATACCATATTTATAGGTGAATCTATTCCTTCTCTAAAAGTTGCTTTGATCATCATTTGAATGGCTCCTATGTGAATCCATCCTATTTTAGATCTATCTTTTATTTTTTCCATTTTCCTCATTAAGTCCTCCTTTCGTAGTAAAGGTATATTTATTCTATTTCTAGTATATTCTATTTGCATAGGCATTTCTCTATTAGTTATTCCATAATAAAAAATATGTTTTCTTTGGGTAATTTTTTCAAAAATTGATGTTTTAAATCCATCAGAATTTTCTAATCTTAATTCGGTGTTTCTTATCCTATTAAATAATTTTCTATCTATTAATACTTCTTGCAAGAAATTTCCTGCTTCTTCCTGATATTCTTCTATTATTTCTTCTTCAGTCTGATTCTGTGTCTGAGAAATAATAGATTGATCCATCGGATTGCTCATCATCAGTTGTTTGGACAAATTCTTGAATATTTTCGATCTCAGAAAGTTCTTCTTCTATAATTTCCTCGAATTGCTTTTGATTAATCTTCTTAGATCCTCTTTTTGGACATTCATTAGCATAATGTCCTATTTCTTGACATATAAAACATTTACATTCTTTTAGTTTCTTTTTATTATAATTTTTCTTTCTTCTGTAATATTTTTGTTTCGGTTTAGGTTTAAATCCAAACCTTTTCCTTTTCTTGAATTTATATTTGTTTCTTCTATTGTACCTCATTGGTTCACATCCTATGGTTATTGGATGAGTTAATTGGGAACAACAAAGTCCTTGTTTTACTACTTTATTTGTTTTTCTACTTAGTGTGGCTTCTGCACACCATTCTTCTAATTTCATTCTTAAAAATTCTATTCGTCCTCCTAATGTATCTGCTCTTTGTCCGATGTATTGTGGATATAATTGCATCGCTTTAAATCCCCATGGGTCGGGTACCTTGGTATAAAATAAATTTAATAAACTCTTGTTGGTAACATTTTCTTTATCCGTTCTGTCATATATTTTATAAAAATATTCCTGGAATTTACATATATATTCATCAATTCGGCACATATCACAGAGTTTTAAGTTATATAATAAAAAGATAAATCTCTGTTTTTCTTTTTCTTTTTCTGTGTCTTTATTTACATTCCACGTTTCTCCTAAAAATTCTCTTCTTAATTCGTTTTCATAGTTGTTTACTACTTGAGCTAATGTGGTTGCTGTTCCTTTTACTGCTTCTTTATCGTTGTCAGTTAAACCTTTCCACCAATCTGCTACGATTCCTTGGAAGGTTAAATGACAAAATCTTGATGCTGTTTCAATATCATAACTTTGTGCTGTAACTGATAAATATGTGGCTTTTTCCCATCTTGTTATGGCTTCATCTATATTTCTTACACAATTTAAATTTAAATAAATTCCATTAGTGCTAATATATTCTTGATTCATATAATCAACTGGGGTTTCTATAGCAATATTACTTGGTCTTCTATCAGATGCCCAATTTATTCCTTCATATCTATTTCTATCAGTAGGTTTTCTTCTAAAGCTAGGATCTGACCAGTATCTCGCCCCTGGTTGTTCTGGTGTTTCATTTCTACTGCCTTGTCCGCTAGGGACAGTTGTAGGAATAGGCATGGTTACTTGGCTTCCAGAACTTTCTCCCTGTAGTGGTTTCATATTTACCGTTCTAACTTTTTCCGTTAATCTTACTATTTCTTGACTTAGACTGTCTAATTCTTCTGCTTCGGCTTCTAAGTATCTATTTTCTAATTGTTCGATTTTAAAGTCATCTGTTTCTTATGTCTTCTGAGTTGGCAAAATATCTGCTGACATCTGTCGCTTGATTTGATTTGTCCGGTTTCTATTCTTTTTAGAAACCTTTCTAAATTGATTTTTGTGGATGTATTAGTTCTTCTCGTATTGGATAGAATAATTGTGTTATCTGAAGCTTTATGAAGCCAACTTCGATTTTCATTAATTAATTTTTCCAATACTTGGCAAAGGACTTTTAATCCTAATGCCCTTCTAGTTTCAATTAATTCCTTTATGAGTTCTTCTGTCATAAGAAAAATAGTATTTTTCTTTAATAGTTTTTGTAAGGGATTCCTTAATTTTGCCAAGTTTTCTATGAATTGTTCAGCGTAATTTAAACATCCCAAAAATCTTTGTAATTGTTTTTTGTCTTCTATTTTATCTGGAAACTTAACAATTTTTTCTACAATATGTTCCTGTAATTCTATTCCACTTGAGTCTAATTTTAGTCCTAAGAATTCTATTTTAGATTTACAAATTTCTGTTTTCTTCTTAGATAATACTATTCCTGTCTTTTGACAAAGAAGGGAAAATATTTTTAAATGTTTATAATGTTCTTCCTCATTTTTACTGGCTATTAAAATGTCATCAACATATACTAGACAAAAAGAGTTATATGGTTCAAATACCTTATCCATTCTTCTTTGATATATCTGTGGAGCATTTTTTAATCCAAAGGGCATTACCGTCCATTCATAATGTCCTTGTGGAGTGCTAAATGCCGTTAATGGTATACTTTTTTCATCTAATCGTATTTGGTAAAATCCTGATTTACAGTCAAATTTTGAATTAATATTTTTTCCTCTTGTCATATTAATTAAGGTTTCTTTATGTGGAAGAAAATATCCATCAAACTTGGTATATTGATTTAGTTGCTTATATATATATATATATATATATATATATATATATATATATATATATATATATATATATATACGTATATATATATATATATATATATATATATATATATATATATATATATATATATATATATATATATATATATATATATATATATCTTTGCTACCCGTGCAGGTAACTAAGATTTCGCTACCCGTGCATCAAACTTGTAATGGGATGACACATATATGTAATAAGACAACCAAATTTGTAATGAGACGACCGAAATTGTATTACAAAAACTCATTTTGTATTACAACGCTGTTACAGTAATAAATATATATTTATTACTGTAACAGCGCTGTAATACAAAACGAGTGTTTGTATTACAATTTCGGTCGTCCCATTACAAATTTGGATTGTCTCATTACAAATGCATACCTTCCCATTACAAAACTGATGCACGGGTAGTGAATCTTAGTTACCCGCACGGGTAGCGAAGATATACCCATATATATATATATATATATATATATATATATATATATATATATATATACGTATAGATATAATTCAGATCAAGCAATAGATGTCAGCAGATATTTTGCCAACTTAGAAGACATGAAGGGAAAACATGCCCCGCATGTCAAGATAAGATGGAAAGAGATAGCCACAGCAGCACGAGCCGGTAAAAGCATTCTAGAAGAAAACACATCATCAATGACGTAAGAAGACACTCGCAAGAAGAAAAGACGACAAAGAGCTCTCCACCGGACAAATGTGCGTTGGAGAAAGATTTCAAAAAGTAGAACGCTTGCCACCGGACAAGAGTGCGGCAACCATATAAAGAAAAAAGAAATGTTATTTCCTCATATATAATTCCTACTATTATGTAGACACTATATATATATATATATATATATATATATATATATATATATACTAGAAACCAAAAGAATGTAAATGCTTTATATGTTCTTGTAGTTCTATTCCACTTGAGTCCAACTTTAGTTCTAAGAATTCTATTCTGGATTTACAAATTTCTGTTTTCTTTTTAGATAATACTATCCCTGTTTTTTGGCAAAGAAGGGAAAATATTTGTAAATGTTTATAATGTTCTTCTTCATTTTTACTGGCTATTAAAATGTCATCAACATATACTAGACAAAAAGAATTATATGGTTCAAATACTTTGTCCATTCTTCTTTGATATATCTGCAGAGCATTTTTTAATCCAAAAGGAATTACCGTCCATTCATAATGTCCTTGTGGAGTACTAAATGTTGTTAATGGTATACTTTTTTCATCTAATCGTATTTGGTAAAATCCCGATTTACAGTCAAATTTTGAATAAATATTTTTTCCTCTTATCATATTTATTAAAGTTTCTTTACGTGGAAGAAAATATCCATCAAATTTGGTATATTGATTTAGTTGTTTATAATTTACTACCATTCTAGCTTTTCCTCTTTTTATTTCTGCATGGTTTCTTACCATGAATGTTGGACTAGAATGAGGGCTTTTTTATTTTTGTATTAATTGTGATGTTTCTAATTCTTGTAATTGGGTACGGAATTCTTCAATATCAACAGGATTATATCTCATGGGTTTTACTCTGATTATTTTATTTTCATCAATTAGTTCGATTGTAGCCCATTCTTGACTAATATGTCAAAGGGCTAATGGATTATCACTATAGTTCTTTTCAAATAATGCCTCTATATCTTGTATATTGAGTTGTGCAATGATTCTCCCTATTATTGGTTGTTTTTTATTTGTAATATAATCACCACGTTTGCTGCAAAAGTGAAATTTGTTTCTTTTATATGCTTTTTGTACTCTTTTTACTGTAATCCAATGATCAGAGGGTGTTAATAACTGAATATAATTTTGATGTTGTATATATAATTTAAATTTTTGTCTAAAGTTATTTCCTAATAATATATCTTGTTGCACATATTTAGGAGTATAGAATGGTGGACATGTAATTATATAATTTCCTAAAATAATTTTAGGTTTTCTAACTCCATGAGTTAATTCATGTCTTCTTCCCGTAAAATCTTTTCCATATAACGTAGGTAGTTTTGTGATATATTTTTCAGGAAAATATTGTCTTCGCACAATGCAAGTTCCTGCACCTGTGTCTATGAATGCATGAAAATATTCTATTTTATATTCCTCATATATAATTCCTACTATTATGTAGACACTATATATACTAGTCATTGTCTTTTTTCCAAAAATATTCTTGATTATTATATGTAAAATATAATCCTTCTCTTTGTAAGGAGAATGATTCCATCTACTGTAATGCGCTCATTCCTAATATAATTTCTATATCGTCATTCCTACTATCTGATTGTACAGAAAGTGTTATCTCAATTTTTATATTTTGTATTTTGATTGGAACTATGGCTTGGTGTGTAATTTCATATTCTTGTCCATCAAAATTCATATATGCATAGGGTGATCCTATAGGTATTTTTTCTGTATAAGGTATCATTCCTTGTTGGATAAATGAAGCGCCTGCCCCTGAATCTATTAATATTGTAGTCATATTCCATTCTTGTCCATTAAAATATTTTCCATATAATTTATAATTTCTAGCATTTCTATTGTCTGCTAAAATTCTTAAACTTATCGTTCTTGGCAAATTTCTTAATATTGGTCTTAATCTTCCATTATATCTATCCATGCTTGCTCTAGCTTCTTCTATTCTATCTCCATTTGTTAATTGTAATTGATTTCCCTCATATCGTAATCTCCTTGGGATTTTATTATCTGTTACTAGGGGTTTTTCTGAAACATCTATGTTTATGTTTTCTGGTATTTCTATTTCTGATATTATATCTGGCTTAGTAATTTTTCCTATATCTTTAAATATATTAGGAAGCATTATAATATCTTTATCTTCAAAATTTTCAGAATGATGTGTATTACTAAGAGCATAACTAATTATATACGTTATCGAGTAAGAATGGATCCTTTTTTCATGAATTCTATTCTTTGAAAATCCTGTATTAAACTTAAGTTTCTATTTATATTATTATCTCTAATATTTACACTTATTTTTGGATAAATATTAAAAATTAGTTTCTGATGACTAAGATTTCCCTGTAATATTCCTTATGTAGCATCTCTTCTATCATTAATCTTATTATCCATTAATACAATATTTATAGGTGAATCTATTCCTTCTCTAAAAGTTGCTTTAATCATCATTTGAATAGCTCCTATGTGAATCCATCCTATTTTAGATCTATCTTTTATTTTTTCCATTTTTCTCATTAAATCTTCCTTTCGTAGTAAAGGTATATTTATTCTATTTCTAGTATATTCTATTTGCATAGGCATTTCTCTATTAGTTATTCCATAATAGAAAATATGTTTTCTTTGAGTAATCTTTTCAAAGAGAGATGTTCTAAATCCATCAGAATTTTCTAATCTTAATTTGATGTTTCTTATTCTATTAAATAATTTTCTATCTATTAATACCTCTTGCAAGAAGTTTCCTGCTTCTTCTTGATATTGTTCTATTATTTCTTCTTCAGTCTGATTCTGTGTCTGAGAAATAATAGATTGATCCATCGGATTGTTCATCATCAGTTATTTGGACAAATTCTTGAATATCTTCGATCTCTGAAAGTTCTTCTTCTATAATTTCCTCGAATTGCTTTTGATTAATCTTCCTAGATCCTCTTTTTGGACATTCATTAGCATAATGTCCTATTTCCTGACATATAAAGCATTTACATTCTTTTGGTTTCTTTTTATTATAATTTTTCTTTCTTCTGTAATATTTTTGTTTTGATTTAGGTTTAAATCCAAACCTTTTCCTTTTCTTGAATTTATATTTGTTTCTTCTATTGTACCTCATTGGTTCGCATCCTATGTTTATTGGATGAGTTAATTGGGAACAACAAAGTCCTTGTTTTACTACTTTATTTTTTTTCTACTTAGTGTGGCTTCTGCACACCATTCTTCTAATTTCATTCTTAGCAATTCTATTCTTCCTCCTAATGTATCTGCTCTTTGTCCGATATATTGAGGATATAATTGCATCACTTTAAATCCCCATGGGTCGGGTACCTTGGTATAAAATAAGTTTAATAAACTCTTACTGGAAACATTTTCTTTATCCGTTCTATCATATATTTTATAAAAACATTCCTGAAATTTACATATATATTCATCAATTCGACACATATCACAGAGTTTTAAGTTATATAATAAAAAGATAAATCTCTATTTTTCTTTTTCTTTTTCAGTGTCTTTATTTACTTTCCACATTTCACCTAAAAATTCTCTTCTTAATTCATTCTCATAATTATTTACTATTTGGGCTAATGTAGTTTTCGCTCCTTTTACCGCTTCTTTATCGTTGTCAGTTAATACTTTCCACCAATCTGCTACGATTCTTTGGAAGGTTAAATGACAAAATCTTGATGCTGTTTCTACATCATACCTTTGTGATGTTATTGATAAATATGTGGATTTTGCCCATCTTGTTATGGCTTCGTCTATATTTCTTACACAATTTAAATTTAAATAAATTCTGTTAGCACTACTATATTCTTGATTCATATAATCAACTGGGGTTTCTATAGAAATATTACTTGGTCTTCTATCTGATGCCCAGTTTATTCCCTCATATCTATTTCTGTCAGTAGGTTTCTTCTAAAACTAGGATTTGACTGATATCTAGTTCTTGATTTTTCTGGTATCTCATCTTGTCCTCTAGGGATTGTTGTTGGCATGGTAACCTGACTTTTAGAACTTTCTTCCTGTAGTGGTTTCATGTTTATTGTTCTAACTTTTTCCGTTAATCCCACTATTTCTTGCCTTAGACAGTCTAATTCTTCTGCTTCGGCTTCTAAGTATCTATTTTCTAATTGTTTGATTTTAAAGTCGTCTATTTCTTCTATCTGAAGAGGACATAGACTTATTTCGTTTCCACTTGCGTTGGAGAAAAATTTCAAAAAGTAGAACGCTTGCCACCGGACAAGTGTGCGGCAACCATGTAAAGAAAAAAGAAAGAAGCATTAATATAACGAAGAGAGCGTCTATATAAGCTCTCGAGGACTAGTAGGGAGGGACACTCGTAGTTGGAGAGAGTCCCAAGAGTAGCTATGTATGCACATTAAGTGTTGCAATAAAAGAGCAGAGTCTCGATTCCCTAATTCTATTCCAGATTCCATTTCAAGTTCTTGAGATGATTCTTGCGTGTTAATTCCATAAGTGTAGGAAGCAAGCTCCAGCTTGAAGATCATAATCCTTGTACTATCATAGAATAGGAAAGATAGTGTGTAACCTATTACACCCCCAGTTCTTTCTATCTTCATCGGTCGAGAGTTATCTCTCCCTTATTCCATCCTGGAGGCCATCGTCCAGAAGTCTGACCAAGCAAAGAATTGCATAAGGACACAGGGACATGAAGGCTATATGATGATGAGGAGTCTGAGATCCGGAACGTCGAAGTCTAAGGAGTACTTCTCTTAGAAATCGTTAAGAGAAGATCGACTGGCATTGAAGATAAGAGGAAGCGAGGTGGGCAACATAGGTATACAGATTATCTTGCTATCTATGATACTCAGAGTGTTATCGTCTTCTTTCTGGATGCTAGTTTCTTACACTATGAATTTAATTATGCGAAAAATTAGTAGTATAAAGGAGAAGATATTAAGAATCTAGTCTAAAAAATGTAATAATTATAGACAAAATGATAAAGCTGAGAAAGCATACAACACCCATAAGGGCAGTTCGAGTATGTTTTCAAAGCATGATAACAGAATCAAAAATTTCTCCACCAACGAAGTGGTATCAGAGCCGTGTAACGATTCAAAATACAAAGATAAAATTTTGAGGAATGAATTTAACGATTTAGAAGATAATAACATATACGAAGCTTTAGATCTGGAATTTGAAGTTAATATTGAATAATATGTATAAGAAATTAGAAGTACAGGTTCATGAAAACCATTCGAAGAACTTTCAGAAGATTCAAGAAATGATAGTAGAATTACAAAGAACAATAGAATATTTGTATGAAAAACAAAATAACGAATGTTTATAAAAAAATAAACCTATTCCAAACAAGTGGAAACAAAATAAGTCTATGTCCTCTTCAGATAGAAGAAACAGACGACTTTAAAATCAAACAATTAAAAAATAGATACTTAGAAGCCGAAGCAGAAGAATTAGACAGTCTAAGTCAAGAAATAGTAAGATTAACGGAAAAAGTTAGAACAGTAAACATGAAACCACTACAGGAAGAAAGTTTTGTATGCGTGTATATATATATATATACGTATATATATATATATGTATATATATATACATATATATACGTATATATATACGTGTATATATATATATATATATATATATATATATATATATATATATCTATATATATATATATATACGTATATATATATATATATATATATATATATATATATATATATATATATATACGTATATATATACATATATATATATATACATATATATATATACGTATATATATATATATATACATATATATATATATATATATATATATATATATATATATATATATATATATATATATATATACGTATATATATAAATATATATATACGTATATATATATATACGTATATATATATATATATATATAGATATAGATATATATATATGTATATATATATATATATATATATATATATATATATATATATATATATATATATATATATATATAGGCTAAATATTTGTTACCCGCGCGGGTAACATACACTCGCTACCCGGCACTATTCTATTCTGCCTCCATCCCCTGCGCGCGACCAAAGACGAAATATCTGGCGATTCCAACCCCCTCTTCCGACGATTCCAACCCCCTGTTCCGCCGATTCCATCCCTCTCTTCCGGTGGCTTTTCCATCTCCAGTGAATCTGCTGTTAGACGGGCCTATATCGTCCATCTGCCGCAGCAGCACTATTCTATTGTCCGCCTCCTTCCCCTGTGCGCGACCAAAGACGGAAGATCCTGCAAATCTCCGACGATTCTTCTCTGATCTCCTCCGCCGCTGGTAAGCATCCGTCGTTAGACGGGCTCATACCATCCATCTACCGCAGAGTATTTGGGTCTTTATTCGTTGATCCGGATTCTCCCTCTTATCTGCCCCTTTTTGATCCAGGAGCTCCATTTGACAGTGCGACAAGTGCCCCGATCTGAAAGCGGCGCCCGACCTAGAAGAATAGCGACATTGTTCATTTATCCGTTAACTGCAAGAAGGGGTGGGTTTTCCAGTTCTCAGTTTTCATAGAGGAGGACGACGAACGTGTTTCTGAACTCATCTGAGTCCTATTTGGCTGTCGTCCGAATATCAGGTGAACATATTGATAATCATCAGTTGAAATCGTTGCTATTCAAGTGTGTCTGTCCAACTTCGAAATTTGATTTGTAATGTGTATATTGATTTTCCAAGAGAATGCTGATTTGTAATGTGTATACTGATTTTTCTATTCAAGTGTCTTTACAACCTTGATATCTGTTTTATTCTGATTTGTACTTTAGAATACTAATCTATCTATACTGATTGACTTATAGTAGAAAATCCAAAAGAATGTGTATTCATCGCTCTGACTATTGTATGCCCAATGTGTTTTCTTCTCTCTGACTTTTGTATTCACAATGTGTATACATTTCTCTGACCTTTGTGTTTAAAGTAAACCCAATTTTGTGTTTGCATTTTCCATTTTTGAAGCAGTTACTCATTTGGTATGCTGGGTTACTCTTCTGACTGACAGAGTTACTGTTTTGTTACTGATAGACATTGTTATGATACAAATCTTCCTTCAGTTACTCATTTTTTATGATGAGTTACTCTTCGGCTTGATAGAGTTACTCTCTGCTGTTTCAGATTTACTCCTATGTACTGCTGAGTTACTGATAGACGTTGCAATGGATCCCATCCTTGATACAGATGCTGCCAATTCAAATGTTGGCCCTGATAATGATAATGCTAATTCTTATCCATCTGTTGGTTCTTCCACTCTGCCGCCAGCTACAGTTCCTAAAATTGGTCTCCATTTTGGAAGTTTAGATGAAGCTATTTCATTCTATTCTAGCTATGCTGGCATTAATGGTTTTAATATCAGGAAAGATGACAACAGGTATGAACGGGGAACTAAGATTCTTGTTGCCAAAGATCTGGTTTGTGACAAGCAGGGTACAATGGGCCGTTCTAAGACGTCAAGAGGGCTGCTGAGCCCCGTTTGTGATGAAGTGGGTAAGTTACAGGAAAATTTGTCTAAGAAGCACAAGCGATCTGTGAAGAGGTGTGGTTGTGGAGCCATGATCCGATTCACACTAGACAAGTCCTCATCTACATGGGTTGTGACTGCCTTTGTTGAGGAACACAACCACGATCTTGTTGATGATGCACATCTCCGTTACTTGAAGTGTAACTCATCTCTTAATGAAACTCAAAAAGATATGCTTTCTTCCATGAGCCAAGCTAACATACCTGTATCGAGACAAATTGCATTGATGGCATCAGAGTCTGGTGGTTATGAAAATCTGACATTTACTAGCAGACAAGCTCATGGACACATCAGTAGCAAGAGGAAAGAGGCAGCTAAATATGACGTCGACTTGGTCTTGGATCGGTTTGCCAAGTTTAAGGTACTCGATCAGAAATTCTTCTATACATACCAAAACGATCATGATTGTTGCTTGACTCATCTGTTTTGGGCTGATCCTGTTTCCGTTGAAGATTGTGGGTTGTTTGGTGATGCGATAGTTTTTGACACCACCTACCGCATCAACAAGTATTCAATGGTTTTTGGAATGTTTGGTGGTGTTGATCACCATCGTAAGACGGTCTTGTTTGCTTCAGCTCTTATGATTGATGAGAAGTACGAGTCATTTGTATGGGTTTTCAAGAAGTATCTACTTTGTTTTGGCAAAGAGCCAGTGTCCATCATAACCGATCAAGACCCGGCTATGAATGCTGCTATCCTTACTGTTTTTCCGAACTGCAAGCATCGGTTCTGCAGCTGGCACATCCTACAAAAGCTTCCCTCTAAGCTTGGTGGTGTTCCTAACAAGGAGCAGATCATAAGCTCCTGGAATGATTGCGTGTGGAATGTGGATGATGTTGGCACCTTTGAAGAGAAGTGGCATTCTGTTGTTGAGGTTTATGGTATGTCGTTTATTAATTGGTTGTCTGACATGTATGCTATGCGTTCGGATTGGGTCCCGTGCTATATGCAGTCTTCCTTCTTCGCAGGCATGAGGACAACGCAAAGGAGCGAGAGCTTGAATGCGTTCATTAGAAGCCATGTGAACAGTAAGAAGACTTTATTTGAACTTGTATGCTCATTGGAGACTGCTTACTCTCATGTACGGGAGATTGAAAATTTCAAAGACTTTGAAGACGAGTATAGTAATCTCCCTTTGTCATCACTTTGGCCTCTGGAGGAGCAGATGAGAGGTATATACACAAAGTCAATTTTTAAGATCTTTCAGAGTGAGGTTCATCAAAACATGATATATAATGTAAAGGAATCTTCAGAAGGTGTGTTTGAAGTGTATCGCGTTGGTGGCCTTAGATCTGCCCGCATTTTGAAGAAGAATCCATTGAGTGAGATTGTTTATTGGAACTGTTACATGTTGGAATTCAAAGGTATACCTTGCAGGCACATCCTGTCCTATTTGAAGAGTCATGACTTTTGCACTCTTCCCGAGCCATACATATATAAGAGGTGGACCAAAGGCTACAGAGAACATCCTTTGATATTTGGCAAAGCTGCAGTTAGTCATCTATCCACTGGGAGGACTCTTAAGCTTGTCTCTGCCTGCAATTCTATTGTGAACATAGCATGTAGGAACAACGCTGTAGATATTTTCCATGAAAAACTGCTTGCATTGCAAAAGGAGCTGTTAGATTTGGATGTCTCTGATAGTTGTGCAGATGCAGGTGCTGGTGTAACTGCTTCAAATATAGCTTCTTCTTCAGCTGTCAAGGTTAATATCCCCAATGTTTGTAAAACTAAGGGGAGACCCAAATCCACAGATTTGAGGTTTAAATCTGGAGTTGAGATTGCACAGTCTAAAAGAGAGAGGCAGTGCAAGAATTGTTTAGAGTTTGGTGTTAACCATGACAGCAGGAATTGTCCTAAGAAGTAGTGCATTATATGATTGGGATTTGCTGCTACTATGTATACTGCTCGTGTTCTGGTGATCTTGCTGTTGCTATTGATGTATATGTGGTTCTATCTTTTTTATTGGAGTTTGTAGTGTGTTTGTGAGGCATGTTCAAATATGTAATGGGGTTGTTCTTTTTGTGTAGTTTTATGAAAGTGAGTTTGTAACTTTCTAAGTACTTCACTTGTGTTTGTAATCTATCTTTGTGTTACCTTGTGCTCCAGCAATTGTATGTATACTTTGAATATGTTATAAAGAATGTTTTCTGATCAATTGTTATTCTTTTTGAATATTATGTGTTTGTCTTTGTGTACAATGGATACTATTACTGTTGTCACAGTTACTCTTATTGCTGTCATAGTTACTCGCAGTGGGTTGTAAGTTACTCTTATTGCTGTTAGAGTTACTCGCAGGGTTGTCCCAGTTACTCGCAGTGTTTTTCCAGTTACTCACAGGCTATTTTTTTCACAGTTACTCTAACTGCTCACAGTTACTCTATCTGCTATTTCAGTTACTCGTAGTGCTCGTTCAGTTACTCGCATTGTTTTCATAGTTACTCGTAGTGTGTCACAGTTCCTCGCAGTGTTGGTGCAGTTACTCGTAGTCCTTTTCCAGTTACTCGCAGCCTTTTCCAGTTACTCGCAGTGGTTTTCCAGTTACTCGCAGGGTTTTTCAATTACTCGCAGTGTTTTTCCAGTTACTCGCAGTGGTTTTCCAGTTACTCGCAGGGTTTTCCAGTTACTCGTAGTGT
The DNA here is from genome assembly GCA_963693085.1 of Alisma plantago-aquatica. Taxonomy (NCBI): domain Eukaryota; kingdom Viridiplantae; phylum Streptophyta; class Magnoliopsida; order Alismatales; family Alismataceae; genus Alisma; species Alisma plantago-aquatica. The sequence goes on from OY856409.1 coordinate 1,646,173,393, forward strand.
TTTTTCAGTTACTCGCAGGGTTTTTCAGTTACTCCCGTGCTTTTTTCAGTTACTCGCAGTGGTTTTCCAGTTACTCGCGTGCTTTTTTCAGTTACTCGCAGTGGTTTTTCAGTTACTCCCGTGCTTTTTTCAGTTACTCGCAGGGTTTTTCAGTTACTCCCGTGCCTTTTCCAGTTACTCGCAGTGGTTTTCCAGTTACTCGCAGGGTTTTCCAGTTACTCGCAGTGTTTTTTCAGTTACTCGCAGGGTTTTTCAGTTACTCCTGTGCTTTTTTCAGTTACTCGCAGTGGTTTTTCAGTTACTCCTGTGCTTTGGTTCAGCAACATTCAAAAAGGTTTCTTCAGTTACTCGTGTGCTTTCTTCAGGTACTCGCAGGGGTCTTCAGTTACTCGCAGGGTTCTTCAGTTACTCGTAGGGGTTCCTCAGTTACTCGCAGGGGTTCTCCAGTTACTCGCAGGGGTTGTTAAGTAATAGTAGGAGAAAAATGAGTACAGGAGTCTGTTGTACAAAAAGTAACTCTAGAAGAGAGAGCACAGAGCTATAAATAATTGCAGTGATGTGTCGTCAGAATAACCCAGAGTATGCTGGCATCTTTGCAACCCAACAATAAAGAGCACTGCTGTCAATAATTGCAGCACCAACAACACAAACCATTACTCTCACTGCTGTCAATAATTGCAGCACCAACAACACCGACCATTACTCTCACTGCTGTCAATAATTGCAGCACCAACAATACAGCGGGGGGCTTTTAGATCTGCAACATCTCCATCCTCCACGGCACTCTCTCCTTCCATCTCTTCTTCATTAGCAACTGCTACAGTTTCAAACACAGCGGGGGGGGGCTTTCAGATCTGCAACATCTCCATCCTCCACGGCACCATCTCCTTCCATCTCTTCTTCATCAGCAACTTCTACAGTTTCAAACACAGTGGGGGGCTTTCAGATCTGCAACATCTCCATCCTCAACGACACCCTCTCCTTCCATCTCTTCTTCATCCACTACTGCTACAGTTTCAAACACAGCGGGTGGCTTTCAGATCTACATCATCTCCATCCTCGACGACACCCTCGAGGTCCACTTCTTCATCTGTGACTGTTACGGTTTACATAAGGTACAATTTTACATTTCTTCAGATCCCCTTTTACATTTCTTCATAAGGTACAATTTTTCAGTAGCACCCCCTTTGACCATCTCCTCAGATCCCCTTTAACATTTCTTCACAGCCTACCATGGAGCCATTCATCCAGCCAATCAACTACACCCTTGATGACAAGACAGTGGAATCCATTCTACTTCCTATAGAATGGAACCATCTCCATTTTCAGATCAAACCAGGCAAAACCACCTTCCTAATCGGAAACCAGTCTTTCCAGATAACCCTTATGCAGAATAAAAACGGGTCACTTTCAACTGCTAAGGGTTGGAAAAGGATGATCGCACAGCTCAGTCTTCGCAAAGGTTGGATCATCTACCTCAAGCCAACTGATCACCAGACCATAACAGCATGGATCACAGATCAGTTCTTAGAAACACCAACTGAGCTTATCCCTCTCTTCAGAATGCCTGGCGACGAAGTATACTCTGGATCAGAGGACTCTGCAGATCAGCTCTTCGTTAGGGACATACACCAAGCAGCACCGGGATCAGCTGTAAATCCCATTCAGTTTGCAGAAGACACTGCTTCTTCGTCTGTCCAGCGTTCCTTTCACAAGTAGCTATTTGATTTTTATGTTCAATTAATGGACCTTCTTTACAACCGATCTGGCTATATTTTTCTGTATTTTAAGTTCAGTTGTTGGACCTTCTTTATATTCGATCTGGTTGTATAATATATAACTTTTTATGCTTTGAATGTTGTAATCTTGAATGTTTAGATGTAGTGTTTTGAATGGTGTAATCTTGAATGTTGTAATCTTGCTTGTGCTCTCCGTGAGCTTATGTAACTCACATGGTTGCCTAGTTACTCGCATAGGATTCAGTTACTCGTATGGTTGTCTAGTTATTCTATAGCTGTCGCATAGGATTCAGTTACTCACATGTTTTATCCTTTTTGTTGTTCAGTTACTCGCAGTGTTGGTTCAGTTACTCGCAGCGTTTGTTCAGTTACTCACAGGCTATTTGAGTTACTCACAGTATTGATACAGTTACTCGCAACGTTGGTTCAGTTACTCGCAGTGTTGGTTCAGTTACTCGCAGTGTTGGTTCAGTTACTCGCAGGGTTGTTCAGTTACTCGCAACGTTTTCCAGTTACTCGCGAGTTTTTTTCAGTTACTTGCGAGCTTTCTTCAGTTGCTCGCAGCGTTTTTCCAGTTACTCGCGAGCTTTCTTCAGTTACTCGCAGGGTTGTTCAGTTACTTGCAGCGTTTTGCCAGTTACTCGCGAGCTTTGTTCAGTTACTCGCATCATTTTTCCATTTACTCGCGAGCTTTCTTCAGTTACTCGCAGGGTTGTTCAGTTACTCGTAGCGTTTTTCCAGTTACTCGCGAGCTTTGTTCAGTTACTCACAGCGTTTTTCCAGTTACTCGTGAGCTTTCTTCAGTTACTCGGAGTGGTTGTGACAGTTACTCGCAGCGTTTTTCCAGTTACTCGGAGAAGGTTGTTCAGTTACTTGCAGTGTTTTTTCAGTTACTCGCAGAGGGTTGTTTAGTTACTCGCAGAGGGTTGTTTAGTTACTGCAGAGGGTTGTTCAGTTACTCGCAGGCTATTTTGAGTTACTCGCAGTGTTTTTCCAGTTACTCGGAGCGGCTATTTGAGTTACTCGCAGGCTATTTGAGTTACTCGCAGTCCCTTTTCAGTTACTCGGAGTCCTTTTTCAGTTACTCGCAGCCCTTTTCTAGTTACTCGTAGTGTTCAAGCAGTCCTTTTTCAGTTACTCGAATAGTTTGTTAAGTTACTCAATCATTACTATCGGGTGTTCAAGCATTACTCAAGCATTCTGTTACTTTCAGCTCAGTTACTCGTAGTAGTTTCAAGATGTACATAAGCATTCTAAGCATAAAGTTATCTAAAGCATTCAAGAACATTTAGCCAAAATATAAGGGCAAAATCAATATATGTTCAAGATGACATGTACAGCAAGATCAAATGTACATTAAGATCAGTTGTAAATTCAGAATTTTAACAGTTGTACATTCAATAGCAGTTGTACATTCAGATATATACAGCTTATACAATAGTGAGTAACTGAACAACAGCTTATACAAAAGCAGCTATACACTTGTTGTTTCTTCATTCTTTTTTGTTTCTGGTTGTTTATCAGCTTCAACTTCTCCTTTATTGTTATCAGGAGATATACCTTCTTTGATCTTTTCGATTTCAACTTTTTCATCGTCTCTTGGAGGCTGCAGCTGCCCCCTTGCCATCATTCGTTGAAAAATATCAGCCCTTATTGATGGTATGTCTTTGCAGGTGAAGTCCATAGGTTTACAATTTACTAGGCACTCTAGGTACTTCATGACAAAGATCCCACAGTCAAGTGAGTCTTCTTCCTGCTGTGGGCAGATCGGGTAATCCCTTTTCTACTGCGACAATTGGCTTCCTTTTCAGGTGCACCCCTAAAGAAGTCGTTCACTATACCCACCTGCATTAAAAAAACAAGACATTTATTCATCATCAATTAAAGATCAGTAATCCTTTCAATCCACTTATAATGGAATTAATTTTTATAGATCACTTACCCATCTATTGAATTCCTTTCTTGAGTTGCTACTCCAACTCATTGAATTATAGGACCGGTGTGCTCCATCCCTGAAACTTGCTTCGTACAAGTGCCAGTGGTTGTCGTTGTTTAGTATTGTGAACACCGAGTCCATTGTGTCCCAATCTTTCATTGGAACGTTGAATAGTGGAGATAGCATGTCTATCTGTTCCAAGGTGATGTCCTCAATATTAAATGATAGCTTTTGCTGCAAATGTAGAGTTTAAAAACCACATCTATAAGTTTCAGTTTGTGTTTATATATTGTAATTTCATGTAAATCTGTATACAAAGTTTATTTTTCTTACCGGAGCATAAGTGCTCATGCAGTGCCACGTCAATCCCTTCTTCCTCCGCTTGCTTGTGCTCTCCTTGAGCATCTGTACAAAGCAGTCGAGAACCTGAATAAAACCAAAAGCTTTATCAATTTAGCAATCCAAATTATCTATTTCAAAGAGTTAAACTACATTCTTGTTTCTTACAGGTGAATGTGTCATTTGATCCTTGTATAGGAGGGCGGCGAGGTCCTTCCCCGTGCACCAAGTGTCTTCACTGAATTTCCATTCTCGTTTTAACCTGCAAATTATTTTTATAGATGTTATACATACGAGTTGGATATAGAAACATTAATGTGTTATCATTTTACATTTGACAATAACCAATTCTCTTACATTTTTTCTATGTTGTCCATGAAGTGATGGACAATTTCTTTGGCTTCTTTTGTCTTGAAATGTTCAAAACCTATGAAGTTTGACATCTTGTGCTGTCAACAACAATAGAGAAATCCATGTTAGAATCAATCTTCATTTTTCCCAAGTTATTTAAGCATTTCTGTCAGTTACTTAAGCATTACTCTCGGTTACTCATTCATTATGTTCAGTTACTCAAGCATTATATTCAGTTACTCATTCATTATGTGCAGTTACTCAAGCATTATATTCAGTTACTCAAGCCTTACGTGCAGTTGCTCAAGCCTTACTTGCAGTTACTCAAGCATTAGGTTCAGTTACTCAAGCTTTAGGTTCAGTTACTCAAGCATTACTTGCAGTTATGATATACTTGAAAGGAGATGAAAATTACCTTTTCCTCCCTTCTTTTCTTCACATTTTTCTCTATGCTTCCTATCTTTGGCTCTTCTATCGTCTTCTTCTTCAATCTTCTTCTGGGCTTCTTCTGCCCTTCTTCTTCTGCTATCTTCTGTGGCTGTTGGCTCCCTTCTTTTTGTTTCTTTTGGTCTGCCTCTTCTGCAGACTTTGGTTCTTCAGAACTGTTGTCCTTTGTTTCTTTTTTCTCCTTTTCTTCTTGTTTCTTTTGGTCTGCATCTTCTGCAGAACTGTTGTCTTTTGTTTCTTTGTTCTCCTCTTCATCAACATTTTTCCCGTCCTCACTATGATCTTCGGATTCTACATATTTTCTTCTGAGGGTTAGCCTTCTTCGTTTTGTCGGTGGGGCGACATCCTTTGTCGGTGCGTCTTTCGGTTCATCTACATTCACCGAGACAAAACCCTCTACAAATTCCTGGAATCCACTTCCAGGTGACTGTGATTTGTTACCCTCATCTTCCCACTTTCTTTTTAGATTTTTGTTCTCTTCTTCTAACTTGGCTATTCTTTCTTCTAGCCTTTTATTCTCCAATTGCAGTTCTGTGAATTTATCAACACTTATTCTTGTGCAGATCTCCTTACGTATTTTGAGCTCCTCCTCCAACATTTTGATTCTTGTCTCCAGGGTGGAGGTGTCAATAGTGTCTCCCTCTTCGATGATAGGTTTTGCTGGTGCCTCAGTGGTTGTTGGCGTACTTTTTTCTGGCATGTCATTCGATGATTTTGCAGCATGCCAATCATCTCCCTGGTCTACCACTATCATTTGACATACATGTCCAACATATAAAAAAAATAATGTGTTACTCGTAGAGGGTTGTTCAGTTACTGCATGCTATTTTGAGTTACTCGCAGAGGGTTGTTCAGTTACTCGCAGAGGGTTGTCCAACATATAAAAAAAAATAATGTGTTACTACAGAGGGTTGTCCAACATATAAAAAATAATAATGTGTTACTGCAGGCTATTTTGAGTTACTCGCAGAGGGTTGTTCAGTTACTCACAGGCTATTTTGAGTTACTCGCAGTGTTTTTTGAGTTACTCGTAGGCTATTTTGAGTTACTTGCAGTGTTTTTTGAGTTACTCGTAGGCTATTTTGAGTTACTCGCAGTGTTGTATATTATATTTTGTAACAAAGATTAGATAATCTTACATCCTTAGGCTCCACTTTCACTAATTCCATCAATTTCTCGACCGGCGCAGCCCACTTCTTTATCCTTGGCTTGGAGTCAAGGAATGTTGGCTTTGCCATCTTTGTCATCTCATATGCCCAAACCTGCATGTAATATATAGAAAATATAATGCATATGTAACTGCACCCCCATAGTCAATATTGTATCAATGTAGTTGAATATGATTTTATTCACTTACGCATAGGCACATGACACAGCCTGTTGTGTACAGGGTGTTCTTAGCCCCTTTCTCTCCTTTCCTTCTTAGCTGGACATTCTCCTTTAGCATCTTCATATTCTTGAAGATACTCCCATGCACCAGCTTTGCCCAATTCATCTGCCCAGTGGAAGTTACATTATCTAGGTAGTGGATAATGTAGATTGGTGTGCAATAGCTAGTGTCTGGGATTAGGAATGTTGCCAGCAGGTGCAACATCCACACACGACACATATTTGTATTGTCCGCTGGATTGTTGGTCTTGGCATATTCTTGCCAAAGTTTTGTCAAGTTGTCCTTATGCAGGACATCTTTTTCTCTCAATTTCTTTGATGTCTCACCTTCATTTCTATTTTTACAAGTCTCCTTCGCAAACTCTTGCCATATCGACTTTACTATGGCAGAATCTTTTCTTTGTGTTATTTCTATACCTTTGCTGGGGATACCTAGAATTATCCCCACATCATCTACTGTCATCCTTCTTTCCTCTCCGTCGGCCAGCAGAAATATGTCTTCATCGACATATCTATCAATTAAATCCTCTAACAAGCCTATGTCAACTGCAAGATTTGGCATATTTACGAGGTTTGCAAAGGCTGTTGAGCTCAGCATCATAATTTGTTCCTTTGTATAAACCATGCTCTTGCTGGTATTGTTGTAGCTCTTTAAGGAGCACCTGTGGTACAGTCTATTTACTCCCACTGCAAACATATCAAAATTTATCGTTAGAGCTCATTGTTTATTTTGTAAAAGCTATTTAATAAACTGTAAGTAACTGAAAATTAAAACTATTACAAATCCATACAATCTTACCTTTCTCTTTAGCCTTTTCTATCTCTTTCTGTTTCTGACTTGCAGTTGTACTCTCCTCATCCCCTTTGCTTTCTTCTCCTGCATATAAATAAAGTTATTCCAATAATGTAGTAGTTAGCTTAACAATATTGTTTTATCGCTTATTATCGGTTACTCAAACATTACTCTTGGTTACTCAAGCATTATGTAATAGTTACTCAAGCATAAATTTCAGTTACTCAAGCATTAATCTCAGTTACTCAAGCACTACTATAGGTCACTCAAGCAATATGTGATAGTTACTCGAGCATAAATTTCAGCTACTCAAGCATTACTCTCGGTTACTCAAGCATTACTCTCGGTTACTCAATCATAATGTAATAGTTACTCAATAATAAATTTCAGTTGCTCAAGCATTAATCTCAGTTACTCAAGCATTAATCTCAGTTACTCAAGCACTACTATCGGTCACTCAAGCAATATGTGATAGTTACTCGAGCATAAAATTCAGTTACTCAAGCATTACTCTCGGTTACTCAAGTATTACTCTCGGTTACTCAAGCATAATGTAATAGTTACTCAATCATAAATTTCAGTTGCTCAAGCATTACTCTTGGTTACTCAAGCATTAATCTCAGTTACTCAAGGATTATGTGATAGTTAATCGAGCATAAATTTCAGTTACTCAAACACTACTATCGGTCACTCAAGCAATATGTGATAGTTACTCAAGCATTAATTTCAGTTACTGAAGCATTACTCTTGGTTACTCAAGCATTACTCTTGGTTACTCAACCATTATGTGATAGTTACTTGAGAATAAATCTCGGTTACTCACACATTATTCTCGGTTAGTCAAACATTCTGTAATAGTTACTCAAGCATTAATCTCGGTTACTCAACATTAATGTTTGTTATTCAAGCATTTTGTAATAGTTACTCAAGCATTAATTTCAGTTACTCAAACATTACTATCAGTTACTCAAGCATTAATATCAGTTACTCAAGCATTACTCTCGGTTATTCAAGAAGCATTATGTAATAATTACTCGAGCATTACCTTGTTGTTCAAATTCTACCGCTTTGCTGCGCGTACATTCTTTCTTCTCAGCTGCTATGTTGACTCCACGACCAGCAGTAGCAACATTACTGTGCTTTGCACTTTTTGATGGAGGTTTGATCCATGGGGGAGCTATAACCCCTATTTTTTTGCCTTTATCCTGTGTCTTAGTTGTCTGAGGAGTCTCAGCAGCAAGCCCCTTCTTCATTCCCGCAGCTTCTTCTTTCCCCTCTTTTTCCGCTTCTACGTCCTTGGTAGCCTCTTTCTTATCCTCTTTCGGGGTTGTCGGAGTAGTGTGGTCGAGTATTTCCCTTTCCGCCTGCGATGCTGATTTATCCGCTTCTTCTGGTTCTTTGGCCATCTTCTCCTCGGCCTGATGGGGCTGCATTTCGATGTCATCATCTTCTTCAATCACTGGTCATGGACGCCTTAGCCACGGCGGCCCTGTCGAGGTCTTCCTTGACGCTTGCTTTGTTCTCGTCATATTGGAAGAGGTAACTGTCAGAATTCAGATGCAGCGAGATGGAGGAGCAATTAGAGACGGAGGAGTTCGGGTCGCCGGTGATTTTTGCACGACAGGCAGAGCGAAGAGTGAGGAGGAAGTGCGCGAGAACGGGAGGGTGACGATCTGGGGTTTTGCTTCGGCGGGGACGGCGCGATGAACTGGGGTTTGCTTCGGCGGGGACGGCGATGATCTGGGGTTCGCTAGTAGCTCTCTCCTGCGGGGACGGCGCGACGAACTGGTAGCCGGGCTCTTTTTCCCGTTTTTCTCCCTTCCGGAACTGCTGACGGGTAGCCTAAAGTTGTTACCCGCGCGGGCAACTAATACTAACTCATATATATATATATATATATATATATATATATATATATATATATATATATATACGTATAATTATGTGAAAATCATATTATAGATTGTTATTCAAATAAATATTCAAGCAACCCAATATGTAGGTTCTATGCACATGGAAAAGACATAAATCATGTACCGTGAAAAAGTAAAATTTGAGAAAGCTCTAATTTCAATTTTGTGGGAATAACTGTCATATGTATCTCTTCTAATCTACTTCTGAGTTCTTCCCAATAGACTTCAAACGAGCTTTCTTGCTTTGCCACCTTTATCTTTTGGTAGTAGCCAAAAGTTTGAATGAGAAGTTTTCCTTGATGTCTTACTGAAACATTGTGTATGAACTAAAGTTGACACCATGATGAAACCATATGAATCATAAATAGCTTTTTTCACAACCAAAAGAAATGTGAGTAATTTAAAATTGGATTTAAAGAAAGTTTTTGTATTAAACAAAACCCATACGATGAAATTTATGGTCCACACATTTCTTTAAATTGTGACGAAATAATGCATACGGTGTGTAAACTCCTTAAGATAGATTTGTAGGAGAAGCCCAAAAATTCCTAGGGGCTTATGTTATGATTAGAGTTATTTCAAAATTTGCAATTGTCATCTATAGTAATATGTCCTTCATGGAAATGATTGCTTCTTCTAACATTTGTATTATTATTTTCATAATGGATAGCTAGACCACATTTGTCCAGTGCACATAGATGCTATGTCAAGTAATGCATCTACATATTCCATTTTTGCACTATCACATTTTCCTTTGATGGTCTCATCAGTCATCCAGACTATTATCCCTATCCAAAAGTACATATGTGCATAGGGGAAACCATCACTACAATTAGATTTTAAGAATGGGAAACCTAAATTGAAACTTAAATAACCAATAATATCAATACCTTTCACAAAAAAATAACACATCATCAAGAAGTATGTAATTGGAATTATATTGATGCACATATAATTTTGGCTGAGTTATTAACTCTAGTCTTTTTATAGAAAACCTACAATGTGTTCTAATATTTTCTTTAAAATATAATAAATTCATTTTGCATCTATAATAATAGATGATGTCTCAAACTCACTATTTACTAGAACATGGAACCCTTTAATAACCATACTTTTTTTATTTTCATTGTAATTTTCAAAAACCATTTCTTGACGACTAAATTGTATTGGTTCTAATATGTTGAATATGTATGGATAAGGAAAAATATATAAAGATTTCAAGAATACATCATACATTGATTTTTACAAATTTATCATTACTAGGCCCTAAATTTATATGAAGACAATATATGCTTTCTTTTGTAACCAATTTGACTTCTATTTACTTTTCCATTACTATTTTTTGTATTCCCATGTTACACTATTCCTTCTCTTAAACTATTGACAATGTTCCATTAAATATGTGGACAAAATCAATTTATATATGGATCATGTTGTCATGTATTTTTTTACATGTATGATAGCACATAATATAAAAATATGATTATGAATGCATGGAAAAGTGAAATAAAATCTATTCTCTATATATACACCACTCGTTTATATTTAGCAAAATACTATTAATAATAGTAGCTAATTATTAATCCCTAATCGTTTTCATATGTGGGATACCATTTTTAATTAGCTTATGGTTAATATTTGTACAAATAATTTGAATTTTTTTATCTTGCATATGATGGTAACATGTATGTACAAATATGAATTACATAATGAAATATTGACCGATTAAGATAAAGTAAATGATATTTGGTATATATCTTCTATTTATACTCAACTCAATGCAAGCCGGTTGCTTTGCGAAGTTGTCGTAACCGTGAGAGATCCCGAGCAAGTGCTTCCCGCAAAAGGGAGGTGTAGCAAGGGAAGGACAACTGCAGTTGCAACTGGTAGTAGGAGAGTGTGTTGGCGACTAGTACGTCAACAGGAGGGTGCGACTCCTTCCACTTCCTTATGGGACAAGGAGAGTGGAGTTCCAGGTGGTCTGTGTGGACTACTACAGAGACGGGAGGACACTGCCGCTTAGGAGGACAACTGTCATCCGACAGTCCGGTAGGAGGAGGAGGAGTCAGTCCCGGTGCGACCAGGAGCTGCACAGACACCGTCCAAGACCGGAGTTGAAGACCGCACATTGCGCGAGGTATTGTCACCGAGCAAACCTCGGGACAAGGTATGATTCCACAAACCATCCTTTCCTATTATATAGACGTTGACGCGTTTCCTCGGTATGGGTTAGGGAGAAAATTTTTGTTTCCGCTGCCTTCTCTGTCTCCCCTAAAAACCCAACACTAAGTTGATGATAATGGTGATTATGTTGGTGTTGATGTTGATGTCAATCTTGATGTTGATGTTGATGATATGAGTTTCTTCATAATGAACTAAGTTTGTTGTTGGATGGGTGAATCATCTTTGATGACATGATATGAGTTTTGACCATGCAACCCTAGCTAAACCTAGCACCATGTATGGTACATATGACTTGGTTGATGTGCTAAACATAGCTTGTGGGTTGGCATGCTTGCTGGCATCTTGTCTTGTACATATAGACATATGGTTAGTGATAAATGGTTAGAGTATAACATATGCCTCACTCTCTTTACAAAGAAGGACCTCTAGCATGGGGCATAACATAAGGTTGAACTCTTAATATGAGTCAACCCAACATGGGAGAAGGTCAAAGTACCTAACCTCCAAAATAAGTGAAATGTTGATATGTATGCTTGATGAAATACAATATAATTGTCTCTAGCTAGACTACTTGTAAGTAACTGAGTTGAGTCCCCTAGTGTGTGGTTCCCATGATAATGTTGGACCGTATATTTCCTATGAAAATATCTAACCCTAGAGAAAGAGGCAATTTTATATATGATGTTTGCTTTATAGGTGAGGGAGATTTCCCAAAATTTTATGATGATGTACACAATGTGTGATCCTTATCACAAGCCTCATACTCATGTGAGTGGTTCTATGTGAAGGAACCTAGTGGCTTTCCTTTTTTATGAAAGTTGAGTAGAATAATGGGTTGACAGTTGTGGTTAGCACGTCTTGTTGGAACAAAGAGGTCTTAGTTGAGTGGCTAGAGCTTGTGGATCACTTTCTAGTTACAAGTGAGATAATTATGAAACCTCAATGTTAACGATAATGTTTCTTCTCAAATGATGATTGATGCAAGAAATATCTCACTTAAGTTAAAACTCAATACATGTATGATAAGCCACTCTCATAATCTAGACCTAACATTAAATCATAACACACACAAAATATATAAGTTTGGAATCATGAACATGAATTAAAATATCTTTAGATCATAGATTACATGATCACAAAATATAGTGATTAAAATCAGTCCTTGTAATCCACACTTCTAGTTTGAGGATAACTTGCACAATAGGGTGAAACCCTAACATTCAAGCATATTAAGTAAGCCCTTATCAAGATGAAATTCTAATATGATGTTGATCATAAACTACAATAATGATGTTAACCATGATAAATATTTTTTACAATGACACAAAATCTTCATACCACTTTGCACAAGTTATTGGGGTGAAATTTGACCTTTATTAATATCTTCTCAACCCATATGCGTGATCAAATCCAATTTTTTTGGGTAATGTCGGATGTAAATCCTAGAATACTAGAATGTCAAGTTATGACAAAACTACTTAACTGATGCTTCCATCTATATAAGTGGAATGGATATACCCTAGATGTATAAATTATGAAGATGATAACTTAGGGTGCATTCATAATTATGTCAGTCGTGGCACCTAGAAGTGTTATCCTATAGGTAGTATAAATACCTTGATATTACTGTGAAAATATGATATATGTTTAATTTCAAGGATGAAATTCAATTTAAGGTGGGGTGAATGGGATATTCTTGATTTCTAGGGTTTTATGGTCATCCTCAATTTAGATGGAATAATAATGAATAATGAGGATCTAATACCTTAGATGATAATACAAATCATATTCAGAGCATATGAACATTCAATGATGAGTTTTTATGTATAATGATGTAGATCAAGATATTAGGTATCAAATTATCTCTGGGGTGAATGGGATATTCTAGATTTCTAGGGTTTTATTGTCATCCTCAATTTAGATGGAATAATAATGAATAATGAGGATCTCATAGCTTTGATGATAATACAAATCATATTTAGAGCATATGAGCATTCAATGATGAGTTTTTATGTATAATGATGAAGATCAGGATATTAGGTATCCAAATATCTCTGAATATACTCAAGGAACCATCTTTTTGTGTTGTATATTTTGGGTCACTAAGCCATGCACTGAGATTTATAATGATTATTCATGACTTACTTGACATAATGAAACATGTTTGAGGTATTATGGAAATTATCTTAAAGTATATGGTCCTTGGATTGAGACTTTTTTATGTAGTTATATGAGTGCTCTAATACCAACATTTTGAGATTACTTTTGATATAATACTAGTTTTGTCTATGATAAATCTAAATCTAAAATCACATCATGTTTAAAGCTTGTATTGGAAAGATATTGATGTTTAGATTTTGATTAATTGAATAGAGTGATTAACAGTTCATTGATTTGGATCTTACTTTGTTCTTCATATAATGTCACACATCCATCGTCTATGTGGGGGTACCTGGAGCTTAGATTCAGGAATCACGTTTGAATCAGTTATCATCCTCAATTTAGATTGAATAATAATGAATAATGAGGATCTAATAGCTTAGATGTTAATACAAATCATATTCAGAGCATATGAACATTCAATGATGAGTTTTTATGTGTAATGATGAAGATCAATATATTAGGTATCCAATTATCTCTGAATATACTCAAGGAACCATCTTTTTGTGTTGTATATTTTGGGTCACTAAGCCATGCACTGAGATTTATAATGATTATTCATGACTTACTTGACATAATGAAACATGTTTGAGGTATTATGGCAATTATCTTAAACTATATGGTCCTTGGATTGAGACTTTTTTATGTAGTTATATGAGTGCTCTAATACCAACATTTTGAGATTACTTTTGACATAATAATAGTTTTGTCTATGATAAATCTAAATCTAAAATCACATCATGTTTAAAGCTTGTATTGGAAAGATATTGATGTTTAGATTTTGATTAATTGAATAGAGTAATTAATGGTTCATTGATTTGGATCTAACTTTGTTCTGCATATAATGTCACACATCCATCGTTTATGTGGGGGTACATGGAGCTTAGATCCAGGGATCACATTTGAATCAGTGGGTGGAGACTTTGTCTTCCACCTCCAATTTCCTTGTCTCGAATGCATTTGGATCGTGAGATCCTCATTCCACCTAGCTACTATACCCCGTATCATGCCAATATTCCAATTGGTTGGCATTCTCTGGAAAATATGAGCCACACAACCAAAACCTTGGGCGTTGTCTTGAGAGAAATAACATTGTTGTTTTGCTTCTCCTCAATATGGATTTTAACAACAGACAAGGATGGAGTGGATTTGGTGTTTGAACTTAGTTCAAAGGAGTTTTGGAGAGTGAGCACCACCTACAAATCAAAGGAGTAGTCCAATAGATGTTTTTCGGTGATCTTTGTAACCAAGGAATCTGTCCTCCGTGGGTGCCAAGGTGGGATCAATGGGTGATGTTGGATGACTCATCACTTTGCTTGGGATGCACCCTTTTATTTGTATGACGCTGACTGGGGTTCCCAAGTCTTGCAGAGGGAAAGGAAAACCCCATCTTCTGGGGAGGACTACTCCATGTTGGGGTGAATCCCTGGCCGTGAGGTCCAAAAAAGTACCTTTGGACAAGGTTCTATTGGCTATCAGATCTTCTTTGACACCTAAAATCTCATAGTCATATTCATATGCCATTGAGGAGTCAGCTTGTTGCATTGCTCGTCAGAGCTTTTCCAGACGGCAGAGTTTGTTGCACTTGAAGAAACAAAGGAGGAGGAAGAGGAGTGTAGACTCTGGTTCATATTGAATCAGGTCATCAGTTGTGTTCCCTAGTGAAGCATTAGGGAAGCATTCTGTAACGACCCACACTTTTGAGTGTCTAAAAGACCTTAAAGTCGCAGATCGTTAATCATAACTTCCAGGATCAGATTCATGAAATAATACAAAATAGTAAACAATTTCCATTAAAGATCAAATATTTACATGTTTAGATAAAAAGCTCCTCTATGGAGTTACATAACTTTTAAACAGAATTAACTTTTACAGGTGTGAAGATAAACCATTAAGACTAAACCTTCATGATTAAACTGTAGTGTCTTCAACATCTTTATCTGTACCCTCATGTCCACGAATCAAGTATATCTGATACCTAAAACGCTGACAAACAAATACGCGATCAGTATATTTCTATACTGGTACGTGGGTTCAAACAATAATCACAAGTACAGATATAAGCAAACATCTTTATCTTGCATGCAAGAATATAAACTTATTTTCATATTCTGACCCTTATCTGGTCCACTGCCTCAGGTGTAATCACTGTCCCTCCGGGGCTCGTGTGCATTACCCTTAAGATCAGTCTGACCCAGGGTTCAGAATGTAATTATTTACTTTACATGATACTCATATGCACTTTATAGTTTGCAAGAACTAAATAAACAGGCAAGCAGTTTATTCATCGTTCAATCTCATCGAGAAACATTGGCAATCTCATAATTCGATACATGTAATCATAAGTGTAACCACGTACCTTATGTCATTGCAGAACTGTGTAGAACATCACATGTACTTTAAGAATGCATCCAAACATCCAAGCAACAAAGCATGTAATCAAAAAGTATCTGAAATAAAGCATACTACGTGTGTGTCACCATGTCTTCATATTACATTATTTTCATCTAGATTCACTCCTAATCAACAAGTATCTGAAATAAAGCATACTTTGACTCTGATTATATTTTCTTTAGATTGCTCTCGTTTTTCTGAGTAATTTGATATATAGTTTTGCTATTTTTCGGACGTTCCTAACATTTTCTATAGATTATGCAAGATCAGAAATTATACCTTTAAAGGGGGATGATGTGGCGACTCGTCATTGGTCCGCTCCCCTCAATTCCTCGCCCTACTGGATAAGTGGTTTTGGGCTCAATCCTGGACCAGCCGGTCCAAGGCCCCCCTTTTTCTTCTGCTCGCTCGGGTCAGGGGTCTCTCCCCCACCTTCGTCCTTGCGTTGTGCATCAAGCATCTGGCACCGTCATCTGCGCTGGCTTCGATGCCCCAACCGCGGTGGTCGGAGGCACCAACCCTCGCAGGGTCTGCTTCCCTTTCACTACCATACCCCCCTCTCGACTCATCTCCTTCCTTCCTCACGTAACATGTATAGCTGTGGGTTCCTTGCACACAGGTCGCAGTGAAGACGACACAGTCCCAGTTGATCGGTGGCTGAACCCCCTCGCCAACATAACATCGCCTCCACCATTCTTCCTCACACAAGACGTCACCACAGAGCCTATGCGAAGGCACCATCTCTGATGCTGCAACTGATGTTGCCCATCTCAGAGCCTGACAGCCCTCTTCCTCCGGCCTGTACCAACACTGCCATGACCCAGGTCGAGACGCCGTCGTCTCCGTGCCGCGCTGTGCATGTCTCTGCCATCAGACCCTACACTCCAACGCCTTCAGCGGCATGACCGGTGACACCGGCTTCCTAAGCTCCATCCCTTGGCCACCAGAACGGTTCATTTTTCTTGCTCTAGGGCGGCCGCAGGCTCAGGCACGCATGTGCGTGCGCCGCTGGCAGCGGCTCTGCCACGCCAGACCCACATCCGTCGTCACCATGCTGCCTCCCTCCTTGGACGCCTTCTTGGCCTCACAGCTCCCTCTCTCCCTCTCTGACTCCGTCTCTTTCATCTTCCCATCTGCTGGAGACCCACGACGCTGATGAGTACTGGGTTCCATCTCTTCCTCGCCTCTACGTCATACGCGACTTCGACCCTGCTGCACCGACTGCCGCATAGCGTGCGCGACGCGATCACCGGTGCCATCGTCCCTGATGTAGGGTCATCCTAGCAGTTGTAGAAGAGAACCCAATCCGGGCTCCTAGGAGAGTTGGGGTCCTCAGGACGGATCGTCGCAGACACCAAGCCGGTCATCTCGGTGAAGAGATCTCGCCCATGGGTGGCTTCTATGTTGGCTGACACTTGAAGCAACATCCAAAAGGATATGAACTACCTTCTCATGGTCTGGTGTTACCTAGGGTATGCTCTTCTCTAGGGTTATGATGTCGGCAAATATCATGGCATCAACCCTTACCTACCAAGGGGAAACTCGGAGAGGGGTGTAGGTTCAATTGGCTATGCATGTATATATACACCTACATATTCACATATGCTCCTTTCTCGTTTCCTTTTCTCTCTCTTTCTTGGTGTACAAGGATGATGTCGTATAAGGAAAGTTATTATGGAATTTCCCTCGATTCTATGAGTACAAAAAGACACCCTTTTATTTGACAACTAATATTATGAAAAGGGCATGTTTCTAGGAATGAATATCCATATTTTTTCTTCTTTGGGATAGATATGATTTTGGCATAACAATTACCATTACTTTCTTTCTATCCAAAAGATATATCTTTATTCAACAAATCAACCAACTAGGAAAGGATATCTTCCTTTCCTATATTATATTCACGTTTTGAAGGGTTATTATTGTTATTTGGTGCCTCAACATTGTGTTGCCAATAATAGCTAAAATACTATGTATCTTGTTTTCCTTTGGAAACTTGACAAAAACCATTAATATTAATTCATGTACAAATTCCTTATTTAACTTGTGCCCCAAGAACCCTTGCCACAAAAACAATTATTATTCCACCAATAATATCATTTAGGAAAATTATCAATTCATGGCATGTATATGTTTAATTCTATTCTTCGCTTACACATTTCAATTTGATCAAAATTGAGGATATTACATTCACCCCTCCTTAAAAGGAATTTTGTCCCCAAAATTCATGCCTACTAAGCCTAGGTGAATTATACTCATCTTATGTTTAAAACTTAGGGTTAGCACCCTACTTAGATATCTTTAACCACTTTTCCATTGCATATCAATTTTTGTTTTATTACTAAGTTTGGCACCTGAATCTAAATTCAAGTATATCCACATCTATAATATACACATCTTATCATCACTTGATGATTTTGTTATTACTTGATGCTTTCTCTTTTCACTTAGGTCTCCAACCTATTATTCATTATTTTCACACAAGGGTGAGGTAACACCTATAACCCTAGGTCAAGCATTACACCTTTATCTTAAGACATTTATTCTCAATTTTAAGAATAACGTGTGTCTACCCCATCTCCCTCCCTCATAATGAGATGAAACAAGCATTTGACTGCAGCCCAAACAAGCATTTAGAGAGTCTAATAATTGACAATCATAAATATGGAAGGATACTCTAAATATCTATAAGAGTGAATCAATATATGAAATGCTTGATTGATCATAAAGAGAACTAATAATTCAGAAACATGCAAAGAATAATTGAATAATTGTACACACTTGTTTGACCTCTCATTCATTTTATTATGCCCTGATCATATGCAGTGTACTCTACATATGAAGACTCATAGTGCACTACGATCACACCGTACAAGATAGCAGACACACCCAAGAAATACTAAGTCTGACTACTCTCCTGGTCTGCAATAGGAAAATGGCTCTCTGGCCTAAACTGGACTCCTCCTCTAACCTGAGCACACAGGCGGAGAGTCAATCCACCTCTTGGCTTTTCTGTACTCTAGTGCCACCAAAACTTCCAGTTGATGTTGGACACTGCAAACTATAATTTAAGGAGACTTCCACTAGGGATTCGTCCCCCGTGCCAGCTAATAGCATGTTTCAACACCCGTATACTGGACACTGCCAGGGTTAGGTTGTTTCACCCCTAAGGTGCAAACCTCACATAGGAGTTCTACGATGTTTAGGTATCCTAAGTCTATATTCTATTATTCATAGAAAGCTCTTTCTACATTGTACCCTTCTCTTACTTATACTTGACTCGGGTATCTCTATGGTGTCGCGTCTACTTATTTGAGGCTATAATACAACATGTATATCATTCTAAACTTGGCAGAGCAGTATATTCAAAACATTGTAATATATTGAGTAATTAACATAATATTCATGCATGCAGACTAAAATTCTTAAATAAACATATTTCATGTCTTGTTGACACATACACACTAGAATCGTGCATATCAACCCAAATCTTGAGCTGTGCATCTCATAACTCAATTAAGAGTTAATTACATATCATGACAAGAATTATTAATAATAAATGAGAACATTGATATCACAATACTTGATTCATTGAACACCCTACCCTTAGGGTTTCATTTATTCACCATAAATGCTACAAAGATAGGTGTAATAAATCTATCACGTACTTTTCAAATATTTAAAATACATGATACCTGGGATCTCAATCCCTTATCACATTACTGGGAATTCTCATCCCTTCGCATAATTATCATGATTACTGGATCTGGGTATTCAAACCCTTAGAGCATCACAAAGCATTGTTACCTCTGTAATAGGTAACCATTACCTCTAGGTCCTTAGGCCAAGGTATTCATTTCACTGGTTTTACAAGTATTCTCATGGCTTACAAGGCCATCACACATCTTGTCACCTCTCACTAGGCAACAACTTATTCACATGACTCCCATAAAGATTTCATGCGACATAAGCATTCATTGAATAAAGACTACTATCAACAAATCATATAAAATCAATATATGTATGAAATTTTAGAACCGAGTTGAACTTGGGTTTCCATTCCATTAACTAGGATATCATGCATCAATAATAACATTGAATAAATAAAGTCTATCATGTCAAGAAAATCCCTTCAAATGGATTTCACGATATCTATTCGCAAATATCCAACTTTCCTCGCATCTAGGGTTTCATCCTCTTTAATGAGATATCAAACAAACATTATTCACTTTGAACAAAATCCAAGATAGTATCTGACATATATGTACTATGGATTTAGATAAGCAATATTCATAACCACGGGGATCTAGATAAGCAATTTCTCTATTTACTTATACAACAAATTTAAGTCATAGACAAATTCCCTATATTTCAGTTTTCTCTTATAACCACTGTGAATACTTAGGGAATTCTCATTAGGATGTATTTTATACATTTCTAATATGATTTTATCATCTGAACTTCATCCAAACAGAGGAAGAATCCATTTCATATCTTTTTGCAACAACTTAGAACAAATAGACAATTCAGGGTTTGCAGTCGCATACTAGCAATTAAAGATTATGGATGAATTAACCAATTTTTGTGTAATATATTGTTTAAAGGAAGTTCACACTCACCCTAAGGTGTGAAAACACCTTAAAAATGTAGCCCATCCCTGAAAATCTCGATCTCATATCAAATCCCTAGAAATTCACCCAATTCTTCTTACTTTCAACTTAGAAACCCAAAAAATGAGGGATTATGAAGAAAGAGTGAGAAAAGGGGAAGTGTTGTTACCATTTTGGATCAAAATCAGAGTAGGGATAGAATTTGGATATGTGAGAGAAGATTCACCATGAAACTATATCCAAAGAAGTTAAACTTACATGATTTCATCATTCATCAGACCGCAAAATCCTAGGTCAGCATCTCCATCAATTTCTCCTCTCAAACCCTAACTCTCTCTCTCTCTAGGATTTCGTTTCTCTAGATTGAATCATGAATTATTCTATCTCCTTGTATGTTAGGTTGACCATATTGAGCAATTGAGCAGCTTGGTTCAATTGCACTTTGACCCCTTACTATACTTTTTCTTATTTCAACAAAATTTTTTTGTCATAAAAATGTTTATGTAAATTCGTGTTTTTCGGAGATTAAACCTCTTCCAAAAATAATGATAATTTAACATGTTGTGTATAATTTCGTTAAAAATCTTCAGTTAAAATTTTAGATTATTAAAAGCTTCCATTAAATAAATAAAAATCGAATAGTGCACTGCTATCTAGAATTTTGTAGAAATGTCATTTACTATAATTCATCTACTGATAAGGTCTATATGCATCCAAAAATTATGAAATTTTACATATAGTTTATGATTAAGTTTCAGATCTCTAGTGAAAATATCAGATCATTTGGATTTACAAATAAATAAATAAAAATCAAACAATATATTGCAGAACAACATTCTGTCAGCATGGTCGGTTAAAATATATCTCGACCGAGAATGACTTTTAAAGAACATCCAAACATTCTGAAATTTTTCACTGAAATGCACGATTGAGTTATAAATATTATATAAAAATTTCAATTAAATTCAAATTACATAGAAAATATGATAAATTATTTACCGTACTACTATCCTGATCAAATTCCATAATCATATACCATCAAAACCCTAATTTCAGCCAACTAGGGTTTATACTTTTCAAACTCTAATTTCTAAAACAATAGAACACTTAATGTTCTTGTTAGATTTAAAAAATCATAATTTAATTATCATCATTAATTAGATTTAAGAAATGATCAATCCAATTGAACATATAATCATCCAGGTAAACCCTAGTTTACCAATTAAGCTCAGATACGGCCATAACAACCCCCCCCTAAAAGGTTTTGTCCCCAAAACATAAAAGTGAAAGAAAAGTACTTTCAAGGTTTATTTTAAGCTTCTGAAATCTTACATGTCATTATATTCTTGTATTTCATACTTGAATGCTTTTTTCAACATTAAGTCCTTTATTTCTTTTCTAATCACAACATGTTAAATCATGACTGCTCAATGATAACAAATGAATTCTCTATGTTACAATCAATCATAGTATAGAGAGAGAAACAACCATTTCAATATTTTCATACTCGTGAGGTGTTACCTCAACACTGATAATCCGATCCAACTATCTCAATTCATACAGCTCAATATGTACTATTGTTATGTATTACCTCTAAATCACAAAAGAGAGTCTGCCATGTTGTTTTGAATTTTTACTATTATTCTACTCAAATAGCAAAATAGTCTTGAGTTGGAGGACTAGATTCAACAACAATTGTACAATACTACTCACGACATCCCTATTGGATCATGGATGCATAAGTTGAAGTATTACCATTACATTCCATACTATTCTCAAGTATGAGCCCACACATAATTCAAGGTGTAACCATCGAGTTATAGCATACTAGGGTTTCGACAATAGTAACAAAGTACTCCATGATTGTATTAGTCATTCAAGGACTATTCATACCCAATTACCATCACTTAATTATATTAAATCTAGGTATAACAAGCTATACCTCATTAGGGTTACATATGAATACAATATGGTTATCATCCCTTCTATTCATGTGAGTGAATAGGTAAGACTACCTTATTCAGGGTAACCCTCTATTTGTTTTATCATCATTCAAACCATATCACCATACAACAATTGTACAATACTAAGATGGATTACTGGTATGAATGACTACAACTATCAGACACCTAAAATTAACATATTGCTTGTACATGTACACTGAAATCATACGTAGAACCAATTTACATCCCTTAATATACCTTCATAAAATTATACTTCTAAAAACAAATTCACATATTACTAAAAGACATTGTTTTCTCTTATCTCTCTTCTCATTCATTACTACTAACTTTTTGCTACTTATCCTTCTCATTTTAATCATGTAGATTAAACATCCCTAAAATTGAAACATACAAGCTAAGAATAGATTATTCATCATTCTTGATATCACTACAAGAATTTGTTTTAGATTACACTTTACTCATCTTGCACTTCTTCTTTTGTTCAAAATACACTTGTTACATTTCAAATTTATTTCTTACCCCTTTCTCTGAATAATTTTCATATTGTTCATCAACCTTTTAGATTAGCTAGGATTACTATCAGTGCTAGTTTACTTCTCATAGTGCAAATCACATGATCTTATTTTATAGAGATGTTAGTATTCAAGGTCAAATCACTAGTGACAACCCTTGAACTAGTACAACTCTAAACATTCTAGGGTTTGGTCCTTATCAGTAGCATGACGTTGTTGTGTGTAACTTTGTTCCCTTAGTTTGAAAGTCAAACTTTGGATCTCACAAGTTTTACTAAAGTCTTACTCATCTTATCAATTGAATTTCCTTTCTCTTACTTGGCCATTCAGATAGATTACATTCTCAATTTACCCCGCTAGGGTTTCATCATCATATTCTATGTCATTATTACATTCACTAGATGCCTCTACCATGGTGGTTATGCATCAGATATGAATCATTTTCTTATCACTTCATTCCCACATTGCTTTCATTAAGGAAGATATGAAAGAGAATGTGATTTTGAGACTTATAATTATTATCTTCAAGCATTCATTAATACATTTCTCATATGTAGGTTTACTTAATTATCAATAAGGATACTTGACTAATTAGCACTTTCTTGAATCTCACAACCTCTTCCTTTTATAATCTATATTACTCCACCATGTTTCAAACCTTTTCATTACTTTCCATAATCCCCTTACCATATACTAATATTCCACATATCATGTTTAACTTCTAGTTTTCTCTTATGATCATGTTGCTTCTTTTAGGTGTATGATCATATATACCATGTTCCACATATCTCTTTTTATCCTTCTGCTAATGTAAAGTTGAAATTCTAAATCCATAATCTCTCTACTAGATTCAAATCATGTTTAATACATTACATATCCTTCATTTTAAATCAAATGGTTCATGCATGGGTCAAACTTAGTATCTCTTTTAATCAAGTTTTTACCTGTTGAATATAGTCTACCTGTGTATGACTTATTCATTGGTTAAGCTACACTTTTTTTCTTCTTTTAGAAATTAGTTTGTTGTTCTATAAAGACTTATAATCCAAATGCAGTAGGATGAATGTATTAAATTCACAATAAAGGTATACATTACATGCTCTCAATTATATCATAACCGTCATTCCTTTATCAAGCTCATTATTTCCAACATTTCTCTTTGTTTCAACTAAGTTTCTTATCCTAGTTTTATAATTTACATGCTCATATAGTTCTCTTCACTTTACCTTTTCTAAAGACTCTTCACTTCTATGTACTTATCGAATATTTAACTCTTTTCTTCTATTTTCCCTTTGCTTTGGAGTACATAAAAATGTTGTACTCGATTATTTAATCCATTCCTCGTGATTGATTCTTACTATCTTGGCCCTTACATACTTTTCTCATATCTTTTCCATATTTCATATTTAGAGTTCATAAAATACTAATGATTAAACTTAATTAGAATCTTATGTCGTGTTCCTTTATTCCCAATTAAGGGTTTCTCATATGAGGCCCCAAAGTTGGATCTCAGACATCAGTTTCAACTAATTCTTAGCTATTCTAATCTTTCCCATATGTTTCAACATCTTAGTGTATGCACATTCTCACTATGACGTGGGTCTAATTTATCCAGAGTCTACTCTTATTATATTTTTAATAGGAGTCATTAGATCCTAGTAATACATCCTGTCAGCGGGACCAGGCCAAACCTGTAGTCCTGAAGGCAAGAGCTACTTAAGATTAACCAACTCCTATTAATCTCAAACATGTGGAAATAATATCCACTTAGGAAAGTTCATTCAAAGATCATTTCTAGTCTACTTGATGCAAAAAATGTAATCAATAAATGTTACAACTACATAGTGTACAACAAATCTTAAAGACCCATATATATTTCAAAATAATGAATATCTAAATTTCAACATATAAGGATTTTTCTACTCATATCTAATAAAACAACAATATGAAATGAAAGTTCTATCTCATTTTATATTTATGCTCTTAATTCATGTTACTTATCTTGTTTCTAACCCTAATATTTCTAGGGTTTCTCTCTAGCCCATCCTTCCACTGTATACCTGGCCAGGGTATACATGAAAGAATAGATAGAGTAGCTTGATATTGGTTGATCCCAGTACTTAGATACCGAGCCAAAATATCTGAATACTCAAATCCCCAGACCTAACATCATAACATCTCCAATCTGCCACACTTATGACTCTAACTTACTAACTTTATGGTCCCTGATGACTCAACCTATAATCAGATACCAAAGTTGTTACACCTCGATCTCACAATTACCACTAATCATGAGATTAGGGTATAAATTGAGGATTTAATGTAATACAAAGATCACCCTTAACTTTTTCTTCTTTTTCAAACTCTTTGTTTTCTCGCATTGAACCACATAAACTAACTTTACAAGAGAATTAAACTTTTATTTCTCTGATATAATCTCAGCATTAATGATACATATCCATACATTCATTATGTTTCTCACACTTCCATGTACATACGACATGACAATCATTTGCATTCTCTCCTATTAAGGAAACAAACATACAAAACATCATTTACAACTCTTTCTCAGATCTATACAAGGACCTAGAGTGATAGGGACCGAATAAACTTAACTACACTCAGACTTAACTCTTGTGGCAGATCTACTCTAATGCAATGATATCTTCTTCAACTCTATGTGATTTCCATAAAAATTTTGAGTAGAGGGGTGAGCCTACTTGCTCAGTGAATGAGTACTTCAAAGAAACAGTCTAAAGCACTGATATAATTACAGATATACTTTTGAGCAATTGATATCAATTATAACAGCAGAAAGCTTTAGAGAGTCTAATAATTGACAATCATAAATATGGCAGGATACTCTAAATATCTATAAGAGTGAATCAATATATGAAATGCTTGATTGATCATAAAGAGAACTAATAATTCAAAAACATACAAAGAATAATTGAATAATTAGACACACTTGTTTGACCTCTCATTCATTTTATTATGCCTTGATCATATGCAGTGTATTCTATATATGAAGACTCATAGTGCACTACGATCACACCGTACAAGACTTAGCGGACACACCCGGGAAATGCTAAGTCGGACTACTCTCCTAGTCTGCAATAGGGAAATGGCTCTCTGGATTAAATTGGACTCCTCCTCTAACCTAAGCACATAGGCGGAGAGTCAAGTCACCTCTTGGATTTTCTGTACTCTAGTGCCACTAGGACTTCTGGTTGATGTTGGACACTACAAACTATATTTTAAGGAGACTTCCACTAGGGCTTCGTCCCCTGTGCCACCTGATAGCACGTTCTGACCCCTATATAATGGATGCTTCCAGGGTTAGGTCATTTCACCCCTAAGGCGCAGACCTCACATAGGGGTTCTACAGTGTTCATGGCTCCTAAGTCTATTATTTTATTATTCCTAGAAAGCCCTTTCTACATTGTACCCTTCTCTTACTTATACTTAACTTTGGTATCTCTATGGTGTTGTGTCTACTTATTTGAAGCTATAATACAACATGTATATCATTCTAAACTTGGCAGAGCAGTATATTCAAAACACTATAATACACTGAGTAATCAACATACTATACATGCAGGCAGACTGATTTCTTAAATAAATAGATTTCATGTCCACTTGGCACATACACACTAGAATCATACATATCAACCCAAATCTTGAGTTGTGCATCTTATAAATCAATTAAGAGTTAATTACTTATCATGACCAGAATTATTAATAATAACTGAGAACATTGATATCACAATACTTAATTCATTGAACACCCTACCCTTACGGTTTCATTTAATCACCACAAATGCTACAAAGAAAGGTGTAATACATCTATCACGTACTTTTAAAATATTTATTACACATGATACCTGGGATCTCAATCCCTTATCACATTACTGGGAATTCTCATCCCTTCACATCATTATCATGATTACTGGATCTGGGTATTCAAACCCTTAGATCACCACATTGCATTGTTACCTCTATAATAGGTAACCATTACCTATAGGTCCTTAGACTAAGGTATTCATTTCAATGGTTGTACAAGTATTCTCATGGCTCACAAGGCCACCACACATCTTGTCACCTCTTACTAGGCAACAACTTATTCACATGGCTCTCATAAAGATTTTATTCGACATAAACATTCATTGAATAAAGACTACTATCAACAAATCATATAAAATCAATATAGTATGAAACCTTCGAACTAAGTTGAATTTGGATTTCCATGCTATTCAGTAGGATATCATGCATCAATATTAATATTGAATAACTAAAGTCTATCACGTTAAGAAAATCCCTTCAAATGGATTTCACGATATCTATTCACAAATATCCAACTTTCCTCCCATCTAAGGTTTCACCCTCTTTACTGAGATATCAAACAAACACTATTCACTTTGAATGAAATCCAAGATAGTATCTGACATATATGTACTATGAATTTAGATAAACAATCATTCATAACCAAGGGAATCTAGATAAGTAATTTTCTCTATTTACTTATACAGCAAATTTCAGTCATAGACAAATTCCCTATATTTCAGTTTTCTCTTATAACCTCTGCGAATACTCAGGGTATTATCATTAGGATGTATTGTATACATTTCTAATATGATTTTATCATCTAAACTTCATCCAAATAGATGAATAATCCATTTCATATCATTTTGCAACAACTTAGAACAAATAGACAATTCAGGGTTTGTAGTCACATACTTGCAATTAAAGATTATGGATGAATTAACAAATTTTCATGAAATATACATTTTAAAGGAAGTTCCCACTCACCCTAAGGTGTAAAAATACCTTAGAAACGTAGATCATCCCTGAAAATCTCGATCTCATATCAAATCCCTAGCAATTTACCCAATTCTTCTTCGTTTCAACTCGGAAAACCTAAAAATGAGGGATTATGAAGAAAGAGTGAGAAAAGGGAAAGTTTGATACCATTTTAGATCAAATTATAGGAGGGACGGAATTTTGACATGTGATAGAAAATTCACCATGAAACTATATCCAAAGAAGTTAAACTTACATCATTTCATCATTCCTCAGACCGCAAAACCTTAGGTCAGCATCTCCATCAATTTTTCCTCTCAAACCCTAACTCTCTCTCTCTAGGATTTCATTTCTCTAGATTGAATCACGAATTATGAGAGCTCCTTGTGTGTTATGTTGACCATATAGAGCAATTGAGCTACTTGGGTCAATTGCACTTTGACCCCTTACTATACTTTTTCTTATTTCAGCAAATTTTTTTTGTCATAAAAAGATTTCTGTAAATTCATATATTTTAGAGATCAAACCTCCTCCAAAAATTATGATAATTTAGCATGTTGTGTATAATTGAGTTAAAAAGCTTCAGTTAAATTTTGAGATCATTCCAAGTGCTCATTAAATAAATAAAAATCAAATAGTGTACTATTATCTAGAATTATGTAGAAATGTCAGTTACTGTAATTTATTTATTGATAAGGTCTAAATGCATCCAAAAATTATGAATATTTTACATGTTGTTTATGACTTAGTTTCAGATCTCCAATTAAAATTTTAGATCATTTGGTTTTACTAATAAATAAATAAAAAATAAACAATATACTGCTGAACAATATTCTGTCATCATGGTCGGTTAAAATATATCTTGACCGAGAATGACTTTTAGAGAACATCCAAAAATTCTGAAATTTTTCACTTAAATGTACAATTGAGTTATACATATTATATCCTAATTGAAAATATGATAAATTATTTACCATACTACTATCTTGATCAAATTTCATACTCATGTACCATCAAAACCCTAATTTCAGCCAACTAGGGTTTATATTTCTCATACCCTAATTTCTCAAACAATAGAACACTTAACGTTCTTATTATATTTAAAACATCATAATTGAATTATCATCATTAATTAGATTTAAGAAATGATCAATCTAATTAAGCATATAATCATCCAGGTAAACCCTAGTTTACTAATTAAGCTCGGATACAGTCATAACATATAAATTATTTATAATGGTTCTAGTGTGTCAAATTAAAATCATTTGTGCTTAGCAAGCAAGAAACTACACTTGATTTAAATTTTTTTAACCTTACTTCGAGATAATCTGAGCACCGAACAATAAAGTAAGAAATTGGAACATATGTCAAGAATAGGTTGATTAGAGCTCCTTCTAAAATGTAACAATGGTCAAATTTACTAGAGTCTAGAAGTAAACACTAGAATATACTCAAAATGCTAGAGTTTAGTAAGAGACAGAAGAAAAAGTAAGTTCAATTGAGTAACCAAAAAGTGTTGTTGATGCTTCTTTTTATAGAAATTTACTAGATGAATGTGCCAATCTTGATGTCCCATTCACTCAACAATAAATGTAAAACATACGACTACTTCGTGCAAAGTAGCAATTTTTCAAGAATGACCATGTGAGAATGAATTCACATTCCATTCTATTAAATTAAGCGTCACATAACCTAAATATACTCCGAGTGGGGATATTATCTGTTGTGGGACGATATATACTAAACTTTAGGCGCAGTGAGTAATGCAGCTGCAAATTGCCTTATTACTTGTCACAAACGTTCCATCTATTTGGCACATTCACTTTGAAAATTTCTTAGCTTGACAAATAATTTTGAAGGAGAGCTAGTTCCGTAGCACAAAGATGTTAGTTTGATTTTTGTTTAGTCAGATTTTTCTTTCTAGATAATTAATCGTGACAAGAAGCATGGGTTCGTCAATAGATGTGACACCCGGTTGATAAAAGTATTAATATAGAACCTAAAGGTCACGTGGTCGAACTCATACGACGAGATAAATGAATGACCAATTTTATCAAAAAAACAAAAAGTATGGACTCGTCGGTTTTTATTTTTACATATTTGTGAATGATTAAAGTTCACGTATGTTACTATACCATATGATTTGATTGTTCCAAGCAAACACAATAGTTTAAATCCTCTGATAGATTCATTGCCACGTCCCATCTTAATTTATGTTTCGTTTGACAAAGCAGTGGCGATTATTCAGGCAGTGATGGACAACCACAAAACTATGGGCAGCGGGTCAAACACTACCAATCGTATTGTCAAACACATGGTTGTCTACCGCTCTCATCATTTTACATTGTGTTTTCTGTTTGGAGCGATCGGCAAACATCATCGGCCGCTTATTTCTCACCGTGAGAAATTATTGCAATAAGTCATTTGTGATGGACCACTTACTATGAATGTATCGGGTTGCTAATAAACGATGCATTAACAACTTAGTTTGAGATAACAAAAAGTAGCATGCTCCTACGACGTACCAACCGCCTAACATCAATCATACCGCGGCCACCACCTCCTTACTAGACGCATCCATTTCGCTTCGTCAAGTCTATTTCATTGTATCTTCAGTTCAGTTTCCGTATCCCACGCTCACTTCACCCACATCTCAACAATTACACTTCGGCTTTCCGTATCTTTGAAACTTGTAAGTTCCATCATTCCCACTACCAGAACTACTTCACGATCCAGCAGCAGCCCACGTAGTGTCCACCGACCAACCTTCAATTGTGGATGTGAAAAGCACACGCATGCATGAGCGACTGCACACCTCCAGCCTAACCAGCCTTTTTCCCCATGGATCTGCCTCACACCAACCAAATGAAACTTTGTCCTCAACTTACAGTCGTCCTACTTGCTCAACTACGACCTGCCAAACAGCAAAGCAGCTGTATACATCTGCTAGACTGCTACTCTTTTGAAGAGGAGTAGGGTCCTCGTGAGCCTACCTGTTTCTCCGTTGGCCGCACACACGTCACAGGACATGGATTTTTGTTACAAGAACAACAAATTCGCTGCTACTCTTTTGAAGAGGAATAGGGTACTCCTTGTTTCGATTGATGACAAGTGCACAACCAAATCAAGAATTTTCTAACAGCGTGGCATCATCTGGGAGAAGCATCGTGCTCTGCGTAAACAAAGGACCAGCAAATCCTGCAGCTTTTGTTACGGGTGTTGCTCAACTATGATAACAGTGTTGAAATAATGGCAGTCGGCAGATACTTATTCCACTGTGTAAAGAAGGCTATCCGATATTGCTTAGCTTGCTTTACCATTGATGCTATAAAGATGCGTTGGCAGTTGAGATCTTAGTCCTGTTGACATAAAAGGAGAGCTTTTGACGACATTGCGGCCTTTTGTTGCTGTGCTTTGCAATCAAGGAACTGTGGATGGGGATGGATTCTCATCATATGCCGTTTGCTGTTGATAGCTATACTATAAGCTGGTAGTAGAGGACATTTCACTGTCACAGGAGAGGTCGATTGAGTAGTAGGCCAAGAATAGCACTACGCCGTTACAGCCATCGACACGCCGCCTTCTACGCCACACCACGCCGCCCGGCCGCCACGTCTCATTCTTATATGCTTCCTTTTCTTTGACAAGTTGAATGCTACATGTCGTATGATCAGAAAAAATAATCCATGGACGGAAAGCGATAGAAACCCACAGACAACCAGTCATCGCATGCGACGCGGCGCAATTGCCGTCTTTGCTTGCGTATTACGGATAAGGTAGTGGTGTAAGAACCGCACGCGCTCGAACGAAGAGTCTTCGCGTCGCGGGAGACTTGATGGAGGTTGTCCACTAGGACCCCACTTAAATAGTTATACGCCTATCGTATGATGTATCTGTTATGCTAATAGCATTGATACTTTCTATTTTAGTGGAATGGTCGGCCAGCAAATAGAAAAGGGTGTTTGTCCGACCAATTTATCTGAAGTTCTTTTTATATTCAAATTCATTCTAAGGAAATATAACGGAAATAAAAATTTGACATATTTTTCATTAATCGGCAGATCACGTCAATAACTATATAATGAGAAAAATAATTTTTCGAGGATATATCTGATTCTGGAACAAGTCCAACGACAATTCTCGTCAATGTAGATATGCACACTGTCTTAGACGGTGGCTGGATAATTCTTGATTACATTGGGACTCGTCTGCTCCTCTATAGACAACATACTTAGACAACTACTACAGCGGCTCTTCAGATATCGCCACAAACTGCGAGTTGACGTTGTCCTCCTAGCAATAACCAAAGGACTTCTGCCTCTAGTGTAGTCCACATAGACTAATTAGAACTTATGTCCTCATGCTAAAACGGACATGAAAGATTTGTCCCTCCCGTTAGTGTGCTAGTCAGTAACCTACTCTCCCACAATAATGATCCTCAGTTGTTCTCTCTCTTACTATCCCTCCCTAATCGGGTCGGACTTGCTCGGGCTCTCTTAGTTATCACAACCAGAGAAGACAATAATTGTCAGAGCAACTGATTCTCAATTGTTTGTGTTGTGCTATGAGAAGCCCCTGGTACCCCTTTGTTCATAGTAGAGGTCAGGGTCAAGTTCTCAGTCTGTGCGGGAGTAGAAAGAACCGGAAGATTTTGAATTTTTGCAACAATTCTTAAAATTTCACAATCTGCGACAGCCCAAACGGCTGTCTGGCAATCCACACGGTCATCTGGCTCGGTCTAGACGGCCGTTTGGTATGTTTCACAAATTAGTACATGTTTTTGAATTTATATCCAATTAATACTTAACATGAGTCAACACCAATCCTCAATGCAATCGAATTACACCCACGACGAGATGGGCCTCTCACACCAGGCCAGACAGCCATCTCACACAGCAGAGATGGGCGTCTCATAGCCAAAGTCAGTCTGAATTCCAACCAATATACAATACAATCAGCCTGACACTCTAAATTGTAGTCTTAGCACTTGAACTGATTGTCTGACTGTTATGACTGCATCTGAGCTTAATTGGTAAACTAGGGTTTACCTGAATGATTATATGCTTATTTGGATTGATCATTGCTTAAATCTAATTAATGATGATAATTCAATTATAATGTTTTAAACCTAATAAGAACGTTAAGTTTTCTATTGTTTGAGAAATTAGGATTTGAGAAATATAAACCTTAGTTGGCTGAAATTAGGATTTTGATGGTACATGAGTATGAAATTTGATCAAGATAGTAGTACGGTAAATAATTTATCATATTTTCTATGTAATTTGGATTTAATTGAAATTTGGATATAATATGTATATATCAATCGTGCATTTCAGTGAAAAAATTCAGAATTTTTGGATGTTCTTTAAAAGTCATTTTTGGTCGAGATATATTTCAACCGACCATGCTGACAGAATGTTATTCAGTAGTATATTGTTTAATTTTTAATTAGTTATTGGTAAATCCAAATGATCTCTAATTTTAACTGGAGATCAGAAACTCAATTATTAATAACATATAAAAGTTTCATAATTTTTTGATGTGTTTAGACCTTATCATTAGATGAATTATAGTAAGTGACATTTTTGCATAATTCTGCATAGTAGTACACTATTTGATTTTTAATTATTTAATGGAAGCTTAGAATGATCTCAATTTTAACTAATTCTTTGTAACTCAATTGTACACAACATGATAAATTATCATAATTTTAGAAGGAGGTTTGATCTCTGAAATATACGAATTTACAAAAACCTTTTTATGACAGAAAAAAATTGCTGAAATAAGAAAAAGTATAGTAAGGGGTCAAAGTGCAATTGACCCAAGAAACTCAATTTCTCTATATGGCCAACCTAACACACAAGGAGCTCTCATAATTCGTAATTCAATCTAGAGAAATGAAATCCTAGAGAGAGAGAGAGAGTTAGGGTTTGAGAGGAGAAATTGATGGAGATACTCACCTAGGGTTTTTCGGTCCGAGGAATGATGAAATCATGTAAGTTTAACTTCTTTGGATATAGTTTCATGGTGAATCTTCTCTCATATGTCAAAATTCTATCCCTCCTCTGATTTGATTCAAAATGGTATCAAAACTTCCCATTTTCTCACTCTTTCTTCATAATCCCTCATTTATAGGGTTTCCGAGTGAATTGGGTGAATTGCTAGGGATTTGATATGAGATCAAGATTT
This sequence comes from Alisma plantago-aquatica, assembly GCA_963693085.1. Classification (NCBI taxonomy): domain Eukaryota; kingdom Viridiplantae; phylum Streptophyta; class Magnoliopsida; order Alismatales; family Alismataceae; genus Alisma; species Alisma plantago-aquatica. The sequence goes on from OY856409.1 coordinate 1,646,207,113, forward strand.
TTAGGGATGAGCTATGTTTTTAAGGTGTTTTTACACCTTAGGGTGAGCGGGAACTTCCTGTAAACAATATATTGTACGAAAATTGGTTAAATCATCCATAATCATTAATTGCTTAGTATGCGACTATAAACCCTGAATTGTCTGTTTGACCTAAGTTGTTGCAAAATGATATGAAATGGATTCTTCCTCTATTTGTTTGAATTTCAGATGATAAATTCATATTAGAAATATATACAATACATCCTAATCATAATTTCCTAAGTATTCACAAAGGTTATAAGAGTAAACTGAAATATAGGGAATTTGTATGTGACTGAAATTGTTGTATAATTATATAGAGAAATTTTTTTATCTGGATCCCCTTGGTTATGAATGATTGTTTATCTGAATGCGTAGTACATATATGTTAGATACTATTTTAGATTTCTTGTGATCTGAATAGTGTTTTCTTGATATCTTCGTAAAGAGGGTGAAGCCATATATGAGTAGAAAGTTGGAAATTTGTGAATAAATATGGTGAAATCCATTTGAAGTGTTTTTCTTGGCATCATAGACTTTAATTATGCAATGTTATTCTTGATTCATAATATCTCAATGAATGGCATGGGAAACCCTAATTTAGCTCAATTCGAGGATTTCATACATATGTTGATTGTGTATGACTTCTTTAAAGTAATATGTATTAAGTGGATGTTTATGATATATTAAATCCTTATGAGAGCCATGTGATAAGTGAATGAGGTAAATGAAACCATAAGTGTGGGCTCTGATCTCCAAAACACAAGATAAACATAGCGGAAGTGATTCGATTAATCAGCGGAATACGAAAATCACGAGAAATTAAAACTTTTCGAAAACGAGATCTTAAAAACCTGAAACTCCTTTTATAAAAGTAAGATGAACTGTTTACATCTCTGATAAATCACTTCTGGAGTGATTATATACGTCATGATACAAAATCTCAAGATTTCAAAATTCTCAGATCAACAAACTCCTAGGACCTGAGTGTACATAGATGACATAAGACTATTCTGACTACAAGACTAGACAGCACAGTGTTTCCACCTGAAGTCACTGCTGCTCCTGAATTTGCTGCTGCTGCTGATACCGATCACCTGCAGACTGGTTCCTTCGTCCTCGACGACCACATAAAAAGTTGAAATCTACGGGGTGAGATAATTTTAAATAATTGTCCCAGCGAGAGTTATAACTCTCAGCCAGAAGCTTTATTATACCAATCAAGAACAAAATGAGCAATTAAAAGCTTTAAGGTAATTAACAGCATGTTGTTATCAATTAGAACAACAACATTTAAGGAATATGAAAAACATGTATACTAGGTAATGTATCATCAACCAATGTATTTCGTAGTTCAACCTAAGCAGATATGCTACGCAGTTGATTATGTTTTACAAACATCATTATGCCCTGCGGAGATGAGGTATACCGCTCATACTCCAACCGATCACTATTAAGTCGCATCGGTATCATACATAGGTCATCAAAAGAGCCGGATTCTTACGACCTCATCTTCCTCAGTCAGTATGAGGATCAATATGCAGGACATCTAATGTCTCTACTACTATAGCTTACCAGGGTATTCTGGTACTTCGCTATTAGAGTCACAGTGGCATTCTGTACTCTCTTCACCATCAAAAGATTTCTTGTTTATCTCTCATCGATGTGGTATAAAAGAGTTCCTCGGGAGATTAATATTACATCACCCCAGCATAAACACATAGTGAAAGGGTTGATGGATTTAAGATACATCTACATCAATTCATTCACTAGGATGTAAGGTTTTACACATCCATATACCCCACATACTCAAAAGTATGTGCTCCAGGAGTTCCCTTAGGAAAACCTGTTTCACCATCATTTGGTCTCTGACAATGATGGATCTATGATCAGGGCTCTACATGGAATAATTATACTTGATTAGTTAGGTACATTTCAGTATTCTTTTATTATCATACAGGTTCTCAAACATTAATCATTAAAACAGCAGCTATGAAAGTAGAATACTAAATGTAACACGCCTAACTCTCTTCAATTATCATTTCTCAATACTCTCATCACAAGTCATCTCTTAAAGCATGACCATGATGGTATTCATGGCTCTCACAGCCTATCAATCTCATAAGATGTTATTGACCTGGCATTAGGATAAATCACTATTCATAAAGCTAACAACATGCTTTCAATGAATATATAGTATCATCATCCATACCTGGATATGATCATCCTCATATAGGAACCTGTATGATTAAATCAACTGATAACAATAAATAACTCATTTAAAGAAGTTGTATCTCCCTACTCATACAAGAGCTAGGTTTCCCTGATTTTCATCAATTAGGGTTTACTATTCATAAAACATGTCATCACCCTAGAATTAGGGTTTACTATTCATAAAGCATGTCATCACCCTAGAATTAGGGTTTACTATTCACCTATTGGTGAATTGATCTCATAACATCACCATGTATGAGAAACATCATCATTAAAGTCCTCAAAAAAGATTAAGATTCATCAATTATCATATTTAGGGTTTCCATGATCTCATCTGGTGGATTATACCCTAATCATGCATATTCATGTATATTGAAGGTATTTTACTTGAGTTTCCATCATAATTGGTACTTTCTCTCTCCTCTTACTAGTAGATGGTGATTACACTACTCTAGATTTGGTTGGATTAAGTCCTCTTTGATTAACATAGACCAAATCACCACTATCAAGTGATTAGGGTTTGGTTAGAACAAGGTATTACTCAATTGAACCTTTCAAGGGAATTTTGGTAAATTACACTTTGATCATCATCATGGGTCACTTCATTAGTCACTTAGTTCCTTAATGTCTTAAGTTACCATTATGGTTTAGATTGGATCATTATTGAACCAATTATACCTTCAACTGGTTAAGTATAAACATCCTTGAAAGTCTTCAATTAGGTTAGGGTTTAACCTTCAACCTTCAACCCATTTGAACCTTAAATGGGTGTGGACCCTCTTGACCTTAAATGGTTGTGGACCCATTTGAGTCCAAACGGGTGTGGACCCATTTGAGTCCAAACGAGTGTGGACCCGTTTGGACCTAAACGAGTGTGAACCCGTTTGGGCTTAAACGAGTGTGAACTCGTTTGGGTCTAAACGAGTGTGGTCTCGTTTGGGTCTAAACGAGTGTGGTCTCGTTTGGGTCTAAACGAGTGTGCTCGTTTGGGTCTAAACAAGTGTGGACTCGTTTGGGTCTAAACGAATGTGGACTCGTTTGGGTCTAAACGAGTGTGGACTCATTTGGGTCTAAACCGCATGGACATGAAAGGTGATACAAAGGTCATGTTTGAAAAGGATTTCTTAAGTTGAAGTCTTCAATTGGCCCAAGCCATGTTAACCAATTACAAATTGAGTCAATTAGGATGAGCCTTAATCAATTGGACACCAATTTGACCTTCAATTGAAAGCCAATTATGGTTAAGTCTAACTCAATTAAGGTTTCCAATCGGCTACTCATCAATTTTCAACAATGTGAACCAAAACAAGGTTGAACCTATCAATTGAACTCCAATTGGGCCCAAACTTGGCCCAAATGGTCTTGAGATCGTTTGAATGATCTCCAAACGGTCTTCAGACCGTTTGCCCAAAGTTTTCCCCAAAATTAAGTTGATTTGATAAGGGTTAAGTCCTAATTAAATTACAAATCAGCACTTTTCATCAATCTATCAATATCTTGTGATTGGACCCTCAAACCATCAAATTTCTTTAACCCTGGACCTTCAAACGGTCTTGGGGTGTCACTAAACGAGTGTGAGATCGTTTGGATGAACCCCCAAATGGGTTTGAACTCGTTTGGGTCCTTCAACCCAACACTCAACAAAATCTATATGAAAAACAGCAAATTTAACCCGATAAGGGTTAGGGTGTTGAAATGCCTTCAACTCTTAATTGGTTAGGAATTAGATCATAATTCTTGGTAGAAATGAAACTCAATATATTATGTACAGGAATTCCAAATGGTCAATGCTTGGTCAACTCCTTCAAACGGGTTGGAACCCGTTTGCCCAAAGATTCAAGTTAATCAGTTTAGAAAAACAGCACTTAATTCAATTCGATTGCCTAATTGATTGGCCTTCAACCTACGATTCCTTTGGAGTTAACCCCTCAAATTGGGTGGGTCATTAGCCTACATAATTTTGAACAGAAATCCCAAATGGTCAATGCTTGGTCAACGCCCTCAAACGGGTTGGAACCCGTTTGGCCAAACCGACCTATTGAACCCGTTTGGATTGAAACGAGTGTGAGATCGTTTAACCTATTGGTCCAAGATCGTTTAGTAAATTTGGATAAGGACCAACATAGGTATTAACGCCCTTTGTCTTCAACCTTGAAACCAAGGTCTGTTCTTCACGAAAAAGCTTCCAAGGGTGCAAAGAAGGATGGGGAAGAAGAAGAACTAACTATTTTTGCACGAATAAAAGTATGCATAACAAAGCAAAAGGTTTAGAATTATAAAACCCGCCTTAAGGTCATTCCTTGAGCTCCAAGCTTCCAAGATTCAAGTCTTTAATGGTGTATTGAGCTCCACAGGTCGTCCAAGGGTTTTTCTCCAAGGAAAGGTTGGGAAAAGATGGCTAGAATGAGAAAGCTAAGTAAGAAAACTAGCAAACCAACCTTGTAACATGATATCCTCCATGAATTTGAGCAAGATGATGATCAAAGATTACCTAGAACTGCTTGGCCGTTCTCTGCTTCTCCAGAGCTCTGTCCTAAGTCGGTATAAGCAAGGGAATAAGAAAGGAAGTGAAGGAAACGTTCCTTTACAAACAAAGGAAGGGTGTATATATATATCTTGGGGTCATTTCCAACATAAGGACAACTAGTTTCTCCTTTTCACAACTTGGTCCTTCCTTTCTTTTAGGCACGTCCCTCCTCTTCTTCTAAGGTAAAACTCCTTCTAAAACCAAGAACTAAAGGCAAGGAAGGTCAACTTATCACTAAGGTACATATGTACATAAGGGTCTCCTTACTTACATCTTGATGATTTAATTACAAAGGTGTTCCTTATTATATGATTATTCAAAGGAAGTGCCCCCTTCATCATTATTAGTTTATATGATGTCAAAATTCATAAAAGATGTTCAAGATGGTGTATTTTATAAGTTGCACCCCACATTTGGGTAAAATGCACTTTACACCAAAATTAGGGTTTTTAAGCACAAGGATCATTCCACAAGCTGTATCTTGATGCCCAAGCTTGGGAAACCCATCTTACCTCATCATATTTACTCATATGATGTCTCATCATCAGAGGAACATCTTAAATTGTGAAATTTGCAAGTTACACCCTTTAACTGGGAAAATTGCACATAGGCCCCTGCATTACCAAATAATTCTACAACATTGTTTTAAAAGGACAGAAAGAAAATGTATGTTCCTTAGGAACTGAATTACATGTCATAAGATAATCACCAGGGTTTAATTACATATTTAGGCAAAACACCTGGGGTTAGTTCATAACCCAGGTCAGGGATGTTACAAATTATCCTCCCCTTACAAGGATTTCGTCCCCAAAATCGACAAAACGTATTAGGAGAAGAGAGCAGGGTACTTCCTTCTCATCTCATCCTCTAGTTCCCAAGTGGCTTCTTCAACACCACGGTGGTTCCAGAGGACTTTCACAAGACTTATCTCTTTCTTCTTCAGCTTTTTAATTCTGTTATCAAGGATTGACACCGGTCCTTCCTCATAAGTTATATCTTCATTCAATTCTACTTCCATAGGTTGTAGAACTGACTCAGTATCGGGATGACATTTCCTTAGCATAGAAATATGAAACACAGGGTGTAGTTTTTGTAATTTTGGTGGTAACTCTAGTCTATAGGCTACCTTTCCAACACGTTCAATGATTGGATAAGGCCCTATAAATCTAGGAGCTAACTTCCCTCTCCTTCCAAAGCGAAGGACTCCTTTCCAAGGCGAGACCTTGAGATACACTCTGTCTCCAACCTGGAACTCCAACGGTCTACGACGCTTGTCAGCATAAGATTTCTGCCTATCCTGTGCAGTCTTAATCTGTTGTTGTATTACCTTAATCTTTTCTGTAGTTTGCTGCACAAGATCAGGTCCTAACAACTAATGCTTACCAATCTCATACCAACACAAGGGTGATCTACAACGTCTGCCATACAAGGCTTCATAAGGTGCCATATCAATACTATGTTGATAGCTATTGTTATAGGAAAACTCTATCAAGCTTAGGTGTAGATCCCAACTTCTGGTAAACTGGAGAACACATGCTCTCAACAGGTCTTCCAAGGTCTGTATAGTCCTTTCTGACTGTCCATCCGTCTGTGGATGAAAGGTTGTACTAAACCTTAACTGGGTGCCTAGTGCCCTATGTAGCTGTTCCCAAAAACGACTTGTGAACTGAGGACCTCTGTCAGAAACTATGGTGATAGGAACTCCGTGCAAACGCACTATCTCTTGAACATATAACTGGGATAACCTCTCCGCAGAATAGGTTGTTTTGACAGGTAAAAAATGTGCTGTCTTAGTCAACCTATCAACAATTACCCAAATGTAATCATGTCCTTTGTTTGTTCTAGGTAGACCAAAAACAAAGTCCATGGTTACATGATCCCACTTCCACTGTGGTATGGGTAAAGGTTGCATTGTTCCTGCAGGCTTCTAGTGTTCAGCTTTAACTTTCTGACACACTGGACACCTCAGAACAAACTCAGCTACGTCCTTCTTCATCCCAGGCCACCAATACATATCTTTAAAGTTTCGATACATCTTGGTGCTTCCTGGATGCATAGCATACATTGAAGAATGAGCTTCTTCCAGGACTAACTTCCTCAGGTTATCTACATCTGGTACTATCATCCTCCCATGATAGCATGTCACTTGATCATCTGATTCATGAAAACCTTCTCGCTTCTCATCACCAGACTCAGATCTAATCTGTTGAACTGCAACATCAACTTGCTGTGCCTCCTTAATCTGCTCTCTTAGGGTGGGTGTGATATGCATCTCAGCCAACAACCCGGCAATCCATGACACCTTCATTTGTACATTGTCTTGCCTTAAGGAGATAAGAATATCTCTCCTCGGGCATACTAAAGAGTTTAATTGTGCCCTAACAGAGGATGATGTTGCTGATTTCCTACTCAAAGCATCTACAACTACATTGGCCTTTCCTGGATGGTAAACTATTGTACAATCATAATCCTTGATTAACTCCATCCAGCGACGTTGCCTCATGTTAAGCTCATGCTGAGAGAAGATATACTTAAGATTTTTGTGATCTGTGATAATCTGGAATGTCTCTCCATAGAGATAATGTCTCCAGATTTTCAAGGCATGAACCATAGCAGCTAACTCTAAATCATGTGTCGGATAATTCTCCTCGTGTTTCTTAAGCTGTCGGGAAGCAAAAGAAATCACTTGTTTATCCTGCATCAACACACACCCGAGTCCATTCTTGGAGGCATCACAGAAAATTATGTATCCTTTGCCTTGCCCAGGTAGCACAAGCACAGGTGCACTTGTCAACCTCTCCTTCAGCAACTGAAAAGACTGTTGACACTTATCACTCCAGGTAAAAGGAACATCTTTCCGGGTTAACTTGGTTAAGGGTAAGGCTATAGAACTGAAATTCTTAATAAACCTTCGATAATAACCAGCTAATCCCAGGAAACTTCGAATCTCCGTTGGTGTCTTTGGTTGTTCCCACTGTAGAATAGATTCTACCTTTGTAGGGTCAACACGAATACCTGAGGCAGATATCACATGTCCCAGAAAAGATACTTCCGACAACCAGAACTCACACTTGCTAAACTTAGCATATAGCTTATGTTTTCTTAGCAGAGTTAGAGCCTGTCAGAGATGTTGTTCATGCTACTGAGCATCCTTACTATAAATCAGAATGTCATCTATGAAGACGACAACACACTGATCAAGGAAAGGTCGGAAGATTCTATTCATAAGTTCCATAAATGCATCCGGTGCATTAGTTAGTCCAAACGACATAACTGTGAACTCATAGTGACCATATCGTGTCCTAAAGGCAGACTTGGATATGTCACTGTCCTTAATGCGGAGTTGATGATATCCAGATCTCAAATCTACCTTTGAGAAGACTGTTGCACCACGCAACTGGTCAAAAAGATCATCAATCCTCGGCAAAGGGTACTTGTTCTTTATTGTTACTTTATTGAGTTGTCTGTAGTCAATGCACAACCACATTGACCCATCTTTCTTTTTAACAAACAAAACCGGAGCACCCCACGATGAAGTTCTCGTTCGGATAAAACCTTTCTCAAGCAACTCTTGAAGTTGTTTCTTGAGTTCTTCCATCTCAGCAGGCGCCATCCTATACGGTGTTTGGGCTATAGGTTTTGTATCTGGGATCAAATTGATTTCAAAATCAATTTCCCGAGGCGGTGGTATACCTGAAAGTTCTTCAGGAAACACGTCCTTGAATTCCCTGACTATAGGAACTTCAGCAGGGTTGGGACCTTCTTTGGTAACATCTACTACATGTGCCAGGAATGCATAACATCCTTTCCTCATCATCTTGTTAGCAACCATAGCTGATACAAGACAGGTGGGTAGAATCTTTCTCTCTCCTTGAAAGATCCATGTGTTGCTCTCATCAGCAAACACAGCTTGCTTGGATTCACAACCCAAGACAACTCTATACCTTTCCAAGGTATCCATCCCCATGATTATATCAAATCCTTGCATATCAAGTGGTATAAGATCCACTTGAATGCGATGATCAGAAAAGAAGAGGATGCAGGGAGAGCATACCTCTTGCAAAACAGTAGATCCTCTCAACGGAGTTCTAAGCAACAAGCTATCTGCCCTAAGTCTAATTGTTATATTGCAGTTACGAATCACTCTTTGAGTGACAAAGGAGTGCGTAGCACCCGGGTCAATTAAAAGAGATATCACACAGGATTTAGACATATCAGAATATAAAAGTTCCATCTGACCTGCCACAACCTGTGGATTGACCACTGCTTCTGGTGGGTTCATAGCATAGAACCTCGCTATTGCCTGAGGTTGAGTTGGTGCTGACGATCCATCCTGAGATGCTTGCCCACGTCCTCTAACTACTCCTTGAGACTGCCTTCTCTGTGATCCTTGTTGATTCTGCCTCTGAGGCTGTGTCACACTGACAGGCCTAGACCTGCAGTCCTTCATCAAGTGTCCCACCTTCCCACAGTTGTAGCAGCTTCTTTCCAGTTGTTGTGGTCTGGGTGGTCCTGTGACTGACATTGACGCTGAACTGCGAGTCTCTTATAGTGGTAAACCTCGTCCTCTACCTCTACTTGGGGACCACCGAGTCTGAGAACTCGATCTGGGTGGTGGAGGTGTAGGTGCAGAGAATCTAGGCTTCCTAAAGTCTCTAGATGAAGATCCCTGGAACTGCGGATATCTCTTTTGGGTTTGTCTTTTCTCGACTACGGATCTCTCTATCCTTCAGACTGACTCAACAAAGGTAGAGAATCTCTCCCGGTTTTCTAGTGCTGACACAGGAGTAGTCATGTCGGCATTCAAACCCTTCTCAAACCTCCTAATCCTTTCTTCATCTGTGATAGCCATATGCAGACAGAATCGCAACAACTCCATGAACTTAGCCTCATACTCGCTAATGTTCATCATACCCTGTCTCAGTCTCTCAAACTGAGAGATCTTCTCATCCAGAAAGGTCTTCAGGAAATATCTATGAAAAAATTCCCGGCGAAACTCTTCCCACGAGATCTCTATTCCAGGCCTCTTCTGCTCTTCCATGGTCCACCAGTGACCAGCACTTCCCTTGAGAAGATAGACAGCATGTCTAACCTTCTCACCTTCGGGAATGTTAAGGATTCTGAAAGCTTTCTCCAATTCAGTTAACCATAGATCGGCATCTGCAGGATCAACTGTTCCAAAGTATTCAGTTGCTCCGACACGACGAAGTCGCTCGAACGTCTTACTGATACCTTGTCCTTCAGGCTGGGCAGGTGCCCTAGGTGCATGCATGGGCATCCTGTCGGTGATGTGTGTCATAGCAGTCATAAACTGCCCGAACATAGTTTGAACATTTGGGTTTCCCATGTCAGCTGGGTCAAACTGAGGTGGCTCAGGTGCAGGTTGCTCTATTTCTAGGTTCCTTGCACCTTCCCGAGGCGCAACAACACTACTTTCGGCCTCGTACTCCTCATGTGGTCCAGACATCCTTAATTATCTTCTTCTCGTGAGGAGCAGAAGACTCTATTAGATAGGAAAGAAACACTAAGGATAGACTTGACACTCTAAGTCCTATGTCTCTGTAAACTCAGCGAACCTAGAGCTCTAATACCACTAATTGTGGGCTCTGATCTCCAAAACACAAGATAAACATAGCGGAAGTGATTCGATTAATCAGCGGAATACGAATGTAACATCCCTGACCTGGGTTATGTGTTAAACCTAGATGTTTTGTCTAATAAGGTTGAGTAGATGCTTAATCTTATCTTGGGAAAAGTAATTAGGGCCCATAAGAAACTTATGTTTGAATTTTGGTCCTGTTTGAACAATGCTGAAGCAATGATTGCTTATTTTGGACTAAAGTGCAAATTACCCAAGTTGAGGGGTCAACTTGCAAATGTTGCATGATAAGATGTTTGTCTGATGTTGAGACACCATAATAATGATTATGATATAGTGGTATGGTTTTCACAAGCTTGGGCACCAAGATTAAGCTTGTAAAGCAATCCTTGTGCATTAAAACCTAGTTTTAGTGTAATGTGCAAATTACCCAAAACCTAGGGTTCAATATGAAAATTACCACTTCAATAAGGTCCCTAATGTTTCTTGGCATCATGTAGAGCAAATAAAATGAGAGGGGCATCTCATTTGAATTAAGTTGGAGGAGAGAGAATCTTGATATTAAAATAATCAAGATTTAATCATAAGTGAAACCCTAATTCAATTTAGGGCAAAAATGAATGTATTAATTAAAGGGCTTTCAACCAAAATGTTATTGGTTGATTTTGAATAAGGATGTACGTTCCTTTTCCAAGATAAGGAACGAAAATATCTAAAGGAGGTGAAATTCCACTCACCTTATTATAAGTTAAAGAATTCCCACTCAAAAAGATATATTAGTATTATAATGGATTAAGGTGCTTATTTTCTTTTCCCTTAATCCATGGATAATGGAAGGGAGTTCGGTAGTTTTGAGTTGCCTTTGTACACAAGCAAACCAAGGAGGAAGAGGTGGTACTATTTTTGGGATTAAATGCATTTTAATAAGGCATTTTCTCTCTCTTCAATTTCCTTATAAAAGTGCCATTTCCAAGCCCAAACCAAGGCCTTTTTCGGATTTGCTTCTTCCCCTTGCTTGCAAAACCGAACAAGGAGCTAGGGAGGAGCAAGGAGCACGTCCCCAACCTGTGGGTAAGCCCTTGACCTTCGTTCGCCTTGATTTCATGGTGGAAATCGAAAATAAATTATGGATTCCTTCTTATTTCGATCTCCTCTTCAACCCTAGCCAACTTTTGCAATCAAAATCTTGAGGACGAGCCTAGGGGGAGTTGCTAGAGCTTCATCCACCATTGATGGCGTGATCTTGGAGCTTTAGAGCTCAATTGGAGGCGGGTTTTATAACTTAAACCCTCAAACATTGCTATTGCATCAATCTTCTATGCTTTGTTGATTGATTTCTTCAATTGTATACACTTTTGTTTCTTTGCTGCGAATTCCATCAAGAACGGTTGCTGTTATTGGGTGCACGAAGGAATATGATGATGACATCATCATAAGCAAGCACCTCACCAAATATCTTGGGAGCAAACGATCTCAAAAGTTGAGACCAAACGGTTTCACCAAAACCGTTTGTTGACCAAACGGGTTGCAAACCGTTTGGTGGAAAACGGGTTCAAACCCGTTTTAAGGAGTTGACCAAGCGTTGAACGTTTGGGAATCTCGTTCCTAATTATGTAGGCTAATGACCCTACAAGTTTGAGTGGTTAACTCGAAAGGAATCATAGGTTTAAGGCCAATCAATTAGACAAATCGAATTGAATTAAGTGCTGATTTTCAACCTGATTAACTTGACCTTCTTGGGAAAACGGGTTCAAGACCGTTTGAGTGAGTTGACCATGTGTTGACCGTTTGGTATTCCTGTTCATAATGATGTTGGTTAATTACCCTCCAAATTTGAGGGGTTAACGCAAAAGGAATCATAGGTTGAAGGCTAATCAATTAGGAAAACCTAATTGGATTAAGTGCTGATTTTCAACCGGATTAACTTGACCTGCTTAGGCAAACGGGTTCAAGACCGTTTGAGTGAGTTGACCAAGCGTTGACCGTTTGGGATTCCTGTTCATAATTATGTTGGTTAATGACTCTCCAAATTTGAGGGGTTAACTCAAAAGGAATCGTGAGTTGAAGGCTATTCAATTAGGCAAACCCTAATTGAAAACAGTGCTGAAATTCCAATGAGTTAAGTTGAGATTTTGGGTTGATTAGCCCAAACGGGTTCAAGACCGTTTGGGGATCATCCAAACGGGTTCAAGACCGTTTGGGGGTCACCCCAAGACCGTTTGGAGGTCTGGGGTCAAGTATAGTTGACCAATTGAAGGTACAAAGGTACTAATCATATTGCAATGTAGTGCTGATTTGTTGATCAACTCGATAGACCAATCCATGATGATTTTTCACTAGAATCCAAAGGTTGGATGGGCCAAACGGTCTCAAGACCGTTTGGAGCTCATCCAAACGGTCTCAAGACCGTTTTTTGGTCACCCAAGACCGTTTGGAGGTCTAGGGTTGAGTATGGTTAGGTGTTTGAAGGCCTAAAGGTACCAAGTTGATCTGCAATAAATTACTGAATTGGTGAGCACTTCAATGATCCAAACCCTACTTGGATGGCTTGGTTTTGAGTGATTTGATGGGAAAACGGTCTCAAGACCGTTTGGAGGTCATCCAAACGACCTCAAGACCATTTGGGGTCAGGTCATACCCAATTTGGATGATGGTTCAATGGTTTCAAAGTAACTAGTCTTACATTGATTAGTGTTGTTGAATCATCGATTCTAAACCCTAATTCAATTGAATCAAACCCTAATTGATGACCAATTGAGGGTCAATTGAGGGTCAAATCAGTTGAAGGTTGACCTATTTAACTCAATTGAAGTATGAGTATAGGTCCCATTGATGATTGGTTCCATGAATTCAATGATTGAAGGAATCAACATTGAAAATCCTAATTCAATTGGGTATCTTAAGAAATGGAGGTCCAATGTGATTGAATCTCTTGAGATTTACGATGATGAATGATCCATTGATTCAATTATGATTATTAATGATTATCAATGAAGGTACAAAGGTTGAAACCCTAATAGTACCTAAGAGATTAGTGCCAATTAAGGGATGAATCCCTAATTGCTTATAGGATCAATGACTTGATACATTATGTTAATCATAGTTGTATGTACTCGAATGAAGGGTTGATATGACCTAATCAAGTTGAGAAGTGTATAGCATGACTTCATACATTAATATGATTCATGTGGTGGTTAAGGGTTATGATCCTTAAGTAAAGAGATCATGAAACCCTAAACATGAACATAAACCCTAATCGACAGGGTTATTGAGTTGAAACCCTAGTTGAGGGTGTATCCTTGTGAAACCCTAGTTGAGGGTGTATCCTTATAAACCCTAGTTGAGAGTGTATCCTTGTGAAACCCTAGTGGAGGGTGTATCATTGTGAACCCTGGTTGAGGGTGTAACCTTGTAAAACCCTAGTGGAGGGTGTATCATTGTGAATCATGGTTGAGGGTGTAACCTTGTGAAACCCTAGTGGAGGGTGTATCATTGTGAACCCTGGTTGAGGGTGTATCCTTGTGAAACCCTAGTTGAGGGCATATCATTGCGATTGTTTATAGGAAACTTTATAATAAAGTTATGCCTTAAACTAAGATAAGTCCATATCATGTGAGATAGATGGACAATTCTAATGTGTGGCCTATGCATTATATGCTAAGGGTGAGTATTATGTGATGGAATGTATTAAGAGGGGAAATACCTTAATACAAGATAAAGTTGGTTAACTCAAGAGGGTATGAATTAATGAGAAATGGGGAACCCTAACCCTAATTTGGGAAAAAGGGAGTGATAAGCCCCGGTTGATAGTGAACCCTAATTCCTGGTTAAGGAATGATGGTGTTACTATTGTATCACATGATGTGATGAATATCTTGTATGACTGTTATCATGCCTAATAACCATGCAGGTATGATGAGATGATGAATATAGCCAAGTTTGGGCTGTGACATTTATATAATAAATGTTGATTGGCTTTTTGTGCGTTAATGTTGTTGTTGCTTAATAAAAGTAACAATGTGTATGGATTTTATGAACCATGTGAATAAGTTGTTGCCTAGTGAGAGGTGACAAGATGTGAATGGTCTTATGTACCATGTGAATAAGTTGTTGCCTAGTGAGAGGTGACAAGATGTGAATGGCCTTGTGAGCCATGTGAATAAGTTGTTGCCTAGTGAGAGGTGACAAGATGTGAATGGCCTTGTGAGCCATGTGAATAATTTGTTGCCTAGTGAGAGGTGACAAGATGTGAATGGACTTATAAACCATGTGAATAAGTTGTTGCCTAGTGAGAGGTGACAAGATGTGAATGGCCTTGTGAGCCATGTGAATAAGTTGTTGCCTAGTGAGAGGTGACAAGATATGAATGGCCTTGTGAGCCATGTGTGATGCTTGGGTAACAAGTATCATATTTCTTTGTAGCATTTGTGTTAATAAGTTATGCTAGAGAACTTGGATGATGTTACATTTCTGTTTTATATCTATAGTTCGTTGATGATTATTCATATCTGTTGTATTCATTACAAGTAGATGGATGAACTATGAGTCTACCATGGGTAGATGCAATGCTCTTATTGAAAATGGAGATTTTCTTATTCTGTTCTATGAAGAATAATTCTGCCTATGAATGTAAAAGTAACCCCTTCTCAGTTTAATTTCATAATCTGCTATAACAATGTTTCTGGCGGAGAGTTATATCTCTCGCTGGGGCAATTTACAATTGTCTCACCCCCGTGGGAAACATTTTTAGGTATGCATGAAAGGCAGAGCAGAAACCCTAGAACAGGGAAAGAGCAGCAGCAACAGCAACAACAGGGACAACAATAAGATCTCAGGTGGAGATATTGTCTGTCTAGTCTTATAGATAGTAGTCCTATGTGTCGTCTCTGTACTCTCAGGTCCTCGGAGTTTTTAGTCAGCGTTTTTGATATATCCGTCTGAGGTATTGGCTTGATGCCTCGAGATTTGTATGATGCCTGCATATATGTTTATAAGGCAGCTGATGATGTAGTCTCTGGAAAGAGATGGTACATGATATGTATGTTTGAAACAGAATGTATATGATATACAATGGCAATTGTTGGAAAAGATTTCCTATGTGTGGATCTCTTTGCAAAAAGTTTTAAATTTTTAGTGATTTTCGCTAATCCGCTGCTTGATGAACGCTTCCGCATTAGTTAATTATGTTTTTATGAGTTGTATGCCACAACGAAAATCACAAGATATTAAAACTTTTCAAAAATGAGATCTTAAAAACCTAAAACTCCTTTTATAAAAGTAAGATGAACTATTTACATCTCTGATAAATCACTTCTCGAGTGATTATATACGTCATGATACAAAATCTCAAGATTTCAAAATTCTCAGATCAACAAACTCCTAGGACCTGAGTGTACAGAGACGACATAAGACTATTCTGACTACAAGACTAGACAGCACAGTGTTTCCACCTGAAGTCACTACTGCTCCTGAATTTGCTGCTGCTGCTGATACCGATCACCTGCAGACTGGTTCCTTTGTCCTCGACGACCACCTAAAAAGTTGAAATCTACGGGGTGAGACAATTTTAAATAATTGTCCCAGCAAGAGTTATAACTCTCCGCCAGAAGCTTCATTATAGCAATCAAGAACAAAATGAGTAATTAAAAGCTTTAAGGTAATTAACAACATGTTGTTATCAATTAGAACAACAACATTTAAGGAATATGAAAAACATGTATACTAAGTAATGTATCATCAACCAATGTATTTCGTAGTTCAACCTAAGCAGATATGCTACGCAGTTGATTATTTTTTACAAACATCATTATGCCCTGCGGAGATGAGGTATACCGCTCATACTCCAACCGATCACTATTAAGTCACATCGGTATCATACATAGGTCATCAAAAGAGCCGGATTCTTATGACCTCATCTTCCTCAGTCAGTATGAGGATCAACATGCATGACATCTAATGTCTCTGCTACTATAGCTTACCAGGGTATTCTGGTACTTCGCTATTAGAGTCACAGTGGCATTCTGTACTCTCTTCGCCATCGAAAAATTTCTAGTTTATCTCTCATCGATGTGGTATAAAAGAGTTCCTCAGGAGATTAGTATTACATCACCCCGGCATAAACACATAATGAAAGGGTTGATGGATTTAAGATACATCTACATCAATTCATTCACTAGGATGTAAGGTTTTACACATCCATATACCCCACATACTCAAAAGTATGTGCTCCAGGAGTTCCCTTAGGAAAACCTATTTCACCATCACTTGGTCTCTGACAATGATGGATCTATGATCAGGGCTCTACATGGAATAATTATACTTGATTAGTTAGGTACATTTCAATATTCTTTTATTATCATACAGGTTCTCAAACATTAATCATTAGAACAACATCTATGAAAGTAGAATACTAAATGTAACAAGCCTAACTCTCTTCAATTATCATTTCTCAATACTCTCATCACAAGTCACCTCTTAAAGCATGACCTTGATGGTATTCATGGCTCTCACAGCCTATCAATCTCATAAGATGTTATTGACCTGGCATTAGGATAAATCACTATTCATAAAGCTAACAACATGCTTTCAATGAATATATAGTATCATCATCCATACCTGGATATGATCATCCTCATATAGGAACCTGTATGATTAAATCAACTAATAACAATAAATAACTCATTTAAAGAAGTTGTATTTCCCTACTCATACAAGAGCTAGGTTTCCCTGATTTTCATCAATTAGGGTTTACTATTCATAAAACATGTCATCACCTAAGAATTAGGGTTTACTATTCATAAAACATGTCATCACCCTAGAATTAGGGTTTACTATTCACCTATTGGTGAATTGATCTCATAACATCACCATGTATGAGAAACATCATCATTAAAGTCCTCAAAAAAGATTAAGATTCATCAATTATCATATTTAGGGTTTCCATGATCTCATCTGGTGGATTATACCCTAATCATGCATATTCATGTATATTGAAGGTATTTTTCTTGAGTTTCCATCATAATTGGTACTTTCTCTCTCCTCTTACTAGTAGATGGTGATTACACTACTCTAGATTTGGTTGGATGAATTCCTCTTTGATTAACATAGACCAAATCACCACTGTCGAGTGATTAGGGTTTGGTTAGAACAAGGTTTTACTCAATTGAACCTTTCAAGGGCATTTTGGTAAATTACCCTTTGATCATCATCATGGGTCACTTCATTAGTCACTTAGTTCCTTAATATCTTAAGTTACCATTATGGTTTAGATTGGATCATTATTGAACCAATTATACCTTCAAGTGGTTAAGTATAAACATCCTTGAAAGTCTTCAATTAGGTTAGGGTTTAACCTTCAACCTTCAACCCATTTGAACCTTAAACGGGTGTGGACCCTCTTGACCTTAAACGGTTGTGGACCCATTTGAGTCCAAACGGGTGTGGACCCATTTGAGTCCAAACAAGTGTGGACCCGTTTGGACCTAAACGAGTGTGAACTCGTTTGGGCTTAAACGAGTGTGAACTCGTTTGGGTCTAAACGAGTGTGGACTCGTTTGGGTCTAAACGAGTGTGGACTCATTTGGGTCTAAACGAGTGTGGACTCGTTTGGGTCTAAACGAATGTGGACTCGTTTGGGTCTAAACGAATGTGGACTCGTTTGGGTCTAAACGAGTGTGGACTCGTTTGGGTCTAAACCGCATGGACATGAAAGGTGATACAAAGGTCATGTTTGAAAAGGATTTCTTAAGGTGAAGTCTTCAATTGGCCCAAGCCATGTTAACCACTTACAAATTGAGTCAATTAGGATGAGCCTTAATCAATTGGACACAAATTTGACCTTCAATTGAAAGCCAATTATGGTTAAGTCTAACTCAATTAAGGTTTCCAATCGGCTACTCATCAATTTTCAACAATGTGAACCAAAACAAGGTTGAACCTATCAATTGAACTCCAATTGGGCCCAAACTTGTCCCAAACGGTCTTGAGATCGTTTGGATGATCTCCAAACGGTCTTGAGACCGTTTTCCCAAAGTTTTCCCCAAAATTAAGTTGATTTGATAAGGGTTGAGTCCTAATTAAATTACAAATCAGCACTTTTCATCAATCTATCAATATCTTGTGATTGGACCCTCCAACCATCAAATTTCTTTAACCCTGGACCTTCAAACGGTCTTGGGGTGTCACTAAACGAGTGTGAGATCGTTTGGATGAACCCCCAAACGGGTTTGAACTCGTTTGGATCCTTCAACCCAACACTCAACAAAATCTATATGAAAAACAACAAATTTAACCCGATTAGGGTTAGGGTGTTGAAATGCCTTCAACTCTTAATTGGTTAGGAATTAGATCATAATTCTTGGTAGAAATGAAATTCAATATATTATGTACAGGAATCCCAAACAGTAAATGCTTGGTCAACTCCTTCAAACGGGTTGGAACCCGTTTGCCCAAAGATTCAAGTTAATCAGTTTAGAAAATCAGCACTTAATTAAATTCGATTGCCTAATTGATTGGCCTTCAACCTACGATTCCTTTGGAGTTAACCCCTCAAATTGGGTGGGTCATTAGCCTAAATAATTTTGAACAGAAATCCCAAACGGTCAATGCTTGGTCAACGCTCTCAAACGGGTTGGAACCCGTTTGGCCAAACCGACCTATTGAACCCGTTTGGATTGAAACGAATGTGAGATCGTTTGACCTATTGGTCCAAGATCGTTTAGTAAAGTTGGATAATAACCAACATAGGTATTAACGCCCTTTGTCTTCAACCTTGAAACGAAGGTCTGTTCTTCACGAAAATGCTTGCAAGGGTGCAAAGAAGGATGGGGAAGAAGAAGAACTAACTATTTTTGCACAAATAAAAGTATGCATAACAAAGCAAAAGGTTTAGAATTATAAAACCCTCCTTAAGTCATTACTTGAGCTCCAAGCTTCCAAGCTTCAAGTCTTTAATGGTGTATTGAGCTCCACAGGTCGGCCAAGGGTTTTTCTCCAAGGAAAGGTTGGGAAAAGATGGCTAGAACGAGAAAGCTAAGTAAGAAAACTAGCAAACCAACCTTATAACATGATATCCTCCATGAATTTGAGCAAGATGATGATCAAAGATTACCTAGAACTGCTTGGCCGTTCTCCTCTTCTCCAGAGCTCTGTCCTAAGTCGGTCTAAGCAAGGAAATAAGAAAGGAAGTGAAGGAAACGTTCCTTTACAAACAAAGGAAGGGTGTATATATATCTTGGGGTCATTTCCAACATAACGACAACTAGTTTCTCCTTTTCACAACTTGGTCCTTCCTTTCTTTTAGGCACGTCCCTCCTCTTCTTCTAAGGTAAAACTCCTTCTAAAACCAAGAACTAAAGGCAAGGAAGGTCAACTTATTACTAAGGTACATATGTACATAAGGGTCTCCGTACTTACATCTTGATGATTTAATTACAAAGGTGTTCCTTATTATATGATTATTCAAAGGAAGTGCCCCCTTCATCATTATTAGTTTATATGATGTCAAAAGTCATAAAAGATGTTCAAGATGGTGTATTTTATAAGTTGCACCCCACATTTGGGTAAATTGCACTTTACACCAAAATTAGGGTTTTTAAGCACAAGGATCATTCCACAAGTTGTATCTTGATGCCCAAGCTTGGGAAACCCATCTTACCTCATCATATTTACTCATATGATGTCTCATCATCAGAGGAACATCTTAACTTGTGAAATTTGCAAGTTACACCCTTTAAATGGGAAAATTGCACATAGGCCCCTGCATTACCAAATAATTCTACAACATTGTTTTAAAAGGACAGAAAGAAAATGTATGTTCCTTAGGAACTTAATTACATGTCATAAGATAATCACCAGGGTTTAATTACATATTTAGGCAAAACACCTGGGGTTAGTTCATAACCCAGGTCAGGGATGTTACAATAAGGATAGGTTGTTTAATGAATTAAGCATTTTGATTACCCGTGTTCTCAGTATGAGATGTACAACCTAGGATTTGGGTCAATGTGCACGTTTTCTAAGAAAGTGCAAATAATTTATGGGTGCAAATGACGATTACTCATATGCCAAGTAATTAGCTCTTATCAGTATATTAAGATGTTTAATTGCATGATTCTAGTGTATAAGTGCCAGATGGACATGCATCATGTTTATTTAAGTATTTCAGTCTGCCTGCATGTATAGTATGTTGATTTCTTAGTATATTATAGTGTTTTGAATATACTGCTTTGCGAAGTTTAGAATGATATAAATGTTGTTATATAAACTTAAATTAAATAGATGTGGTACCATAGAGATACTAGAGTCAAGTATAAGTAACATAAATATACAATGTAGAAATATCTTTCTAAGAATAATAAAATATTAGACATAGGTGCCCTGAACACCCTAAATTCTGCACTATAGGGAGGAAACAATCCACCCTGGAAGTGACCAATATACGGGTATCGGATCGCACCCACAGAGCGTGTGTGGAGAAGGAACCCTTGAGAAAGTCTCCTAAGAGAAGATAGGTTACCCAACATGAATCGGAGATCCCAGTGGTAACCCAGAGGTACCCACAAAGCGTACCAAGATGAGGCCCACAGAGCATCTCAGACCCTCTACATGTGTACTCAGTCTTGAAGGAGAGGTCCAGTTAAAGGCCAGTTGTTTAGCCGCCTTAGTCAGACGTGATGGTTCGAGTCAAGCAGACCCACATTCAGTTCTAGGCTTAGCTTTCCGGGTTTTAAGCTAAGTCTTGTATGGTGAGATCGTAGTTCACTACGAGTCTTCATATGTAGAGTACACTGCATATGATCAGGGCATAATAAAATGAATGAGAGGTCAAACAAGTGTGTATAGTTATTCAATTATTCTTTGTATGTTTTTGATTTATTAGTTCTCTTTATGATCAATCAAGGATTTCATATATTGATTCACTCTTATAGATATTTAGAGTATCCTGCCGTATTTATGATTGTCAATTATTAGTCTCTTTAAAGCTTATTGTTCTTATAATTGATATCAATTGCTCAAAAGTATATCTATAATTATATCAGTGCTTTAGGCTATTTCTTTGAAGTACTCATTCACTGAGAGAGTAGGCTCACCCCTCTACTCAAATTTTTTAGGGAAATCACATGGACTTGAAGAAGATATCATTGCATCAGAGTAGATCTGCCACAAGAGTTCAGTCTGGGTATAGTTAAGTTCAGTCGGTCCTTGTCACTCTAGGTCCTTGTAAAGAAATAAGAGAGAGTTGTAAATGATTATGTATATCATTATTCCTCTTTTAGCAATATGTGTGAATCAGCAAGCCTTATGTGCTTAAAAGTATGAGGAACATAATGAATGTTCATACATGCATTTTTACTGTTGAAATCAGATTCGAGAAATCAATGTTTATTTTTCCTTGTAAAGTTGGTTTATGTAGTTCAATGTGAGAAAATAAAGAGTTTTGAAAGAAAAGAAAAATTTAAGGGTGATCTTTGTATTACTTTAAATCCTCAATTTATGCCCTAATCTCATGATTAGTGGAAATTGTGAGATCAGGGTGTAACACTGGCAGTCCACTCAGCTGATTTTTTGTGTGAATTGATTACCTAAATATTTTAGTAATCAACTCAATCATCATTCAAGATCAAACTCCTCTTCTAGATGAGTTCCTATGTGTGTGAACCTATAGGTCTCATATTATGTTGGCAGTGAATGTCCATAACAACTTATGACATCACATGCAATAAGCGATGCCTAGTCACACTTCATTACTACCCAAGTAAATGAAAAGTTGAAGAACAACTTTAACTTACAATCTATGTATGGTGTTATAGTATGTATCACTGTTTAGGAAATTGGTCCGCACGGCCGCATATACTCCCGCATATACCTATTCAGTCACCCTACCGCACCACATATTACTAATTGGTCCACTAAGCGGTCATGGGCCGCATATGCTCCCGCTTGGCCGATTAAGCGGCCGATTAAACTCCGCTTTTCGAAAAGCCCACAACTAATGTTTATACATTTTGTACATACATGCATATATATACACACATTTCGTTATATATATAAATTGAGATATATAGTCATTGAATTACATGTATACATTGTAATACACATAAAAAATTTCCACATGCATTTGTACATTTATTCGAATACCTTTTGATATATTAACATGTATAGATACATATACAATATACCTAAATATACAATCACATATTTGTGCATGTATATATACATTTCGATTTATTCACATGTATACACACTATACATATATTTGTACATTGATTTACCTACATTTTAGTATTTGTACATATTTTACAAACACATTCTATATATAGACATATATACATATATAAGCATATCATACATCATACATGCATATTAATATGTTTATAAGTAAATAAATGTACGTGCCTACTCTATATATTTTAATTTATGACCTCGCTATATTATTTTATATATAATTAGTTTATTGAAATAAAAAAATCCAAAACCGCATATACTCCCGTATATACTCCCGCATACCGCATATACTCTATGCAGTACCCTCTCCGCCCGTACACCGCATACCGCTTTCCTGAACCATGGTATGTATATTGTTCCTTTGGCATTGATATCCAGATTGAACTAGAGGCATGGAGCAGTCATCCTCATCATTATTCAATCTTGTTTCTTGAACCAAAGCAGAATGTATGAGATATATGTAAGCTCAATATCACGTATTGACTTACATGCATATGACCATACTTTTCCCAGTCTCGCTAATCAAGAGGCCTTGGAAATCATACTCTTGTGGGAGGGATAAGTCTCAACTCTATGACTCACACTCAATCCCCATGTGTCAAAGTCACCCAATCATCACCGTTATAACTACCCATGTTTCAAAACTACGTTTGATGATGTCAAAGTGTACCCAATGATATGTGATAAGTGTAGTGATTTTAGGTCTAAGAACCAAAATCACTACTATCACTGTGAGAGATGATTTTGACTTCCATGATGATGGTTTCCATGTGTCAATCCCACAATTGGTATGTTCGATACACTGTTATCTAACATGTATCTTTGTTCTTAGTTTAATATTTTCATATCATGACTTGTGAGATTCAGTCATCAATTAACCCACACTCTGATCTTATATGTTATTCTTTGACTATCAACATTCCAAAATAACAATCGATCAGAGACATAATGAGAATGTGTATATGTATTCCTAACATTCGTGCGATCTCATTTCTCCCAAGTCACATACTTGAAGACATACATCATTGAGTAATATCATTCTCCAGACATTTATAGTGTTCCATCATTATCTCATAATTGAATGAAGTATAATAAATTGGAAGCTTTCCTTTTATTATTAATCAAATCATTTACATGTTATGCCATTACTATCATGATACAATTGGCTCTCTAAACATACATACCAACACCCCTTACCTCCAATATATGTCAATAGCAAACCTCGAGGCTAAGTAAACCCGGGCAAGATCAATACCTTATGTAGGTGTGGCAATCAAGTTCAAGTTGACTGATTTTTATTTCTAATCATCTTGGGTCAATATGTTTTGATAGACCTTAAACTTGTAAAAGATAGGTTTTTGGGTCGAATATTAAATTCTAATATTTTTGGGTATATCTGGTTAACCAATAAATCCAAATACCAAGATAACAAATTAAAATAATATATATTATTTGTCTAATTATTGATATTTACCAAGTGCAATCAACAAATTTAAATATAAACAAACATTTAATGTAACTAAGAAACACATATAAATCTTACCGTAGTTTGTTGGAGAGTTTTAAATACAAATTCACTAGACAATTAGCATAATCAATAATACAAACCAATATAAAACTATGTGCAACTGTCAAAATGATATATTATTAATTTAATAGTCCATTAGGTGTCTTAAACTTTAGTATTTGTAATTTTTTAGAATATATGATTTTGAATTTAAATTAATCCAGTCAATTTGGATATAAAATTCAAATGTGACCCAATGCTAAATTAATTATAGATTTTTTGAGTTCAGATCAATTTTGGATCAACTTAAAAAATTGTAGATCCCAATAAAACTAAAAATCTTCATGTATGAATCGGGTCATTCAGCAGGGGTTTTGTTTTATCAACCCCATACACCCAACATAGAAGAGGGAAGACATAATACTTGCATATGGTGGGTTTTGTATCTCACTTACTTTCCACATTTGCATTGATTGATAATCAAATACAATTGTAAAGACAACCAAACTGTAGATACATGTACCATATTGAAAAAGACTGCACATTGGCAGTGGATGCTACGCTCAATTCTACTGTTTCAACTTATTGCTATAAGTGTTTTGGCATTAGATCCCAACTATCCATTTACCACAAATATTGATCCCTAAAAAATTAATAAGGTGTTTTCACAACAAAAATTGAATGAAACAGTCACAACAACATTCTGAAATAGAAGATTTGCACTCTGTGGATGTTGGGTGTCCGTTTCGGATCGATTCACAAGAAAATGGGAAAATGACTGTAATAATAAAAAACAGACTTGGACGGTTTGTGATCTTTATCTTAGTTTCTTTTATGAGCAACCTGAAAAATGTGTGTGTGCAGTTTATCTTCAATATTCGTAATGGTAACTAAAGTTTTGCTACCTTATAGTTCTAGAAGTAACTATTTGGTTAGAAGCGTAAGTATTAGGATAAAAAAGTAATTATGTCATCAAAAAAGTAAATATATGACCAAAATGGGTAAGAT
>OY856409.1:1648097210-1648389710 GCA_963693085.1 Alisma plantago-aquatica
TATTTATTCTCATCCCGGCATTGCTATATGATATATTCCATGCATCTATCGTCATGGCGAATCATCTGCAGGTAGCTGTCCAAGACCCTACCCACGATAAATGACGTCCCGAAAGAACGGAAAAGCATACACGATTTCATGGATATGCTTAAGATTTGGTCAGAGTTAAGGTGGCACTTAACCTTAATCTAAGTGCCAATCCACTAGGGCGGTTTTCGTGAGCCAATGTTTATCTGTATCCACAACCTACACTAATCCGAAAGATTACAATCATAACCCACGCGCCTTTGGGCTTTTAAATGTCTTTTCTGTGTCACGGTTCATCCCACATGGCTGCACCTTCCTGTTAGACTAGGTGCCACTTGTTGTTCACTACCTTAATTTATAGGCTCTATCAGAAAAGACATGACTTTACCGGATAACAGCAAGTGCGTCCATATTCTGATAGATTATCAGAATCCGCGTGTTCAATTAAGTATATGACAAGGATCTGTCGACTGCTAGTCTAAGGTTAACCTACAAGTCTGGGTCCATATCGTATATTTGATCCAACGTCTCTCACGAAGACACTCGCTGCTATCTGAAGGTGTTTTAGAATCTATCAATCAGTTCTAGTGACACTTCACTGACTTATGAAGTTAGGGGTTTCCTTTCTAAAAAGTGTGTCTGTGCAAGCCCATGCGAACTTTGACTTAGACGTGTGTGTTTAGTGCCTTATTCCGGATTTCATCCAAAAATCTAGTCTGCATCTCAAATACACCAACAGCTATGCTCTGATGGATTTGGCACGGCCAATAATATGGGTTCCTTAGTGCTCAATTAACCATCAGAAGAGTTGTTGTAAGCCCCTAACAACTTGGTAAATGACTGGAATTCATTCTAACATTTAGTACTGGATACTAAGGAATATTTACTGTAAATAAGGGATCCTGGACATGTTCTAAAATCACTTATGCCATTGAAGAACGAAATATTATGAAATTGAGAGCCTTTGTTTCATTGAACCGTTTACTTGGATATCATCCTAGTGGGAGTTTTGTAAGAGAGCAAGATCTTAATTGTTGGACTTTTGTGAGAGAGCAAGATCTTAATTGCTTCTTTGTGAAGCTTTCATCTTCTTTCTCATTATAAATTTCATCTATTGATGTTGTTCTCTTTGGCTAGAAGATGTGGTAGGGCAAGTGACCCTTGGTAAGGTTGGTTTGGCTCCTTGGCCTGAAAAAGGAGCTAGTTACCATTAAGCCAAATGGGACATCATGAAACTTGTGGTAAGATCAATATAACCACTTCTCAAGTTACAAATTATTGTTGGTTAAGCACTCTTGGTAATGAATTTGTCATTTCAATCCAAAACAACCATACATGGTTGTGTTACTAGTGGTTGAATATCATATCCCTCATCCCATAACTTATGTTGTGGTGGTCTATTTTGTTTGCTTAAAATTTTTATAGCTCAATTTGCTCCAATCTCAAGACCACGATCAAACAAATTCAACTTGGAAGATTCCAAATCATTCAAACATATGGAACAAGGTTCGATCTATTATGTTCCCTTCTCCACTTTTCTTGCATTTTTTACACGAACATTTCCATTTACAATAGGAATTCAATAGTAAACTACACCGAAACTTGTATGCACAAACACTTTACATTATATTTGATTAGTGATTTGACAATCATTTGAACAAATAATTTAAGTGTGAGACATGATATGTGTAACACAATTTTTTTCAAGATTCAGAATCTTGTCCTAGATTTTTTATTTTTAGCTTCAAGTTTTCAAGGATTTGTTTTTTATACTTTTTGTCCCAAATTATTCATGATATTCAGACAGTGGATATGTGTTTTTTTTATCATATATATTTCCTATTGAACCTTTCTATTGAATGTTTTAGAACATCAAACATCCCAATATTAAAAATATGGATATAATACTACACTTATATACCACCCGTGGGAATTGATTACTTATCTAGGATAGAAGGAAAAATATACTTGACTACCAGTACTCATGTCAGCAATGTTCTCCCGAATTATCATCAAAACTCTTATCAAGAATCTAGCTTACCCAATCAAGTAAACAAATTTAGTAATGTAGATTGAGGATCGTGATTACGGCTCATCATATTCTATTACTCTTGTGGGTCTTTGTCTTAGTTTCTATAAGGTTTTAGATATTCATTCATGCATTTCTTATCACCTTATCTTGGAAGTGGTAGTTAACTGCACATTTATGTGTTATACTAAAGGTGTTGAAATCTTCCTAGGTATGTGTCCATATAGTAACAAACTTCCCATGATACATACTCATCTGAAGGTACATGTCCTATTCATCTAATAAAAAATAGGCTACATAAGTGCAAACAAAGTTATACATACATATAATTAGATAGAATGTATATATCATCCATACACCATATTTCCCATAATTGTATGTTGTTACTGTAAAGGGGCTGTGATTTAAGAGTTTCTATTTACCGGAAGAGGTCATTGTCCCTTGATGAGTTTATTGAAACCAAAAAACCTAGTGGAGCTTTGAGAATAGAATAGTCATTTGTATAAAAATTTATTTACACATTATCAATATTATCTTCACTATTCAGGTTACCACCCCAATGAATATGTTGAATCTAACTCTTATATTTCTCCTAGATTCCTACTAACATTTTTAAGTTTTCCTCAAATTTGGCAATTATTAAAAGTTGTGAATTCATTTCTATTAATTTTTGAAATTTAAAATATATTTTGGCCAATCACAAAAGAGTAATTAGTATACTTCTAAAGATAAACTAATTGAAAATTTAAAATAAGCCACAATTTTCCCACCACTAGGTTGATATAGCTTAATAGAAAACATCCATCTATCTAGAGATTGTTTGAATGAACTCAAACATCTAGTGAACAAAATGTTACAAAAAATAATGATTTTTAGTGCAAGCCTTACACACTTGAAACCCCTATGAGAGTGGAAGAGGGAAACCAACCTTGTAACTTTTATCTCTAGTCATATAGCACGGGGAACCTTTAAAGCTTCAAACTCACAACACAAATTGTGGATTCATGGATTCCGATGGGGTAACCGATCATATTTGATATTGTGATGCTTTGGTATTCTAGGATGAGGTCATGAGGCACCATAGATAACCCAAGTAGGTTGCTCCCATGGACAAAGCACTACCAGGAAATGAAATTGAATAACCCATGAATACTAATATGAAAATATTTTCCAAACAAGTTTGTGAGGCCAAGGTTAATGTAAGGAGCAATCATAGGATAAGGAGAACATCTAGCACATGAGAGACAAAGAATTGAGAAAGAGTATGCCGAATTGGGAAGATCGTATCAATTAGAATAAATGCAAACCACCATGTGTTTAAGGTATTAATTGTCTTAAGGGGGACACTAAGGATCTTTAATTTATCGAGCATGGCCACAGTGGCCTGACAAAGTGCATAGGCATCAAGATCATGACTAGGGTTATGCGAAACACACATAGTGAAATTAGTATCATGAATAGAACAACGGGTGGGGTCTAACAAGGCTTATAATGAGTTTAATTGAGAAGAGGTGGTTACACAATGTGTAACCAAGTCATCGTACATAGACAACAAGATAAGGTTTTCCATGTTTACCAGACCATAATTGGAAAAATAAAATATTTTATAAGTTTGTTAGAAGGATGAAGGTTATTCATATATAATTAGTTTTATAAATGAACGACGCTTCATAGGTGGGTGGCAATTCCTCCTATATCAATGACAAGGCTTTTGGACATTTTCATTTGATGGGAACTATGTAAGGAGAAGTAGGGATGTATTGACACATAGTTATCTCTCAGATCAATGAGAGAGGTATAATAGAAAAAGGCACAACAGGGTGACTCGGAAGTGGTGGGAGGAATCTATTTTAGAGTATCTTCATGAGAACGTCTTAAATTATAAGATGGCTAAGAGGGTGATTGGTCAGCTTAAATAACAAGGAGGGACCTGAATGAAGGGGTAATCCCATGTATAAAAAAAGGAAAACATACAAAGTAAAGAAATATGCATTAACATAATTATTGTTGGACCAATATATCTAGTGATCCACATAAAATGTCAAGATTAATTTATTCAATTTTAGATTTAATTGGGGGTTTAGACCCCCTAATTTATCTTATCTTTGATACAAGGTACATTTAATGCCAAAAGTTGACAATTAGTCAATAGTAATGTGTAGTTAATAATCAGGGGTTTGTTTGGGATTAGTGTGCAAGCGAATGGCTACTATGTAGAGGGTGGGAGATCAGGCAATAGAACCATTCCGCCTCGACCCTAGTAAAGATGACCACTAGATCTAGAGAAGAAAGAAAAGAACAGAGAATGATGATCAATACCTTGAATCTCCTAAGAACTAGTCTGACTTCTTTAATGTGGAAGCTAGAAGGAAAGAATCTCCTCTCGGCCATTTGAAAATTAAAGTGGAAGTCGTCTGACTCATATATCCTAGATCAGAAGTGAAAGAAAATGCAAATTGATGGTATTTCTATCTTGTCGTTTATATATTTGACTTTGTCCCACATATTCCTACTCTTTATCAACATCTAATCAACATCTGGAACCAGAGGGACAAAGTGGAAGTTATAGGCAAGGAGGATGGAATGTTTATCATCAATTTCTTAGTTCCTCTCAATGTAGACTTCACACTAGAGAACGGTCCATGGTATGTAAAGAATAAGCCAATTATCCTTACGAGGTGGTGTGTGGGTCTTCTTGGTTTCCTCAACATTCCTGTTCGGATCAGAATTAGAGAGCTACCCTAGAGCTTTGGGGGTGTACAAATTCTTGAAACAATTATATCATTCTTAGGCACACTGCTATCTACTAGATCTACCAAACAATCTTTGCAACTTGATTATACCATATACATGTCATAATGTATTCAAACTTTTTATATTTCAATTCTATTTAAACATCATTGTAGAAAAGGGGTAATTCAAGAAATTTTCTTTATAGACGAGTGGTATCTAGACATTTATCAAAAATGTGCCTGGTTTGGTCACTACTTATTCACATGTCTTGTGAAAACCAAGTAGGATCCGGTCTATGCAGATAATAAATATAATTATGAAGTTAACTCCAATCCAAATTAAGAAAAACCTATTGTTATTTAAAAAGTCATGGGTGGAAGATCATCCCCCTCCACTCCTATATAAGTGATCGATGAAATATCTACATCAGAAGAAAACAAAATCTCTATTGTTAGAAACATAATTTCTTGAGAGGAAGTTAGTAGTATAATCAAATCACCCCATACTTTTATCACAAAGACCATATTATGCATTTCAAAAAATGTTCTAGATTTTATTTTGGTCATATGAGCAACATACTTGGTAATCTATAAATTATCAATGATGTAGTTGAGGCCAAAAATTCAATGACCTAGATAATAAATATAATTATGAAGTTAACTCCAATCCAAATTAAGAAAAACCTATTGTTATTTAAAAAGTCATGGGTGGAAGATCATCCCCCTCCACTCCTATATAAGTGATCGATGAAATATCTACATCAGAAGAAAACAAAATCTCTATTGTTAGAAACATAATTTCTTGAGAGGAAGTTAGTAGTATAATCAAATCACCCCATACTTTTATCACAAAGACCATATTATGCATTTCAAAAAATGTTCTAGATTTTATTTTGGTCATATGAGCAACATACTTGGTAATCTATAAATTATCAATGATGTAGTTGAGGCCAAAAATTCAATGACCTAGGTGTATATATGACTTCTCATATCAAAATATCCTCTTAGAATGTAAGAGGCCTAAGAAAAAAATGGCGTCCAAGAGGAACTAAGAAGGCTAGATAGACATTTGATTATTCTAAATGAGATCAAGATTAGAAGAAAGAATTTACATTAATTTTTTTTTATGTGACATTTTCCTAACTATAATTACATTTCAAACCATGATTCACATGTTCTTGGTGAAATCATGGTTCTCTGGAGATCTTATGACAGTTACATCATTAAAAAAATAATCTAACCAATATATTCTTTTTGAAATTATCTATGAGACACAAAATTTCTACGTTACTGAAGTTTATGGGCACAATGACGATCTAGACAGATGCTATACTTGTGAATCTATTGAATGAACTACAACATACCTTTCTTAGGCTTGAATATTCTTGGTGATCTTAAATCCATGAGGAAAGAATGTGAAAAATAGGATATAAAAACCCTCACACACAAAAATTGTGGATGATTTTAACTCTTGTATCTAAATAGTGGGATTTATGAACTTGACCTTAAAGGTCCATATTTCTCCTAAAACAGCCACCAGGTAGCCTTAAATTTCATTACTTCTAAGATTGACAAAGTCCTTTATATTGATGCTTTCCTAGATTGCTTTGAGAAATTTTTTGGTGAGCTCATTTCAAATACTACATGTGACCATAGAATTATTGTCTTCAACATTGCTACTCAATAATTCATCAAGTCTGTCTTTCATTTCATTAAATCCTAGTTTTATAAAGAAGACTTACTCTCTATCATTAAGGATTCTTAGAGTACTAACTTTCAAGCCCACTGTGTGTCTCATGCTTATGGAAAATTTTGGGTTCTCAGGAGCATGCATAAAAGATGGAATCAAGCTGAGGTTGGAAATTTGTTTCATAATGTCAAAATTATAAAGTATAATGGTATTCAAGCTCAGATTGAAGTTGACTTAGGTCAACTATACTTTGACTTCAGTCTAAACTCAATTATTTGAGAAAAGAAACTAAACTGGCTGAAGCTAGTGAGGACCCCCTTCTTAAGACAAAAGTCAAGAATTAAGTGGTTAAAAGAGGGTGATTAGAACTCAAAGCTTTTACACGCATTCATGAAGACTAGACATCAAATAAATAGTATAATAAGAATTAAGTTCACAATAACCTAAATTATGTTCCTCTGATTATTAAAGATCATATTATGGGCTTCTACGATAACCTAATTAATAAGGGTGAAAAGTGTGAAGGTGTTGAAGATTTCAAATGGCATTGTGCTATTCTTTAAAATATTCATAGGTCCAATATTATTGACCATGTGTCTGAGAACGAATTTGATGACACTATTTATAATCTTAATAGATAGAAGGCACTTGAATACAATGAGTTTGATGCCTATTTTATAAAGAAAGCTTGGTTAATTATTGGAAAAGATATCTTTGGTGTTGTTGGATATTTCTTATCTAATGGAAAAATGTTGAAGGGAGCAAACAACGCTTCATCACTCTCATACCCAAGGGACTTGAATACATTGATATAAAAATTTGGAGGCCAATAGCATTCTATAAAAAAATTACAAGATTGTCCCAAAAATAATGGCTAACATATTGCAAAATATGCTCCATTGTATTATTAGTATCAATCAAAATGCCTTTTTAAAGGGGAGGTATACTAAAATGATGCTATCTTATAGAGTGATATTTTCCATGACTTTAGTAGACGTATCTCTATAAGCAAGTTGTGTTTAAAAATTGACATCTCAAAGGCATATGATACAATAAATTGGGATTTCCTATTTGGCGTTTTATATAGGATGTGATTTCCTCCCATATGGATCAATTGGATTTTAAGCATCTTCCATTCCACTTCCACATTAGTATGATGCACTTGTTAGGTTAAAATGCTACAAATGTTTTTAGAACCCATGTTTGTTTGGATTTAGTGCATGTGGGACATCATTTATCACAAAAGTAAAATATGGGAAACACATGATATACATGTTCTACACCACCCATAGGGACTAGCACAGTATAGGACCGAACCCCACCCAAATTTTAGCCAAATATATTCCCCCTATGCCCTAGGATACAACACTAGACTGAGGTCATGAATCGTACTTCATATCTTCTTCTGTTGTGGTTAAATCCCTAGATGTCCATATTCCTCCCTACTTTTGATCTCCTTTTTTTCCTTATCCTAAAATTTCCTTAACCCATTCTTCCGATTGGCATTGTCTTCTTCTTTATTTATTTGTCTCTCAACGACATGACACACTTATGTCTATAGGCACACATGTTCATTAGTGAATTCTTCCATATACTCCTTAAAATTTGTTGGACCTACACAATTTTCACTACACAGTGGGAGAGGAACAATCCTCTTCAAATATTGGAAACCCATCTAATCTCTTGCTTTCTTTTTGTTTCACCAAACTATTTTTTCTCCTGGTCTCTTTTTTGAAATATTTCTTATTTCTACAAGTAACTAATATAAGGCAATAGCTAATTCTGTAGTTGAAATTGATTTTTGGGTATGGTGATCAACATGAGATAATAAGGTGAGGAGGACAAATAAGAAAGGCATGGATGAACCCTTTCCCATATCCATACAAACATGTTAAGGGAAATCCAATATCCTATCTTGTTTAAGTACTAACCCATCCTATGATTTGACACATTATGTTGAAATCATTTCCATCAAAGCAAACATGGAATTAATGGTGAGCCTCCTGGAGCTTTTAGATCAACTCATGGGATTAGACAAGGGGATTTCACTTCC
The DNA here is from genome assembly GCA_963693085.1 of Alisma plantago-aquatica. Taxonomy (NCBI): domain Eukaryota; kingdom Viridiplantae; phylum Streptophyta; class Magnoliopsida; order Alismatales; family Alismataceae; genus Alisma; species Alisma plantago-aquatica. The sequence goes on from OY856409.1 coordinate 1,648,105,742, forward strand.
CTCTATCTTCTTGTGATAGTGATGTAGGATTTCACTAATCTTATAAGTGAAGCTATGAACAAAGACAATAGTTATCCTATCAAAGCATCAAAGAAATTATTTATCTCCCACCTTTTTTTTGCATGACTTGATGATTTTTCTTGAAGCCAATAAGAATAATGCACAAAACATTTATCTATTCTTGATTCCTTTGGTAAGTTTTCAAGTTTGAAAGTGAAAGCTTATAAAGTGAAATCATCTTCAACAACTTCCAACTTAGAAATTAATAGTATCTTCAAGTTCAGGGTTTGTTCCTTGATCTTGAAGTACCTAAGTATCCCCTTGTTCTTTGGGATGTTTATTAAATCGACCTACACACTCCTAGTGGACAAAGTCAAATCAAAGCTAGTAGGGTGGAAGTCAAAGAAACTCTCTATGGTATCCAGTCTACAGTTAATTCAATTGTCCTTATATTCAATAACTTGTACTTGAGTTTTCCATTTCCCATCTCTACCCAGTTATGGATGAACTAGAAAAACTTTGTCAATATTTTAATTGAGGCAAGTTAGAGGACAAGGCCATGCTTCACCTAGTAAAATGGGATACATCCACTAGACCCAAAAAAAGAAGGAAGTTTAGGGATTATAAAGATGAGCGACATTTCTCATCGTTCTCTTATCCTAAATGATTAGAACATAGCTGGTAAGAAGGATTCCTATGGTTCAAGTAGATCAATGAGAAATATTTTTCCAAAACATCATTTTGGTCTGTTTATATATCATCCTTTATGTCTTAGGTCACCAAAAATGTTCTTAGAAGAAGAGATGAGACTCTAAAGCAAACTAAGTACTTCATTGGAAACGACAATAGAACCAAGATTTGGAAGGATTTTTGGGTTCATTGTTTAAAATTTCTACAAAGAATCATTGAATTAGATTCTACTCTTAAGGTAGACATCTATGTTCATAGATAATTTATTGTCTCCAATGACTAATGAAATATCCTATATAGCGCAAATAATATGAAGATTGTTGACTTCTTCAAGAATATCCCTCATCCCTCTAACTTTGATGAATACATCACTTGCTATCATTAGAGAAAATAGAGCCTTAATACATATTTTTAATTGGATCTGGAAGGGTAATATATGTAGGATATACCAAGTCCACATGTTAAAAGATTCACAAAAAGGCTTGTGACTTCAAACTATACTGGGAGAAGAGGAATGATTATTTCTTTCATTTTTTTTTCTCTACAAATAAGTTTATGATGATACTAATCACATCATGTTTGATTGTGCTTTCTCTAGTAAGATTGGGAATTTAGCTAATGCAGATATTAGCTTAAAAATTCTTACAGAACTTCGAATGTGTAACAACCAAGGATTTGAGGCCTCAGATAAAATGATCTTCAAAGTAATTATGAATCAAATGATTTTAAAATCTATAACCCTTTTCAATAAGTCCATCACTAAAGAACTATGTGGTTAAGCATTCTCAACACATAGTAGTACTATGATGGGTGACCAGTTAGGATGTTTATCCAGGCTTTCTCATAAGTGAGGACAAAGCACATAGCTATGACTAGTGGTGGTTTGTGGGGCCAATTGTCATTCCTAAAACTCTACTAGAGCCTTGGGCAGTGGGCCTGAGCATTAAAAATAGTATTAAAGCTAGAACTCCTCCTATAGGTGGGGCCCACATGGGAATGTGGCATGCTAGTCCCGAGCATGTGGTGCAGGCGTGTTGGAAATGAATGCCCATGGTGTTGTAGGTACCCTTACGCTGGTAGTCATGATAGTTATATGGGTGTCCATCGACCATTCTCGGTCTGCATTGAAATGGGGAAATATTATCAGGCTATATAGTTGGGCCTTGACAAGGACGTCAAGAGTCTAAATGGGGGATATTGTAACATCTTAAGATTTGAGGCCTTGGATAAAATTATCTTAAAAGGAATGATTGGACTACCCATATCACCAAGGTGCACCTCATTTTTTAGGGAGCCCATAAATAAATAAATCTATGGTTAAGAGTGCTCATCCCCGAGTAGTATGAGGATGACTGACCAGTTAGGAAGTTTATCCCATCTTGTATGTGAGTGAGGACAAAATACATAGTTAATGATAGTGGTGGATTGTGGGGCCATTCATCATTCCTTAAACTCTAATATAGCTTTAGGAAGTGGGCCCATGTGTTACAGAATGACTTCCTTTCTTCTAATTTACAAAGTATAAATTTACTATTATGAGCATCCATTATAACATCTGGAGTGAAAGGAATTTAAGGGTGCATGATGATATAGAGAAGCTCCCATTTAGTTTATGGAAGGATATATGTCTAGACTTTTTATGTTCTTTGCTTTAAGTAGTTTCTATTTGTTCCTTTCAGGCTATCGTTATCTTAGCAAAGCCTCAAGTAGTTTCTATATGTTCCTTTCAGATTGTCCTTCCCATGAATTGTTGCTAAGACTCTTCTCAACCTTCTTGTGATCAAATCTTTCTTTCTTATTATTATATGATTTCGATGGAATGCGTGATCGTTACGTAACTAGAGGTTTATTTTGAAATTGGGGGTTTCAAAGAAGAGGCGAAAGTTTAATGAGGAAGTTTTACATTTGGGTTTGGTTTCTTAATCAATTTATTTTTACATTTAAATTATGGGCTGTCTAGAAGATGATGTGTGTAGTGGATATGTTTTATTTTATTTATAACCAACTTATTGGTTAAGTTTTAGGAATTTGATTTATAGAATGAATCTTAGTTTAAAATCCATTCCTTTATAATGAGTCTCATAAAGAGTATTTACATGGGGAAAGAAGTCAAGTTTGTATAAGAGAAGATATTTTGTAGTGTTTAAGATCTAGTAATATATTATTTAAATATTACTAAGATACATAGAGGAAAATAATAACTAAAATAGGATATTTATGATGTAAAAATTGTCCTCTCCATATAAATTTTTCCATTGAAATCTCTTAAGGGTGAAATAGGTCTGGGTTCTAAAATCTCTTACATCATCTCTTACATAGCCTCGTTGATATTGTATTTCCTCACTAGAACCTTAGGTGTCTCAATGCATTTGTTGTTCAACTTATGGATATGATATGATAGTATTATCAAGGTTAGCTGTGCATAATACAAGCCCTTTCTAATATCTATGGTCCCGTGCACAAGTCATAAAAGGGGTCCTCTAGGTAGATCCTTCAAAAGGAATGTAGCACAAAGGACTTCTCAAGACTTTTCAACATTGCCCAAATAAATTGATGCAGTTTCCAACTAAACTTCCACTAAGGAGGATGTATAAGTGCAAAATGAAACAAAGAGGATTAAGGAAATGGCAGTGTAGACTCAGAAAGGTGAAGCTACTACATGATTTTATTTGTGATGTTCAATATAAGAGTTACTTTTTGTTGACTAATTGAATATAGAATGATGTTATGTTGGGTTACTACTCTCATTTTGATATCAGGCATCAGGCATCACAAATCAACATACATATATATTCGTGTTTCTATTTTAAGTATTATAGGTAGAGCCACTGCAACTGCTGGCTTTTGAAGGTGATGAGATAGATTTTAGTATTTCCTATCATGGAAGGACATGAACATTTTTCTTCATTTAGATGTTTATGATTAGCTACACCAAAGACTATTTTTCAATCCTTACATGACCCAGTTCCCTTCAATTAAGGTATATGTCACAAAACCGAAATCCCAATCCCATGAACCAAACAAATACCAAAGGCAACATGCGGAAGTGTAAAGCTTAGCACACATGAACAAATAACAAGATACAAGCACCAACACAATCTCAACAATCAACAAGATATATTAAGAAACATTATTGTATTATAAGAATTTGAATTACATATTCAAGAGTCATGTTTTACAAGTCTGCTCATGTACACTATATCTGGATCTTACAATAAGTACACCTAGCATAGCTCACCAAGCCCATCATCTTTCTAGTCATCTCTGAACCTAAAAACAACATACGAGAAATGGGTCAACACACGAGGTGCTGAGTATGGGACAGAAAGATACATATATATATATAAGCTTTGCATAATTTGAAAATATTTCAAGATGAAACAAACAAGAATAAACATGTTAACTATTTAACAAAATGAGAAACCATCTTTTATGTCAATTCACTCCATTATATCAACAATATCAAGCATGTTTAAGGCCTTTGACCATCTTCCCGTCGAAAGGGTCCGTAAGGGTTACAAAATTAGATAACCCTTTTATACAAGAGGGATGTCAAGGCCATAGCCAAGAGCTAATCCTTTATCAACAATATTATAATGGAGTTTTGTATATATATATGTTCAAGTTATAAAACCGACGAGGCAAAGATCAAGTAAGACATAGCAATACTACATGGCAATACTGGGCAAGTAAACAAACAAGGATACAATACATATCATTTCAAACAAGAAAGCTAGTCATATAACTAGATAAAGCCCGTACCCGATTCCGAGATTTCATATCCTAACATATCCTTCACCATTTAGCCACATGCCAAACCTAATTAAGAATAAGATTGCATATATTCATTAGATTCTCATCGTTAACCTTGATTATCTTCATTTTAGGGTTTAGGTGGAGTTGGGTTCAAGGTTGGTTACAGTACATTAGATGATCTCATATTGATTTAGGGTCTAAGATAAGAGTGTGGTTCAAGTTTCATATCCTTTTTAGGTTTCATGTGGACATGACAAGATTTAGGACACTTATTCTTAAATTAGGTCACGAGACTAATAGTAGAGTAATCAAGATCAAAGATCATCAATGAATAAGAGACAAGCTTAATGGATGGTTTAGATTGGCGAGAATAGACCATAATAAACATATTCAAAGTAAGGTGATGTCCACTAGTGTCTAGGAATCAAACCACCAACATTGGGTACCAACATTCACTCATACATGCAATTATCATAATTGCATACTTATCTAAAGACATCAATATTAATATAATATGGAGGTTAAGTGCACTCTCTTTGACTCATTCTAAGACATCAGAAGGGACTATAGAATTGGGACTCAAATTCCTCATCACTTGGACCTAGAAATAGTCTTTACAGAATTTACTTTTAAAAATATATGCATCCAACTTTGTACACTATCAAATATGCAAGCATATACGTATATCTTTTCCTCTTGAGCTGCCTACCTCAATTTCCTCTTCATTCCTCTATGTAAACGTACACATCATATTTATTATCTAGATTTTGTCTCCTACCATGGTCCAAAACAAAGTTGATCTACATGTTCTGACGTAGAACTTCTATAGGGAGTCATAACAATGCAGGTTTGAAAGCGATTATTGTATGAAAACTCAACAAGCAGTAGAAATTGGCATAAAAGACACTTAATTAACATGCAACCTCTATGCGTGTCTTATAAGTTCAGAATCAACCACTCAAAATTTTTGTTAGTATGCAATTGGGAAATTATGTTAAAGTTAATATGGGTCGTCAATTTCTCTTCTATCTACTTAGAAATTCATGATATGCATCAGGATCTTGTCATAAAACTATCAAAGCTATAACTCTGCAGAGACATGACATATCTTAGATGTATAGATGGGCAATATCAGTCAATAATATTCCATTTAGAAATCAAGGAAGGGAACACTCTTTTTCAAATGGTCCATATTAAATCATACAACAACAAGACCCTTCCTTGTTTTGGGAAAACTTTTTACAAAATCCATCATAACATTCATAAGTTTCCTCTTGGGGACGAACATATATTCTCATCAATTTGGTTCTATTACTTGGATACATGTAGTAAATGATTTCTCATGATTTGGTTCTCTTCCTTGACTTGGTCCAATTTTAGAAACTTAGATACATGAAATGACACTTCTGTGTTAAATTCTTTCTTTGAGTTTTGATACATCTTGTTAATTGTTGGATGGATGGTGTAATTGTACTAGTAACTTGTAATTCATTCTTATTTCACATCCCCCCAATCAAAAACATCAAATCTTCTCTTCTAATCAAACCAATCACATGAGTTATATCATGGATGTTCATTTGATCCCTGAGAAACTTGGTTGTCTAATCTAGTATGATCATCATGTGATTCATCTTTGTCTCATCTTTAGAAAGCTAAAACATCAAGGAAAACAACATCTATACTTTCCTACCTAGTGGATATATTATTGTGTGGTTTTATCAGGCTGCTAGGATAGTATTTAATCATTGTTGGAGATGAATTCCATCAACCTCTTCTTTTCCCTTATGTGTGATTTTCACTTGAGGCTCTTATGTGATAAAAAAACTCAAAGTGTGTGCCATACAAGTAGTGCCTCAAAGTTATTAGGTTATCCATTATTATTGTTGTCTTTGGCCCATGTTTGTGATAATTATCCTCATGGGGCTTCAACTTCCTAGAAGCATATGATATCACACAATCCATATGCATTAATATATATCTCAACCCAACATACAGTGTTTCAAATTACATGATAAGTCTCTCATTCCCATATTTTAGTATCAAGATGGAATAAGACATCAATTAGTTTTATCGTTTTGAAACATTACTCACATTTTTCTATCCATACAAACATCAACTATTTCCTTGTGGGAAATGTTAGGGGCTTGTCTATGATGGAGAATTTTGATATTGAAATCATGCAACATAACTCCAAAATGAGAAAACCTAATATGTTAAATGGTTTCCCCATAGTGGAGGAATGCTTAGAAGATTCAAATATGGAAGGGTTCTCAATATTATGGCCATTTGTGATGAAGTCTCATAAAAACATTACTTTTCAAATTTAAAAATTACACTAGATAATATTTGAATAAATCAAGTGGCATCTAAGCATATAAACTGTAATGTGGAGGTGATCCTCATGTAACACAAACATTATAAAAAATCAAGTTGTCATTAAAAAAGACAGTAGTAAATGAATCTAGATTAAAGTGGCCAATCTGATTAGTTAATTTCATACAGATGACAACACCATTTGTAAGTGAAAATGCCATAACATAACATTTAAAATGACTACATATTTTCATGAAGGTGGACTTCTCAATTTTCATTTCTTAATATGCATATGGGGGTATATTTTCTAATATTGGTATATTAAAGCACTTTACAAATCTTAATTATAGTGAACTAGTTGATGATACATATAATGGGGTTCTTGACAATGACCCAATTCAACATCTAGTAGTTGATGCACGTACTAAGAGATTCTTCCCTATATATATATACATATATATATATACATATATATGTATATATATGTAAGTATATATATGTATGTATATATATATATATATATATATATATATATATATATATATATATATATATATATATATATATATATATATATATATATATATATAAAAGAGTACCATTGCTTTACATAGATATGCACTATAATGGATAAAACTGAGGTGAAGTAGATCTTGAATGTTCTTTTTGAGCTCAATTAGCTCAACATGAAGCATCCTGAGAGGGGATTTAGAGAATGGGATAGTGATTACATACCTCCTCTACACCTCACTTCTATCTCTAAACCTACCCATTTGGAATGGAGACTCTAAAAAAACAAAGGGGTAGAAATCCCTCATATAATTGTCAAGCATTATGTTTTAGGGGTCCTTGAGATTGAGATCCCCTTACGTACGCAAATATCACAATAGAAATGAGAGAGAGGAATGCTAAACCCCCTCCTAATCATGACTTGCTTGACTAGATCTCACACCATCATTCACGGAGGTAAGAGATGATCTTAGAAGTGCTAGATTGTCATCTAACGATGGCTTCATGGTGGCCCCAAGCCCCTTTGGACTCAGTCAATAGAGAGGATCCACACAATCTATCTATATCAGTGGTTATTTGACCTCACGAAGTCATATCCTAGGTAATAAATGATCGAAAGAACAAAGTCCAATGGAATTTATATCATAAATGTCCTCATCTTCAAATAGTTACATCTATTTGTAGTTATCTCTGAACATTTTGAAACTTTAAACATAGGCTCATAATATCCTAAGGCATATTCTACCAAAATTTGAGACTTATAATCAATTTTTTTGGCATGCACAAAATTCTTCAAATAACCTCATATATAGATGTTTTGAACTCAAGTGAAATAACCATCAAATATTGATCCTACAAGACCATAAACATTAGTCATGATACTACCATACCTCAGGGCCCATCAATTGACCACTTGAGCTCGTTGTGACTACTAAATGGACCTCTTGGCCTCATAAGTACCCAAGTTGCTCAATGAATGCTATTCATCTTACTTGAACTCAACTAGGTCTAATAATCATCAATTATACATATGGTTACACTTTTGAGTGACAATAGTCCATAATTGAATAACAAATTCCTTGATTTGTTGTCAATCATCTACATAACATTCATTATTTAAAAATACAATAATCTAGTATCACACCCTAAATTTCAAGGTCATCACATTTGTAATATCCTAGGATTTGAGGCCTCAAACAAAATGATCTTTTAAGGAATGATTGGACTACCTATATCACCAAGGTGCACCTCCTTTTCTGGGAGCCCATTACTAAAGAACTCCATAGTTAAGCGTGCTCAACTTGGAGTAGTACTAGGATGGGTGACCTATCAAGAAGTTGATCTTGGCTTGTGCGTCAGTGTGGACAAAGTGCACAGTTAAGGCTAGTGGTGGTTTGTGTGGCCAATCGTCATTCCTGAAACTCTACTAGAGCCTTGGGCAGTGGGCCCGAAGAGCTTGATCTAATCTTGAACACCAATGATGTTAAGTATCATGATGATGAGCTAGGAACTTTATTATGAGTTCAATATCAATCATGAAAACTAGGGTTAACACATATGATCCTAGAAAACCTAGGTAAGTCATTCACACTAAAAAATATTTGATACTTGAAATAATATATTTAGGATCTGACTCAAAGGGTTCACCTATTGATTCGTATATTGATCATATTCAAAATCTTTGGTGAAAGATAAACTATTATATAACTCCTCCTTGATTGTATTGAAGATAATTTTATGTATCTCTTGACTGTATACTTGGCTACTTACTTGAATGAGCTATTGTTCCCTATGATTAGTCTTCTATTTTTTCTATATTATATTTTGAGACAAACTGGAAAACATAAATGATATGCCCATTATGACTGACCATATACAGATGATGATGATGATGATAATGATGTTGATAATGTTGATAATGTTGATATTGAGTGCAACAACCCCCTCATTTGGAGGTGGGACTTGTACATTGGTCTCTTATGTTCCTATGGTGAAAAGGAGCCTAGTGACCTTCCCCATCACATTGGGGTAACAGAGTCACACAAAATATATAAGCATGCTTATTTGATTACAGCATAATGGGAACTCATAATAAAAATTGAATCGTTGAATAAATAACATTTTGTAAAATGATATTGGTTTTGGAAATCATTTGTTATTCTTTTGAATATAAGTCCTTCCAAGTATACTCTTTTGTTATAAACCATTTTACTTGATTTTGATAGAGTACCGTGCAATTGCATGATTGTGTCTTGATTTTCTTGATTTTAGGCAATGCAAATGGAATACTTAATAAGATCACTTACACACTCTGCATACTCTGATGAAAAAGACAAATCATATATATCTCCATATTGGGTTAGTTGTTCTTTAAATATCTAGTTTTCGAGTTATTATTTCTTATTGTATATGCTAGTGTGATAGATCCTATCGTGCCACTCAGGGATGGGTGCTTCAATCCTTTTAATGTTGTCTAGGTAGTAGGATTGGGATTGGGGTAAGAACGGTTCCGTGACAGTTGGTATCAGATCTTACACACTCCCATCTACTTTAAGTAAATAATTTCTCAAGTCTCTTACACCTAAGAAACCCTAAAGTCCATAATGGTGAAAATTGAGGTGTCTAAGCTCGGGGTCCTTGCATAATTTCTCCTATCCGTCTTTACAGTGGCTGAGATCCCCCGCTCTACCTGACCTTAATTGATCCAGAACTGGACCCAAAGGTTCTCTTGTGAAACCCTAGAGAATCTTCTAGCATATCATCTATTCATTAAGGAATTCCCTAAGCCACCCATGTAGATGAATATTAGGTAGTCTTCTCATCTCCTCATGTGGTCCTTTCTTGTGACCTTATACCACTTGATGTCTCAATTTTGGGTAGCTTATGCATGGGAAAAATGAATATCGATAGAAAACTTTGAAAGTTGATACCATGATCTGACCTTAATTTGGAAAACTCGATTTTGATCAATGAAAACTTTGAAATCAAATACTCATGCTTGACCCTTCATGAAAGCTCAATTTAGCCAAAACTAGACTACTTGCTCCCTGTGTTTGAGGTATATAATAAAAATTATGATTTGGTTAAATAAGGATGACATAAACCTTATACCTCATTGTTGATGAGGTCCCTATTTGATTTATTCCATGTTGCCCTATTGTTGATTAAACCTGAAACATAGTTAAGCAAACTTTTTCCCTATTTGATGCCCATCATGATTATGCTATCAATTGACTAAGTCTAAGACACAAAATCATGACCTATGATGCAAAAAAAATAGTTTTCCTATTGACTATTGATGCCTTTTGTAATCTCAATTTTGATATGATGATTATGGGCATAGACTTGACACTATTATGCTCTAATTCCTTGAATTTCAAATTCAAATCCTTGCTTTCCAAATTATATCACTACCTTGATCATAAAAGGAAAGGAATTCAACTATTACATTGACTTTGTAAAATCTTAACATTATTTCCCTATTATGGTCTTGAATTTTGATCTCATGACCTTATGGAATACAATTTAATCATGGATACTCTCCCTATTTGAATAAGCTCAATTGATAATGACTAATGTTGGTAATGTTCTAGATTAGGGTGGTAGTTGACACATGACTCCCCTCACCTAGGTCACATCCCTATTTTGACTACCTCTAAATTTATGTATTGTTGATTATTTAGAGTTTGGAAAGGCATTCCATTCCACCCTATTTGGACTGGTTGACCTAAGCCTAATAGGTTAAACCCATGGTTGATACTCGATCTTGAATATTGATTTAATAATGATATGACTATACCTTGTGATTGAATTCCTAGATAAACCTAGGTCTAGATCATTCATCAAAATTGGATACAATGATAATTTAATTTTGATATGTTTCTTGAATATTGCTTGAATATTGTTGCTTGGATATTGGATATAGATGAATGATATCCCCTAAGGTCTAAATTGGAATTCAAAACCCTAGATTTGGAATAATCATACATATGATCTTGATATCAAAACTTCAACTCTTGATATTGATGTACCAAATCTTGACACATGATATGGATCTTGAGATCACCCATGATATGACTAATGACTTTAAAATCCCAAACTTTGAAATTTTTGAAATGATGATTATGTTGAATCTTTTGATTTATGACTTAGGGTTTAGCTTTCATTAGGACTATGGTGGGACCTCCCATTAATTTGAGCTTGAAATCATGATATTAAAAGTATGATGTTGTCTCAAAATGTTGAAATATGAAATCTCAAGTCATGGGTGTATAACCCCACCTAGGCCAACGTAGAAGCTAAGACCCTGAGATTTTGGGATTGAAAGTCACCTTGTACACTTGATTCAAGGTCTCTATTTGGTTGACCTAAAATATGATATCTCCAAATTTGTGATAAATAGGATGCTCTCCATATTTGTGACTCATACGATGACTTTGAACAATATATATATTGACCTTGATACTCAATTGCTCGATGATGAAATGTTGTTGGAAGCAAGTTAGTTATAATATGAAACATGGAATCCCAATTATGATGATTATACTTCTTGAACCTCGAGGACATTATTTTGATTATATAGTTGAGGATACACCAATATTTGAGGATATGATCTGGTTTTTTGAATAGTCTCGATTTTGAGGATGTCTTTGAATTTTGGGGACAAAATTCCTTTTTAAGGAGGGAAGGATGTGACAAATTGGATTTTGACATAAGAATGAAATTTTACTCTTTTTACCTCAATATATTCTCTCATGGTCTCAAATAATATTTCTTGTCTTCATAATCAATGTTGAGACTCAAATACAAAATATGGTGAACAATGTGAACTTTATACACATTATAACACCTTAAATTTGATTAATTCATCACTTTGTCCAAACAAGAATTTTTTTCCATCAAACCTCATTTTCTGGTTCTCAAACTTTTTCTAAAGGTTCTCTACATTTTTGTGAAACTATGGTCCAAATTTCATATCAATTGGAGCTTCCTACTATTTGCTATGATTTCTTGAAGTTAATGTATTGAAAATCCTTTTATTTGCCCTTTTAATTCCCCTTTTCCAAGTCATCAGTCCATTGTAAAGGGAGGGGACGAACCCCAACCCTCAGATCTGAGACCCACGGATCAGGGGTCTATTCTAGTGGTTGTGAGGTTATCTTCAACCTCCTGCTGATTGCGGGGAGGTATGAATGTGACCATGATGATCAATCCCCCGCTATTGACTTCTATTTGAAATTCTAAGCGAGCCATAACCCTTCCAATAGGTGGGGCCCACATGGACATGTGGCATGCCATTCTTGAGTCATGCGGTCTGGGCATGTTGGAAAGGGCTGTCCATGGTTGACGTAGCCACCCTTGCGCTGGTATTCCACGATTGGGAGCTGGGTGTCCATGGGCCATTATGGGTCTACACTGAAATGGGGAATGATTATGAGGTCATATAGTTGAGCCTTAACAAGGACGTCAAGAGTCTAAGTGGGGGAGATTGTAACATCCTAGGATTTGAGGCCTCATACAAAATGATCTTATAAGGAATGATTTGACTACCCATATCACCAAGGTGCACCTCCTTTTCCCAGAGCCCATTACTAAAGAACTCCATAGTTAAGCGTGCTTAGCTTGGAGTAGTACTAGGATGGGAGGCTAGTCGGGAAGGTGATCCTAGCTTGTGCATCAGTGTGGACAAAGTGCACAGTTAAGGCTAGTGGTGGTTTGTGGGGCCAATCGTCATTCCCGAAACTCTACTAGATCCTTGGGCAGTGAGCCTATGTGTTATAACATTCACCCCATGCTATATGGAATTCCGTCCTCAAAATTGAACTGTTGTACTTCAAAAGGTGATACAAAAGTGTTCAACTTCAAAAAGGTCACCATTCAAAGGCAAAATTTCTCATATTTCTACATATATCTCAAGTTGAATGTAACGTCCCCAGATTCTACCGTCTCGAGACTTAGAAGGCCCGAGAGGACAAATCTGAAAACATTAAGCAATTGTATCAAAGTGCATTGTGGAAGAAATTGGCACATACATGAACATACAAATGTAACATACACCATACATTGTCAACATTCAACATGTATATTAATTACAACATGAATTATTACAAATTATATATACACATTGCATAGAGAATTTTACACAAGTCTAAACATATATGCTAACTAGGATCTTACACAATAGGTACAACATGTACAACTACTCACTCCCATCTTTTTATCCCATCTTATCTCTGAACCTAAAGCATAAATGAAATATCGAATCAACACAATGTGTTGTGTATGTGGATAGAATGATACATACTATTATGGTTGCATAATTGAAATAACTTTAGAAAGAAAGAGTAAAAAAACATTGTTTAATGCGATAATCAAGTAAACAAATCTTTTAGACATGTCATTGGATGTAGTTGTACTACAATTTTATAAGCACTTATCATACATCCAGTATGGTCAAAATTATTTTATCATACATCTTACATGGGCAATTCATCATACATCCATGCTAGGCAATATACATCCATATTGGGCCATGTGCACTAGTAGCTACAACTCATCAAAATGTCCTTTTATGTTTCATTAAGTTTTGGCAAAACATATAGTACTAGTAGTCACTACTACAAAATAGGCCTTTAGCGTCGGTTAATTAAGGGCTTTAGTGTCGGTTCCCAAGCGACACCCAAGTGGGTGCCGCTAAAGGTGGCCCAAAGCTTCCCGCCACCGAAAATGTGCCAGCAAAGGGACTATAGGAGTCGATTTTTTACGAACACCGACACTATAGAATTGTTGCAGACGTTGGTTATCAAAAGAACTGATGTCACAATGCTTTCTGCCACCGAAAATGCGCCATCAAAGGGCCTATAGGCGTCAGTTTTGTAAGATAACCGACACCATCCCCCTACCACCACGGTCATGCTTCCCAGCATGGCTGTGTTTCCTGGCCATATCAGCTGAACCAACATCGATTTTGTGCTAATAACCGACGCCATATCCCCTTCCTGCCACCATGGATGTGGTTCCTGGCCACATAGACCTCATTTTTTTTATCAAAAACTGCCGCCATATGTCTTTGGTGTCAGTTTTGTTCAAATAACCGACGCCTATGTTAAGATTTTTTTTTATTCAGTTTGCAGGCCTGTTGTATGGCTAGTCAGCAGAATGAGAACCTACAGTTCAGTTCTAAACTGTAGGTTTACGACATCCATTGATATCAGCCAACAATAGGCCACAAACCTGCAAAATTAACAAGATGGACAATATTATATATATGTGATTCACACACATGTATAAGCACATTTAATTCATATTATTTTTTCATCACACACATGTTGAAACTAGTAGCAACCTGTAGTTCCATTCATTTCATCTCTTTTCACATTCAGACACATGTAGAAACATTTATGTATTGATCATCTTCACACACATATGACAATTCATAAAAATTCATTCACACTCACACAAAAATAATTATGAGAACAAAGTTTATCTTTATTCATCATTGTCATCATTGTCAATAAAATTAAATCTAAAAATTCCCACTCTTTGTAGGGTTTTTTCCCATTCTTCTCTTACAACATCTAATTCATCTCTCATATAGGGAACATGTACATCAAAATACTTTTCACCTGTGCTGAAGTCAGAAGTTTTAAAGACCTACAAATAGAATGATGTATATATATAATTAATAATATATAATAAGATTGATATATTATCTAACGAGACTATGTATAATACCTATTGTATCTTATCGATATCCATTACGACATGTTTGATGATTAGGTCCATAAATACCATCACATAGTCGGCACATGCCCATCCATTGTCTTGTGTAGCACATTATAAATTGAAACATACAAAATATTCAAAAATACAAATAAGCACAGTTTACATAAATAATATATACATTGGAGTCAGGAAATTACTTTCACATTTTCTCAAATTAGTGACATATCTTTTTTCCTGGGGACCTTTCCTCCAACTTTTTTGTACTCTTGTAAAGCCCTACAAATGTTAATGTAACCCATTAAAATGCATAATTAAATAGTAATGTAGTAACAAATGTTAATATATATAAAAACATGAAATAATTCTCACAAGAATAATGGCCTTTTAATTGCATGTCCATATAATCCCAACTCATTCCCCACAGGATCTAGATAATAGATAGTGAATGTCTTGGGGACAATAACTAGTAACTCCCAATGCTTACCACTACAAGTAAGAAAGTTAAAAATTAATAACTCAAAATCCACAATAAAAATGTAATTTTCTTAAGTCCAAATTATAAGAAAAGTAAACTTACTCGACATTGAATGGAGCTATTATCACCGTCTTCTTATTTTTACCAAAATATTCAAAAGCATCACAACAGTATGAAGTAGCTGAAGAAGGGTCTGTATCTATAAGACTAATCAAAGATGGAACCAAAAATCCCACATGAGAAAACCCAAAATCTCTACATATCTTGTGTAAGTGGCTACAAAACATGTATTACGTATGCATTAATATATAAGAAACTAGATCACCGTATATAAAACAAGGTATATGGATGTATAAACAAGATTTCACCATATCCACAGCTCTATCATAGATGTGTTCAGTCATTGATAACTAAACAACTCCAAAATATCTTGTATAAATATCTTGTTTTCATATGATTGACCTGCATTAATACCTATGCATTAATAGTACATATGCATAACTTGTATTACGTATGCATTAATACGTATGCTAAACTTGTATAAATAGATTGTTATCATATGATTTACCTACAACATCCTCTGAAATAGTAACAATTATAGGGTAATTTGAATCATGTTCACTGATCCATACCGCCACACCCCTACAATTAGGACCTATCGAGGCGTGTAGGTCCCTTGGAAGCCAACTTGGTAGTCAAGGAGGTGGAGGATGAGATGTAGCAGGTCTCATCTTTTTGACCTGTATATATAATTTTAGATCAATTGACTCATATATACACACTAACAAATTAAATTAATGGAAATTTATCATACAATATCAGAATAGAGGACATCTGCTTTGAGCCACAGTATCACTCCACCTACTGCCTCACCAAGTGTTTCAGCATCTGGGTGTGCATGAGGCAGTGCAAGATCCATCCAGTCAGGGAATACATGTATCAGGCTCACACGTACCACACCATCTAGTACTGGATACCCATGAAACATGCACCCTTTAAGGGGTGGGTAAGCCGACGCCTCTACAACGATATATTCTTGACTTTTTAGTCAACATGTCTTCAACCCCTAAAAATTTACATAAAGAATGTTATATGCATATATACACAAACATATCATCTTAAACAAACTGGCTATTATGTCATAAAAATACTTACAGAGGATGTGCTAGGTGGTGGGTCTATAGGATTACTCCCAACCACTTCTACAGTAGGAGAAGAGTGGCCCTTTACAAGTACTATCTGAGTGGTAGGCTGAGACGTCTGCCACTTCACCATTGCTTCTTGGATTCTCTTCTCAATTATCGAATCTACCTATAAATGGATAAAAGAAATGCTAGCTTTTGATTATTGAATTCCCTTTTGCAATAACATTCTAAAATAAGAATAGGTTACCTCAGCTTGTGAAAGTCCCACTTTTGGAACATGTTTGTGCTGGGATGGCCCAAAGAACTCTTTGATGCCCACACCAACGCCTACACCCCGAACACATCCAGGATGCTCTAGGTTACCCAAAGCAACTGTCAGTTCATCCCTTGTGCACTCAGGGATGAACTTGCCTTCCTTCCTCTACTCGTTCAGTGTTGGCTTTTAGGGGAGGCAGAGAAGGCAGCAGAAACAAAAATTTTCCTCCCCAAACCCAGAACAAGGAAACGCGACAACGTCTATACAATAGGAAGAGATGGTTTGCGGAATCATACCTTGTCCCGAGGCTTGCCCGGAGACAATACCTCATAGCTTGCACGGTCTTCACCTCCGGTCTTGGACAGTGTTTGTGCAGCTCCTGGTCGTACTGGGACTGACAACTCCTGGTCTCACCGGGACTGTTGGGATTGACAGCTGTCCTCCGAGCGGCAGAATTCTCCCGCCTCTAAAGTAGTCCACATGAACCACCTGGAACTCCAATCTCCTTGTCCCACAAGGAATTGGAAGGAGTTGCACCCTCCTGTCAGTGTACTAGTCACTGACACACTCTCCTGCCACCAGTCGCTTTCTGTAGTTGTCTTTCCCTTGTTGTGCCTCCCTTATCGGGTAGCACTTGCTCGGGCTCTCTCAGTTACCAAAACCAGAGAGAATGACAACTTTACAGAGAAACTGGTTGCACTGAGTTGTACTTTGAGAAGCCCCCAATACCCCTATATATAAAGGAGGGTTATGGGACATGGTTCTCTATCCCGGGCAATATGGAACTAAAGCAGGAGTAGAAGGGTTCGAGATTTTCCACAAAAACAACCAACTGCGCAACCTGAACCAATCGTTTCATTTCTGAAATGGTCAGTTGGGGACCTGAGCCAGTTGGTTGACACCTCAACCGATCGGTTGGGACCCATGAAACGGTCAGTTCACTTCTGAACCGGTCGGTTCGTGGTCCTGGTCGGTTCTCGATTGACTTTTCTTCTTTTATTTCTAATTGGTACCTAATACCAATCCTTGTTCCAATCAAATTGGGCAAGTGAAATGAAAAGACATTTCTCACCAATCCTACTTTCCCAACTTGCTCGGTTGGACCAGTTGAACCGATCATTTCAACACTTGAATCGATCGTTTCACCCTGTCCATGAGCCGATCGACTCACCACCTGAGCCGATCGGTTCACCAAGCTCAGCCAATCAGTTCATCACATGAGACGATCGGTTGGGAGTGCAGATTGTACAGAAATAGTCAATTGCAGTTTCAATCAATCTAATACTCTAATCAATCAGTCCAACACCTTGAACATTATGATACTGAGCTATCAATTGATTGAGTGTTTAATTGAACTACTAAACTCCTTTAGTAATCAATCTAAACATTGTTTGTGGACAAAACTCCTCTTCCAAGTTAAATCCTATGTGTGTGACCCTACAGGTCCATTTCACGTTGGTAGTGAAAGTCCATAACACTTATGACTTCACAAGTAAAGAGCGGTGCCTAGTCACACATCTGTGCTACCCAAGTGAAATAGAAAGTTGGAGAAAAACTTTCAATCCTACAATCCGTGAATGGTGTTACAGTGAATGTATAATTCCTTTGTCACTGATATCCCGAATGAACTCGAGGCATGGAACAATCATCATGTCAATGTTCATTCACATTCTTGATCTCAGAGTGGATTGGAAGAGATATGTATGCCATCAATATAACATACTGATTCACACATGCGTGCACGCCTTTCTCAATCCTACTCATCAAGTGGCCATGGATATCAAACTCCCTCAGGAGGGACAAATACCATATCTATCACTCACCCCTCAAAAGCCCCATGTGTCAAAGCCACCCAATCATCACCTTTATAACAACCCATGTTTCAGGACTGTGTTTGATGATGTCAAAGTGTGCCCAACGACATGTGTTGAGTGTAGTGATTTCAGGTCAAAGAATCACATTCACCACCATCACTGTGAGTACCGACTGCGACTACCATGTCATGGTTCCATGTGTCAAACTCACGGTGGGTCTGTCTGGTACACTTGTTCTCTAACAAGTACCTATGTGTTTGGTTTGATATCTCTATATCATGACAAATGAGATTATGTCATCAACCAACACCGCAATCTAGTCTTGTGTGTCATTGTTTTCTATCTACCTTCCACAATGACATCTAACTAGGGACATAACAAGAATTGTACAAACTCTTAGCATCTGTATGATCTCATCGTTTAGGTCCTCAACCTGAAAACATACGTCATTGAGTACTGTCATTCTCTAGACATTGAATCTGTTCTATCACTATCTCAAATGACTGAACCAGAAAGAATTGGAAGCTTGCCTTTTATGTTTATCAAATCAATCTTAACGTATCCCACCAATCATCCCATGATTGGCTCTCAGGGCATACATACCAACAGACTCCCACTTGCACTGTGAGCCAATCACCCTTGAATCGTATTCATAGTGATCTTCAAACATGTCCCACATGTTACTTTGCTCTAGTGCGAACATAGTGAGTTATGGCAACACCTTGCCAAAGTCAGTTTTAAATGCATGTATCTCATCTCTTTGCTATACGTCACACGTATGAGATGAAGTTGTCGTAATATGCGATCTAGTATTCCTTTGCTAACCTTTAGCCACATTGCATGATCAAGGATTCCATACTTGCCATCAATGAGTGGAATATCTATAAGTTCATCTCATGAACTTCCAGATCCATATAGTATCCATTGTTGTTCTCCAATACATAGATACTTGACATTTCCGTTTAAATGGTTTTATTGGAACACTTCCAATTATCAACAAACTTTCACTTTTATATATCCTATATATATTTTTGATTAATTTTCTGTCCTTTCGGAAGTTCGCATCAATGTAACTCTTTACATTGGACTCTTCCTTATCTCCATAGAACTAGTACTTCTCAAGTACTTATCAAGGTCTCATGGTATTCTAATAACCCTTACTGGAAGTAGACAGACATCCACTCGTCATGTCCCACATACGAGTTATCAGGATGAGCACATCATATTGCCATGTCCTACATACAAGATGATGAATGCATTTTGTTTTTTCCATGTTGATACATGCAAGATAATGGGATGATTACATACATGATAGATCCATATCTATTCTTAGTGTTCCCATTCTTCATTAGAATTGGACACTTGGCTCTAAATCCATATCCATGATGTATTGATAACATCATATAATTCCATCACATGATCATGTGAAAATAGAAATTTTCTTTGAGCTAAGAATAATTTCAGTTTAAACTTAAATTATTTATGAAATAAACTAATATTAATCTCATTTAAATTTGTAGGGATGATTTTCAAAATATATCCACTCATCAATCACAAATAGATAGCAATTTCATCAATTTCAAAGAAATTCAGCAATTTTGCAACAGACTGGAAATCAGTGACATGCTCGGTCGACAATTTCTCGACCGACAGTGTCTCGGTCGACAGTCTCTCGACCGACAATATTTCTGGAACTGTTAATTGCTTCCAAATAAAACATAACTATGCAAGTTAAATATTTAGATACTTAAATTTATTTGTTATCCCATTATGTTTAGTTGAGATAGACGTAGAAATATTTCTGGAACTTAAATTTATGTTTGTTATCCATATAGACGTTGCAAATCACTTGTTCCAGAGAGCCTGTCGGTCGAAAAAAGTTCGACCGAGTAGGAATCTCGGTCGACCATTCCTCGACTGAGATGGTCTCTGATAGCAAATGCAGAATTAATTAATTAGCCGTTGTTAAAGCAACAAACTTGTACCTAACGGCTAGTTAAGCACTTAGAAACCCCTAAAAGTGTCTAGAACGTCCTTAAGCACTTGTAGGTCATTCCTATAAATAGGACATGCCTATAGGACACGAATTTTGAGCTAAGGAAGGAAATGGCCAATTGTCACAATGCTCAAATTGCTCACAAACAGATTGCTCAAAGTATGCTCAAGGATTTCTCAAGTGTAGCAAGTATGTTTGAGTGTCCTATGGCTTGTCCTATTTATAGGAATGGCCTAAGGATGCTTAAGGACGTTCTAGACAACTTCTAGGGGTTTCTAAGTGCTTAACTAGCCGTTAGGTACAAGTTTGTTGCTTTAACAACGGCTAATTAATTAATTCTGCATTTGCTGTCAGAGACCATCTCGGTCGAGGAATGGTCGACCGAGATTCCTACTCGGTCGAGCTTTTGTCGACCGACAGGCTCTCTGGAACAAGTGATTTGCAACGTCTATCTCCAATTGCCAACTACCTTGTCAGTTGTGTTTAACGGCTACTTTGGATCTTTCTCGGTCGAGAAGATTGTCGACCGAGAGTGTCTCGGTCGAGGAGTTTGTCGACCGAGATTGATCTTGTTTCAATGTTTCAATTTAGGCTTTAATTATATGTATGAGTGTGCATATGTGATCCTATTTGAAGGGGATGACTTATCTAAATGTGGTGTTTAGCTAGGGAAGATCTAACGCTTGATTTACATGCAATCTAAGTACTTGTACATTATATATTTGTACAAGTTTTTACAAAGCGATTACATTGCATGAAAACATAAACATGTAGGCATATGGATTTCCCTAGTTGCTTTGTCATCCACCTTGTTCCTGCACACTCAAGTATCTCGTTAGATCAATAAGAATGAAATGTTTGTCATAATCAAAACAAAGGGATTTATAGATGTCCATTTAGCCAACAATCTCCCCCTTTTTGAAGATGACAAACATTTCCAAAATATAAATGAAGAAAATATAAACCATATGAGTTTCATACCTTTAAATTACCTTTTGTAGCTTTTCCTCTTGTTTTGCAAGTGAGTTTTTTGGCCTTTTTCATTATGAAACTCAGTTATTATAATTTTGATCTTTATTTTATTTTGATATTCTTTTATCCCCCTTTGTCATTTCAAAAAGATATCCATGTTGAATATTTGATATTACTTCTCCCCCTTAATTTTATACTATGCTACCCTTTAGATAGATATCCCAAGGTATAAGTGCTTTGCAATAGATGTCAATTTAGCCATAACTTTAACTTTTAGGTATTTGCAAAGATTTTCATCCTTTTTGATTTATTTGTATTTAGTACTCCCCTTATTTTGTATGCTCTACAATAGTCTTATAATCCAAATTCAAATGATGCCAAAAAGATATCCATTATAAAGCTAAAAAGCATGAAAAGATAGCCAAATCATGTAAAGATAACCCATTTATTACAATTTTGCAAAGATTCCATTACAACTAATACTACTCCAAATATCACTGGAAAGACTTAAGAATTACATCAACATCAGGGTCTTTCCCAAGAAAAGGCTCAGCTCCATAATACTGGACCAAAGTTTGCCACTCCAGAGCACCTGTCTTGGTTAAGGCATATGCCTCCAAGAAGGTTGGAACACGATCAAATCGGAAATGAGCAGCAATATCTTGTAGTTGCATTGATGAAAACTGAGTATGCGTGAGATCTGTAGATGGTGGAGGTGGAGGTTGATAGTAGTTGTAAGATGGGTTATATGGATTGAGCATGCCAGGATTTAAAGAATAAGGATATTCATCTGGTTGGTTTGGAGAAAGAGTTTGCATTCTTTGGTTTAGATAAGTCATGGAATGATGGTTATAGTCTAGTTGTTTACTAAGATGATATTGTGACCCAGCAACATAGGTTAGAGTGTTTTGGATGGGATCATAGGGTAGGCTGGTAGGAGGAGGTGGAGGTGGTATATCTTGTGTAGATGTTTCTCCTTCTACCCTAGCCCTCTTATGACCGAAATCAATCCCCATTTTTTCTACAGTATTCTTACATGAAGGTACAATTAATATCTCAATTCTTCAAAGATACTAATTTAGAGATTTTGTCTTATGTGTTGCAAGAAATAGCATATAACCAATAAATCATTTTGCTTGCCGGATATCATCATGGATCCATGCATACAATTTATCATTATCTATGCGTACCAAATATTGAAGGCATATCCATGATGTATTGATAACAACATATAATTCCATCACATGATCATGTAAAAATAGAAATTTTCTTTGAGCTAAGCATAATTTCAGTTTAAACTTAATTTTTTTATGAAATAAACTAATATTAATCTCATTTAAATTTGTAGGGATGATTTTCAAAATATATCCACTCATCAATCACAAATAGATAGCAATTTCATCAATTTCAAAGAAATTCAGCAATTTTGCAACAGACTGGAAATCAGTGACATGCTCGGTCGACAATTTCTCGACCGACAGTATCTCGGTCGACAGTCTCTCGACCGACAATATTTATGGAACTGTTAATTGCTTCCAAATAAAACATAACTATGCAAGTTAAATATTTAGTTACTTGAATCATTTTGTATTTCTTTATGTTAAGTTGAGATAGACATAAAGATATGCAATTTAAAGTCTTCGGTCATATCTCAACTTAGTCTTAATCAATTTAATTTGGGGGTTTTGGAACCCATACCAAATCAACATCCTTTTTCTTGTATGGGCATGAAAAAGAGTAGTGTCCAAGACGTAAGCAATAATGGCAACATATAGAATCAACCTCAAGTCTTTTTCTATGGTTTTGTTCTAGGTTGTTCTTTGGTACAAATGTATTTGTTCCTTTAGGTACATATATAGATTGATGTGCTCCTGTCTTTCTCCAACTAGGTTGTTGATAAGATTTCCCCTTAGGCTTGTAATCTAGTCCTCTTCTCCCAATTTGATGTTAGGGATTATCTAAGATTTGATCAAGAATGCCATTATTATTTAAACTACTAACTTTTTGTTGTAACTTGGCAATCTCATCCATTCTCTTCTTGATATCTAGTTTTTCTTGATCTAGGTTAGATGACAACGAATTTCTTTCTTTGACAATAGAATCATAATCTAGATGGGTGCATAAGATGGGTTGTTTTTGATGATCATTCACTTGAGTTTGCAAATTAATCTTTTCTAAAGAAAGTAGATTGCAATTTTCCTCTATAGATTTTATCTTAATATCATGATCTTCAATGATCTTTTTAAGATCTTCATTTTCAGATGTAATAGCTAGAAGCTTAGCATGTAATTCATCATTTGCTTTATTAGATTTCTTTAGTTTCTTCTTGCACTCTGTGTCTCTTCAAGACTAGCAACTAGTTCTTCTTTAGATAAATCAAAAAGACTTACCTCTTCTTCTTCTTCTTCACTAGTTGTAGCAATAAGACAATCCTTGTGTTCATCTTCCTTCTTTGATCTCCATGGGAAGCTAGTTGTTGTGTGGCTTGTTCCTAAGCACCAATTGCAACATGTTGTAGATTTGTCCAAGCTGCACCTTTTGTTGCGATTGTAATCACCATTACCCTCCATTCTTCAAGACCTGGTTAGGGTTCCTTGAAGCCTGCTCTGATACCAATTGAAAAACACTAGAGGGGGGGTTAATAGAGTTTTTAAATAATTTTAACAATTTATTGAACTCAAACAACCACAATTGAAATTGGAAGAAGGAGACAGGTGTTTAGAGTGGTTCCAACTTTAGCAAATACTAAAGTTGTCAGTCCACTACCCGGTTGCTTACCCAACCGGGATTTTGAAAGTATTTATTTTATTACCTTCTCAAGGATTTATACAAAATACAATACTTTCCTTTACACCCTTTGAACAGCCTTCACTTGAAGTAATTGCACCAACCTTGAAGCAGCCTTCACCTAGAAGTAATTGCACCAACCTTGAAGCAACCTTCCTCCTGAAGTAGCTTCCCGTTGCAATAGCCTTCTTGAAGTAGCTTCCCGTTGCAATCGCCTTCTTGAAGTAGCTTGAAGTCCACCTTCTCCTCCGAGAAGAACCTTCTCCAATCCGCAGCCTCCAACCCTAGGAGTAGTAAGGAGAATACAAAGAATAAAAGGAACAAGAAGGAAAAACGGAAATTACAACTTATCCTTTGAAGCACAAGGCTTGATTTGCCTATATCAAGCGTGTAGATCTCCTAACCAATGTGTATGGAAGTGTGATTGCAGTGGATAGGAGATACTAGCCTATAGGACACGAAATTAGAGCAAGTAGAGGAATTGCCAATGCAAGTGTTGCTCAATTTCTCAAAACAGATTGCCAATTGTTAGTGTATGCTCAAGTGTATCACAAGTATAGCTTAGGTGTATTTAGGTGTCCTAAGGCATGTCCTATTTATAGGAATGACCTACAAGTGCTTAAGGACGTTCTAGACACTTTCTAGGGGGTTCTAAGTGCTTAACTAGCCGTTAGGTATAAGTTAGGTGCATTAGTAACGACTAGTTGCTTTATTCTGCAGTTGCTGTCAGAGTCCATCTACCTACTCGGTTGAAGTTTTGTCGACCGACAGGCTCTCTGGATCAACGTTCATTTGCAACTGCCAACTACCTTGTCAGCTGTGTCTAACGGCTACTTGGGTCTTTCTCGGTCGAGAAGTTTGTCGACCGAGAGTGTCTCAGTCGAGGAGTTTGTCGACCGAGATTGACCCTGTTTCAATCTTTCAATTAAGGCACTAAGTGTGTGTATGAGTGTGCATATGTGACACTATTGAAGGGGATGACCTAACTAAGTGTGGTGTTTAGCTAGGGAAGATCTAACGCTTGATTTACATGAAGTCTAAGTACTTGTACATTATATATTTGTACAAGTTTACAATTGATTACATTTCATGACATTTACAATCATTCAAGCATATAGATTCCCTAGAGCTTTGTCATCCACCTTATTCCTGCAACACTCAAGTAGCGCGTTAGATCAACAAGAATGAAATGTTTGTCATCATCGAAACAAAGGGATTTATCATAATGTCCAATTTATCCAACAATCTCCCCCTTTTTGAAGATGACAAACATTTCCTAAATATGAAATAAGGAAATATAAAGCATGTGAGTTTCATACCTGAACATTACCTTTTGTAGCCATTCTTGTTTTGCAAGTGAGTGCTTGGCCATCAAGATGAAACTCATTTATATTTTTGATTTTATATTCTTTCTCCCCCTTTGACATTTCAAAAAGATATCCAGGGTGAATATTTTATATTTCTTCTCCCCCTTAATTTTATACTATGCTTCCCCTTAAATAGATATTCTATTAGGAACATGGATTTAAGATCATATTTGTCTAATTTAGCCACAATTTGTTTCTCAATCATTTGCAAAGGATGTTAAGCTTTGAAATGATATGAGATTCCCTTAAGCTTATGATGAATGTATATTGATTTCTCACCCATTTTATAAGGGATGTTAAGCCCTAAAAATGAAATGAGAATCCTTTAATCTTAAAGTACATAAAAATGTCTCCAACCAAATGCATGGGATGTTAAGCCCTGATTTGTTTAGAGAGTTCCTTTAAGAACAAGATATATCATTTTTATGAATTTCATAGATTTCGTCATAACCAAGAGTAAAAGTACTAAGGTCTTAATAAGCTCCAAATGATGATTACAATGTTTTTGTAAGCTTCTTAAGCAAATAATCAAATTTGTTTATATGAGCTCCCCCTTAATCTTACAATTAAAGCAATTTAAAGCTTATAAGGTCACGGATGATTTTAAATTTTGATTTTGACCTTTATCAAAAGTATACTAAGATAAAATGATGTCCAAATAAACATTTTGTCAAAGCTTATTTTAGGTCGACCTTGACTTCGACCATAGCGCCCCTTGGCTAAATTTTATTTCAATCAAGAGGCAAAATCTACAGATTTCACATCTGAAGTATAAATTTTGCAGATAACTTAAAGAGATATCAATTACTTTGAATAAAACCTATTATGAATGATGTCCTTTTTATTATGAGTGCATAAATCAAGTCCTATTTCTGTTCATATTAATCATGTGATTCTTCAAGAAAAGACATATATCCTTGAAGGCATGAATGATATCTCAATTTCTTATAGATACCAATTGAGAAATTCTTTATTTTATGTTTCGCAAACCTTAAAGTTCTTTTTCTAAGCAACAAATCACCAATGAATCATTTTTCTTGCCTATCAAGGATCCACACATACAATAATCATTATCTATTTGTTCTATGTAACATAGCATCATCTTTATGAGCTGAATGATAAAATAGTGAAAGCATATCCATGATGTAATGATAGAACAATAAAATGATAATTCCATGAAATACAGTGATTGTGATCATTTAAACTAAATGTCATAACACATGATTTCTATATAGATAGACCAGGAGATGCTTTAAAAAATCATGTAAAACATTATAAAATAGTGATTTCTAAACATGATTTTCAGTTTTTCCTTATTTAGAGGATCAATCGAAATGATATGATCTTCAACTTGTTTTGCATGTAAAACAGTCATTAACAGCAAATAGATAGCCACTTGATCAATCAAATTATTCAGCAATTTTACTACAGACTGAAATCAGTGATCTGTTCGGTCGAAGATTTCTCGACCGACTGACTGCTCGGACGAAGATTTCTCGACCGACAAGGTTTCTGTATTATCTTCAGAACTATTTATTGATTCCAAGTAAAATATAGACTATATTTAATTCAATTATGCAATTTAAAAATCAGTTTTAGTTGAGATAAAACATATGAATATCAAAGTAACATTTAGATCAAATCTCAACTAATCATATTCAAATCTTTAAGTTTTGAAGACCTTAATTGAGATAAATTTTCAAGTTAGAAATTTTAGTTACTTGAATCATTTTGTATCTCTTTATGTTAAGTTGAGATAGACATAAAGATATGCAATTTAAAGTCTTTGGTCATATCTCAACTTAGTCTTAATCAATTCAATTTGGGGGTTTTGGAACCCATACCAACTCAACATCCTTTTTCTTGTATGGGCATGAAAAAGAGTAGTGTCCAAGCCGTAAGCAATAATGGAAACATATAGAATCAACCTCAAGTCTTTTTCTATGGTTTTGTTCTAGGTTGTTCTTTGGTACAAATGTATTTGTTCCTTTAGGTACATATATAGATTGATGTGCTCGTGTCTTTCTCCAACTAGGTTGTTGATAAGATTTCCCCTTAGGCTTGTAACCTAGTCCTCTTCTCCCAATTTGATGATAGGGATTATCTAAGATTTGATCAAGAATGCCATTATTATTTAAACTACTAACTTTTTGTTGTAACTTGGCAATCTCATCCATTCTCTTCTTGATATCTAGTTTTTCTTGATCTAGGTTAGATGACAACGAATTTCTTTCTTTGACAATAGAATCATAATCTAGATGGGTGAATAAGATGGGTTGTTTTTGAAGATCATTCACTTGAGTTTGCAAATTAATCTTTTCTAAAGAAAGTAGATTGCAATTTGCCTCTATAGATTTTATCTTAATATCATGATCTTCAATGATCTTTTTAAGATCTTCATTTTCAGATGTAATAGCAAGAAGCTTAGCATGTAATTCATCATTTGCTTTATTAGATTTCTTTAGTTTCTTCTTGCACTCAACATATTTATTATGTGTCTCTTCAAGACTAGCAACTAGTTCTTCTTTAGATAAATCAAAAAGACTTACCTCTTCTTCTTCTTCACTAGTTGTAGCAATAAGACAATCCTT
Source organism: Alisma plantago-aquatica (assembly GCA_963693085.1). Classification (NCBI taxonomy): domain Eukaryota; kingdom Viridiplantae; phylum Streptophyta; class Magnoliopsida; order Alismatales; family Alismataceae; genus Alisma; species Alisma plantago-aquatica. The sequence continues at coordinate 1,648,134,139 of OY856409.1, forward strand.
GTGTTCATCTTCCTTCTTTGATCTCCATGGGCAGCTAGTTGTTGTGTGGCTTGTTCCTAAGCACCAATTGCAACATGTTGTAGATTTGTCCAAGCTGCACCTTTTGTTGCTATTGTAATCACCATTACCCTCCATTCTTCAAGACCTGGTTAGGGTTCCTTGAAGCCTGCTCTGATACCAATTGAAAAACACTAGGGGGGGTGAATAGAGTTTTTAAATATTTTAACAATTATTTAACTCAAACAACCAACCACAAGAATATTGGACAAGAGGACAAGGATTTAGAGTGGTTCCTACCTTAGCAAATACTAAGGTAGTCAGTCCACTACCCGGTTGCTTACCCAACCGGGATTTGGAAAGAATTTAATTTTATTACCTCGCAAGGACTTTATACAAAATTACAATTCTTTCCCTAAACCCTTCAAGCAGCCTTCACCTAGAAGTAATTGCACCAACCTTGAAGCAGACTTCACCTAGAAGTAATTACACCAACCTTGAAGCAGCCTTCCTCCTGAAGTAGCTTCCCGTTGCAGTAGACTTCTTGTAGTAGCTTCCCATTGCAATCGCCTTCTTGAAGTAGCTTGAAGTCCACCTTCTCCTCCGAGAAGAACCTTCTCCAATCCGCAGCCTCCAACCCTAGGAGTAGTAAGGAGAATACAAAGAATAAAAGGAACAAGAAGGAAAAAAGGAAATTACAACTTATCCTTTGAAGCACAAGGCTTCATTTGCCTATATCAAGCGTGTAGATCTCCTAACCAATGTGTATGGAAGTGTGATTGCAGTGGATAGGAGATACTAGCCTATAGGACACGAAATTAGAGCAAGTAGAGGAATTGCCAATGCAAGTGTTGCTCAATTTCTCAAAACAGATTGCCAATTGTTAGTGTATGCTCAAGTGTATCACAAGTATAGCTTAGGTGTATTTAGGTGTCCTAAGGCATGTCCTATTTATAGGAATGACCTACAAGTGCTTAAGGACGTTCTAGACACTTTCTAGGGGGTTCTAAGTGCTTAACTAGCCGTTAGGTATAAGTTAGGTGCATTAGTAACGGCTAGTTGCTTTATTCTGCAGTTGCTGTTAGAGTCCATCTCGGTCGACAAATTGTCGACCGAGATACCTACTCGGTCGAAGTTTTGTCGACCGACAGGCTCTCTGGATCAACGTTCATTTGCAACTGCCAACTACCTTGTCAGCTGTGTCTAACGGCTACTTGGGTCTTTCTCGGTCGAGAAGTTTGTCGACCGAGAGTGTCTCGGTCGAGGAGTTTGTCGACCGAGATTGACCCTGTTTCAATCTTTCAATTAAGGCACTAAGTGTGTGTATGAGTGTGCATATGTGACACTATTGAAGGGGATGACCTAACTAAGTGTGGTGTTTAGCTAGGGAAGATCTAATGCTTGATTTACATGAAGTCTAAGTACTTGTACATTATATATTTGTACAAGTTTACAATTGATTACATTTCATGACATTTACAATCATTCAAGCATATAGATTCCCTAGAGCTTTGTCATCCACCTTATTCCTGCAACACTCAAGTAGCGCGTTAGATCAACAAGAATGAAATGTTTGTCATCATCGAAACAAAGGGATTTATCATAATGTCCAATTTATCCAACAATTGCCATGTCCTACATACAAGATGATGAATGCATTTTGTTTTTTCCATGTGGATACATGCAAGATAATGGGATGATTACATACATGATAGATCCATATCTATTCTTAGTGTTCCCATTCTTCATTAGAATTGGACACTTGGCCTTGGGATACTAACTCCATGTAACATGGACAAGTTTTCTCCCACTAAATTTGTGCATACTGAACCATTCAGTACAGATTGCCAATGTATGCTTTCTCTTTTCAGGTCAAGAGGTTTTTGAGAACTATCTCTATAGATCTCTATTCCTATCACATAGGAAACATCTCTATCTTCCTTAAAGATAATTTCCACTTTTGGATTTCCATTTTAGAACATTTCCATTTCACATCAACATGTAGAATGTGAACACGCTCCCACTAAATCACAGATCCCTTCTTTATCAAAGTAAAGATCCAATTCTGAGTTGCTTATACTCAATCAATAACATTGATTAGTCCATTGTAACTTATAGACTTCATTTGCATTAGTGGATTCATATAGGTTGTGTCACGTACACATCCTTGTTTTATTCCTCATAGGAATGTGGTTTTAGTATCCATATGCCAAATGTCTTAGTCATTAAGTTGCAATCAACAAGCATCATCCTTCTCAAATGTTATCCATGTGTCTTAACACTTAAGATTCATTTGCACTTATGGATTTCATCCAATGGGTGCTACCATCAAGGTCATACCTTATGGTTCACATGGAAGTCATTTATGATGTAATGGTCATAAACCATAACTCAAAATTCAGTTCCTCATATTCATCTAGATAGTTGACTCATCACATGAACAACTCATCACATAGAAAAATGAGGTGTATCCGTCAAGGATATAAGAACTTACAACTCCTTATGATTCTTAATGTCCATTATTAGTGTGGGGTATTCTTTTAATAATAAGAATTCAGTTATTTGATAATCATTCTCTAACTCCTTAGAGTATGATTCCTTCTTGATTTAGACATCAACATGCCTTAATCATGAGTTCTCTATGATACACTATCGTAATCACTCATAAGGATCTCAAACATTTGGTCCAAATATTTCATTCATTGATCTCATCAAGAATCAACACTTTACTAAATTTGCACTTCATCTATCATAATCTTGAACACTTCAAGATATTCATATTGGTATTTCTCTAAACACCATTTGAAGTATTAGCATTTGTTCCAATAGGTATGTAAATACATCACATGTATCATACCTAATAGGATAATCATTCTCGCACTACCTTTAGTGAAGATTGATTAATCATGTCCAAGATATTCGTGTCTCTTACTGGTTCTCTAACCAAAAGAGTCTAAATTTGTCCATCATATGGAAACTAGAAATGAATCTCTCATGATTGATGCTAATTTGATTGTTTGAGTTATCAATAACTTTAGATATCATTTTATCTTATGCATATCAAGTACCACAAGATAAACAAGGCATTGCCACAAAGATCATATCTTTGAGATTGGAACATCAACTTTATTAATTGCTATCATTGTCATACAATATGCAAAAATAAAGTGTTTCTATCTATTGGAAAATATGAAATAGCAGTTATCAACTCTATTTCGTGCCCTTTAGGCTGAAATAAACTGAAAGGTACTCCTATCTATGGCAGCAACACTTCCTCCAATGATGGGTACTCCTTTCTTGGTCCTTTCACAAAGGCCATCACTTCTTTGTGGATATCATATATGACATATCCATATCTTGGTATCATATACCTCAGATAAAGAAGCAGTTCATTTCATGATACCTTAGGTGGAGATCTCCATCCCCTCCTTCATCTTCTTTTGTTCTTCTAGATATAAAGGGCAATCCCTCATACACCCTTTCCCCATGTTCCTTGAGGTTGAAGACGGCTTGGATTGCTGGCTAGCATCAAAACACTTCTTTGCTTTTCCCTTGTCCTTGCCCTTAAGAATTACCTTTTCTTTGATCACATCAAAGATTATGGTTTTTCTTTCTTCATTTTTGCCTCTACTATCCTCAACATGTCCAACAACTCTGTCAACGCTCGTCAAAGTTGTTCATGTTGTAGCTTATCATGAATTGTATGATTCTTGCAACATTTGCAGTACCATACCAATAGCCAACTCTTGGCTTAGAGGGAATCCTTCTTAGTCAGGTTTTCCACATACCCAATCACATTGAGTGTGTGAATACCTTACTGGATCTCCTTCTGTCATGACATACTAGGACAGTGTCTTGGAGACATCATATGTCTCATGTTGTCTCTGCAACTCATAGTTCAAAGAACACAACATCAAGCACTCCTCATCAATGTCTTCCTCGGTATGCTTCGATAAGCATACTTTCAGCCATTGATATGGTGGGATCGAGTTCATCTGGTTCTGGTATAACTAGGACTTAGAGCTTTTACTCTACGATTGAGAACACTTCTCAATGTCCTAACCAATCATGGAAAAATTCCCATTCAGCTTGTCCTTTTTAAGGACCGATCGCAAAGAAAAGTGATTGTTGTTTGTTATCATTTGTACTACAAAAGGAAATATGCAATTTTAGTCCCAAGAACTTATTTGATTGATTTGAAAAGTTGACGATATAATTAGACCTTTAATTAATTATCGCTCCTACTATTTTACTTCAAATTGATATCCCTCACCATCAATTCAGAAGATTACAGCGTACAACCTACTAGTGGGCAAGATCCTAAAATCCTCTAAGTCATGGACCAGCTACGGATGTCACCCACAACGTAGATCTCTCAGGTAGGCAACTCTTGCCAATTCCATCATATGCAACTCCTAATAAGATGTCATATGCAACTCCTTGCCATGATCATCTCCATGCCTCAAGGTTCTAGATCCTATCTAGGTCACCTTGTTAAGTCTGATCCAAAGCCAACATGATGAATATGCACCCTGCTAGGGCAGACCCACATATCCATCCTTCACGCTTCCACGAGATAGACGGTGCACCACGCTAGGGCATGCCCACACTTGGTCGATCAAGCTTTTCACGTGTGTCGCATTTGGAAGGCATCTAAAACTTAATATTTAATGAGGTATTTGGTTTTATATATATATATACATATCCAATCACCACAATACATAGTATGTATCATATACATGCTATATCCCACATAAAACATGAAAAATGATAAAAGCGATGATTATGTCCATCCTAATGTGATTCCTCGAGCCAAGAGGAATCACGGTCGTCTAGGTCTACATCACATGCAACCTGTACAAGATGAACTCTATGCTTTGCCTTTCTGGGTTTGATCAACTCATCACCTAACTGATCGATTCGTCATCAGGCCGGTCGGCTGGGTGTCACCAGCCGATCGGTTGGCTCCTCCAACCGATCGGTTTGCCTGGTCGTCGTGCATCTCATCATGGTTTCCACCCACTCGTCTCACTCCTCGAACTGGTCATCAACCGATCGGCTCATTCCTTGAACCAATCATCTCGAACGTCAACCGAACGGTTCACGCCTTGAACCAATCGTCTCAGCTGTCGTCAGGATGTCCTCCGTTCTTTGACATAATAGGAAATAAAACTCTATCCTATTTTACAGTATAAAAAGAGAAACCTCGAGTTACATTCGAGGGGAGCAAAGGTAGGAAAGAAATCTCGAATTATTTCGAGTTACATCAGGAATAGGAGAAGGAAGATCAGTGCATAGACCGAGATGCAAGCAACCACATACAACCATACACAAATAGGGTTTATTGGCCATAACCACGTTATACATCCACCACAAAACTCGTTTAAGGGCGACGCATATCGAGTGCATCAATATTACATATCATATATGTATTTTGGGATTTGTTGATTAAGGATTGGACATGCATAAAGCTAATTTTATTCGCATCGTATGCAATAAATAAAGGCAACAAACCAAAATCAATCATATCGATAATCCCTAAAGTATAGAGCAGTGGAAACAAAAATTTTCCTCCCCAAACCCAAAATAAGGAAATGCGTCAACTTCTATACAATAGGAAGTGATGGTTTGTGGAATCATACCTTGTCCCGAGGCTTTCTCGGCGATAATACGTCACGGCTTGTGCGGTCTTCACCTCCGGTCTTGGACGGTGTCTGTGCAGCTCCTGGTCACACCAGGACTGACAACTCCTGGTCTCACTGGGACTGTTGGGATTGACAGCTATCCTCTGAGCGACATAAATCTCCCTCCTCTGAAGTAGTCCACACGGACCACCTAGAACTCCAATCTCCTTGTCCCACAAGGAATTGGAAGGAGTCGCACCCTCCTGTCAGTGTACTAGTCACTGACACACTCTCTTGCCACCAGTCGCTTTCTATAGTTGTCTTTCCCTTGCTGTGCCTCCCTTATCGGGTAGCACTTGCTCGGGCTCTCTCAGTTACCAAAATCAGAGAGAACGACAACTTTACAGAGAAACTGGTTGCACTGAGTTGTACTTTGAGAAGCCCCCAATACCCCTATATATAGGAGGGTCATGGGACAGGGTTCTCTATCTCGGGCAATATGAGACTAAAGCAGGAGTAGAAGGGTTCAAGATTTTCCACAAAAACAACCAACTGCGCAACCTGAACTGGTCGTTTCATTTCTAAAACGGTCGGTTAGGGACCTGAGCCGGTCGTTTGACACCTCAACCTATCGGTTGGGACCCATGAAACGGTCGGTTCACTTCTGAACCGGTCGGTTTGTGGTCCTGGTTGGTTCCCGATTGACTTTTCTTCTTTTGTTTCTAATTGGTACCTAATACCAATCCTTGTTCCAATCAAATTGGGCAAGTGAAATGAAAAGAAATTTCTCACCAATCCTACTTTCCCAACTTTCTCAGTTGGACCAGTTGAACCGATCTTTTCAACACTTGAACCGATCGTGTCACCCTATCCATGAGTCAATCAACTCACTACCTGAGCCAATCGGTTCACCAAGCTCAGCCGATCGATTCATCACTTGAGATGATCGGTTGGGAGTGCAAATTGTGCAGAAATAGTCAATTGCAGTTTCAATCAATCCATTACTCTAATCAATCAGTCCAACACCTTGAACATTATGATACTGATCTATCAATTGATTGAGTGTTTAATTGAACTACTAAACTCCTTTAGTAATCAATCTAAACATTTTTTGTGGAAAAACTCCTCTTCCAGGTTAAATCCTATGTGTGTGACCCTGTAGGTCCATTTCACATTGGCAGTGAAAGTCCATAACACTTATGACTTCATAAGCAAAGAGCGGTGCCTAGTCACACATCAGTGCTACCCCAGTGAAATAGAAAGTTGGAGAACAACTTTCAATCCTACAATCCGTGAATGGTGTTATAGTGAATGTATAATTCCTTTGTCACTGATATCCCGAATGAACTCGAGGCATGGAACAATCATCCTGTCAACATTCATTCACTTTCTTGATCTTAGAGTAGATTGGAAGAGATATGTATGACATCAATATCACATACTGATTCACACATGTGTGCACGCCTTTCTCAATCCTACTCATCAAGTGGCCATGGATATCAAACTCCCTCAGGAGGGACAAATCCCATATCTATCACTCACCCCTCAAAAGCCCCATGTGTCAAAGCCACCCAATCATCACCTTTATAACAACCCATGTTTCAGGACTGTGTTTGATGATGTCAAAGTGTGCCCAACGACATGTGTTGAGTGTAGTGATTTCAGGTCAAAGAATCACATTCACCACCATCACTGTGAGTACTGACTGTGACTACCATGTCATGGTTCCATGTGTCAAACTCACGGTGGGTCTGTTCGGTACACTTGTTCTCTAACAAGTACCTATGTGTTTGGTTTGATATCTCTATATCATGACTAATGAGATTCTGTCATCAACCAACACCACAATCTAGTCTTGTGTGTCATTGATATCTATCTACCTTCCACAATGACATCTGACTAGGGACATAACAAGAATGTACAAACTCTTAGCATCTGTATGATCTCATCGTTCAGGTCCTCAACCTGAAAACATACGTCATTGTGTACTGTCATTCTCTAGACATTCAATATGTTCTATCACTATCTCAAATGACTGAACCAGAAAGAATTGGAAGCTTGCCTTTGATGTTTATCAATCCAATCTTAATGTATCCCACCAATCATCCCATGATTGGCTCTCAGGGCATACATACCAGCATGCTACTCCCGCTAATCACCATCAACTAAAATTAGTAAGTAAACATAACAATAATCAATATCGATCGATTACTCAAAGAGTTGATTTTTACCATTTTTTAGCCGCCTCAGTAGTTGTGGGCTTTGGTATGTCTCCCTTCTTGTTTTGCCTCCCAACTATCCACATAGCATGGTGAGGAAGAGGTGCGGGAGAAGTAGTATAGGACTCTGCAGTCTCTTGAGTAGAAGTATGATGAGCAAACTCAGCCTGTAGTCTTTGGCGAATGCCTACATATCCTCTTGGACCCATTGTGTGGTCATGCACATTCAGTGCACACCTTTCTCTTTGCTCCTCACTGAGGGCTTAGTTAGTTAGCACATCAATTTTGTTAGTATCACTAAAGGTTAATCTTGAATAGGTGAATACATAAAAATGTATATTAATTAAATTGGGAGTGGCGCTTAATACCTTGAATTCATCTATTTTTATTTGGGTAACAAACGCCTCCCAGTCTTTGGGGTCCAGGTAGTTCTATTGCTTTGTGGCTTCCTTCTACCATTATTTATTTTATAAAGAGAATACAAACAAAAATTATTAGTGTAGAGTTAGTTAAATAGTGATCAATGTCTAGAATTGGAAATCAATCAAGAACCTCTTATCATCATCGCGTATGTAATCTCATGTGAGATTGGTCCTATAGTTCCTTAGGATCCTCCCACAGCGTTGCATCACAGATTTATGATGTAGCTTTTCATCCAGATCAAATATGCTCTACAAATTAAATAGAATTGGTGTTAACTAGTATCCTAAAAATTAGTAATCTACACAAATAGAATTATGAATAATAATAACTCACGCATAGTTCCTTCCATATGTGGTCTTTCTTCCCCTTAGGAAATTTATGCCAGGATTCTAGGATAGAACTGCAATGGCTGCGAGTAAGAACCCTAAGATATGAAACAAACGAGTTGCGGTTCACTCCATATGGATTTCCTACATGATCAAAATCCACAGCCAATTTGGGTCCATTACCCCTTTGTTGTATTAACTTGTTCATCATTGCGATGCCCCTCACTTTCTCAATTTTCTTTTGCTTCTCATCAAGTGCTATTATTTCTTCAGGGGGTACATCAAAAACCTAAAATTTGATAAAAAATACATTTACATGATATAATTATAAATGAACATATAGATAGAAACCTCAGGGATATATTCTTAAAACTTACATTGTCAAGCTGCGCAAGCACATCCTCACCCTCACGGTGATCATAAACACGGTCGTCATGGGAATGCTCATCCATTTGAAAGTTCACATTCAAATTATAAATTTCACATTGTAAAGTAACACTAATTGTAAAGTTCACATTGTAAAGTACACATTCATATTGTAAAGTTTGCATTCACATTGTAAAGATCACATTCACATTGTAAAGTAATTCACATTGTAAAGTTCACATTTACATTGTAAATTTCACATTCACATTGTAAAGTAATTTTCATTGTAAAGTCTACATTCACATTGTAAAGTTCACATTCAGAAAAATAAAACATATAAAAAATATAAACATTCATGCCTCTAATATTGTGATCTTTTATCAATTAACAATCCTTCATTGTGATCCCCGTGAACATACAAGTCATTGTGATCCCCAACTTCAATGTTTGGTGGTGTTGGCAACCCAACTGAGAATGGACTAGAGTCATCATACTTATCATAGTACTCTTCTTCATCTAAAGGATCTTCAATGAACTGTCTCTTACCATCAAGAACAACTGACCATTTATCATTTGCAGGATCATCAATATAAAATACTTATTTTGCGTGTGATGCTAATATGAATGGTTCACCCTTCTCACCAATCTTGTCAAAGTTCACTAACGTGAAACCCAATTCATCCACTATAACTCCTTTGTTGTTGTCAACCCAATTACATTTAAAGAGCATAATTCTGAAATCTACATAGTCAAACTCCCATATGTCTTCAATGACACCGTAATATGACATTTTAGCTTCACATGGACTCTTATCCTTTGCACTTGCAAAAAACAATGAAGACGCTTGAAGGGTGACCCCATTGTTTTAGACGACACTCTTATCATCTTGACACTTTGTGTAATACGAGAATTCATTTATGTCAAACCATTCATAAGACATAACATTCAATTTTGGTTTAAAGGCGAGGCATTTGATTGTTTTAGTAAGATTATCTGGTGTTTGAGATAGTTGATGTAAGACTTTATCTTCAAACCACTTAATAAATGTCTTGTTATGCTCTGTAGCAAGCCACATTGAATTGGATCGAGGATATTGTCTCTTGATGAAATTGGTATATTCCTCGATATAAACACTCACTTTGTCGATGTTGTGTAAAATATACAAGTGACCTTTCTCCAACTTCTCACTGTTGATTACTTTCACCCGTGATCCCAAAATTCATTTGCCAAAATGCTCCTCAATATTCTTGTCATTCACAGGAGCGACATTAGCACTCAGAAAGTCATTGCAAAAATCCATAACCTCTGTCGCCACATAACCCTCAATAATACTCCCTTCAGGCCGATAACGGTTTCGAACATCACCTTTAAAAATGCTCATGTATCGTTCAAAGGGATACATCCAATGCAAGAAAACGGGTCCCAACAATTTCACTTCCCTAGTCAAGTGGACACAAAATGTACCATGATATCAAAGAACGAAGGAGGAAAATACATCTCAAGATGACATAGGGTAACAACCACTTCTCTTTACAATTTATCGAGAGTATCTGGGTCAATAACTTTGCTGCACAGACTATTGAAAAAGAAACAAAGTCTGGTGATTGCAAACCATACATGCTTCAGCAATATAGATCAAATTTCCATGGGAAATATTTGTTGCATTAGAGTGTGCCAATCATGAGATTTAATACCTATCAACTTCAGATCATTCATTGATACCAATGTACAGATGTTGGATGAGTAACCCTGTGGCACCTTAACATTTACCAAGCATTCCCAAAAAGCTTTATTCTCCTTTCTAGACAACATGTAACAAGTGGGAGGTAAGTATGTTCTCCAATTGCTACTAACTACTTCTATTAATTCTATCTTTATTCCCATTTCATGTAGGTCTATTCTGGATTTTATCCCATCTTTAGTCTTACCTGGTATATTCAACATAGTACCGATGATGCTATCACATACATTTTTTTCAACGTGCATGGCATCGATACAATGCCTGACTGTCAAAGAACTCTAATAAGGAAGATCCCAAAATATTGACTTCTTCTTGAATAAAGACTTGTCATTCTGTGTGGCCATCGTACATTGTGATCTCTTACAAAATTCATTGGTGATGTCTTTTACTCTTTCATAAACATCCTCCCCTGATATAGGATTAGGTGCACTCTGTTCCTTATTCCTACCATTGAATGATTTGTGTAACCTATGATACAAATGAAATTTTGGAAGAAACCTTCAATGACCAAGGTATATAGTCTTGCTGCCGTGTTTTAGTTGTATTGAATCAGTGTTCTCTTCAGATATAGGACATGCTTTAGATCCTTTGACACTATATCCAGACAAATTCCCATATGCTGGAAAGTCATTCACAGTGCAAAACAACATAGCATGCAAACAAAATGTCTCTCTTCATGAAGCATCATAGGTCATCACACCTTCACTCTAGAGCTTCTTCAAGTCATCAATCATAGGTTCAAGATAAACGTCAATATCATTTCCAGGTTGTTTAGGGCCCAATATCAAAGACGACAACATAACTGTTGGGTTTTACAGGAGGCAGAGAAGCAGCGGAAACAAAAATTTTCTCCCCAAAACCTAGACCAAAAGGAATCGCGTCAACGTCTATATAATAGGAAAGATGGTTTGTGAATTCATACCTTGTCCCGAGGCTTGCTCAGCGACAGTACCTCGCGCCTTGTGCGGTCTTCACCTCTGGTCTTGGACGGTGTCTGTGCAGCTCCTGGTCGCACCGGGACTGAAGACTCCTGGTCTCACCAGGACTGTCGGGATTGACAGTTGTCCTCCGAGCGACAGAGGTCTCCCGCCTCTGCAGTCGTCCACACGGACTTCCTGGAACTCTGATCTCCTTGTCCCACAAGGAATCAGAAGGAGTTGCACCCTCCTGTTGGCGTACTAGTCGCCAACACACTCTCCTACCACCAATCGCTTTCTACAGTTGTCTTTCCCTTGATGTGCCTCCCTTTTCAGGTAGAACTTGCTCGGGCTCTCTCTTGGTTACCAAAACTAGAGAGAATGACAACTTCACAAAGCAACTGGTTGCATTGGGTTGTACTTTGAGAAGCCCCCAATACCCCTATATATATTGGAGGGTCATGGGACAGGGTTCTCTATCCCGGGCAATGCGGGACTAAAGCGGGAGTAGAAGGGTTCGAGATTTTCCACAAAAACCAACCAACTCGCAACCTGAACCGATCGTTTCACAACTGAAACAGTCGGTTGGGGATCTGAGCCGGTCGGTTGACACCTCAACTGATCAGTTGGGTCCCATGAACCGATTGGTTTGTGGTCCTGCTCAGTTCCCGATTGACTTTCCTTCTTTTGTTTCTAATTGGTATCGAATACAAATCCTTGTTCCAATCAAATTGGGCAAGTGAAACGAAAAGAAATTTCTCACCAATCTTACTTTCCCAACTTGCCCAGATGCAACGGTTGAACCGATCGTTTCAACACTTGAAGCAATCATTCACCCTATCCATGAGCCGATCGACTCACTAGTTGAGCCGATCGGTTCATCACATGAGCCGATCGGTTGGGAGTAAAGATTGCACAGAATCAGTCAATTGCGGTTTCAATCAATCCGATACTCTAATCAATCAGTCCAACACCTTGAACACTATGATATTGAGCTATCGATTAATTGAGTGTCTAATTGAACTACTAAACTCCTTTAGTAATCAATCTAAACATTGTTTGTGGACAAATTCCTATTCCAGGTTAAATTCTATGTGTGTGACCCTACATGTCCATTTCACGTTGGCAGTGAAAGTCCATAACATTTATGACTTCACAAGCAAAGAGTGGTGCCTAGTCACACATCAGTGCTACCCAAGTGAAATAGAAAGTTGGAGAACAACTTTCAATCCTACAATCCGTGAATGGTGTTACAATGAATGTATAATTCCTTTGTCACTGATATCTTGAATGAACTCGAGGCATGGAACAGTCATCCTGTCAACATTCATTCATTTCCTTGATCTCAAAGCAGAATGGGTGAGATGTGTGTGACATCAATATCACATATTGATTCACACGTGCATGTGCATGCCTTTCTCAATCCTACTCATCAAGTGGCCAAGGACAACAAACTCCCTCAGGAGGGACAAATCCCATGTCTATCACTCACCCCTCAAAAGCCCCATGTGTCAAAGACACCCAATCAATACCTTTATAACAACCCATGTTTCAGGACTGCGTTTGATGATGTCAAAGTGTACCCAATGACATGTGTTGAGTGTAGTGATTTCAGGTCTAAGAATCACACTCACCACCATCACTGTGAGAGTTGACTGTGACTACCAAGTCATGGTTCCATGTGTCACTCTCACGGTGGGTCTGTCCAGTACCTTGTTCTCTAACAAATACATATGTGCTTGGTTTGATATCACTATATCATGACTAATGAGATTCTATCATCAACCAACACACAAGCTAGTCTTCAGTGTTATTGATGTCTATGGTTATTTCCACAATAACAACCGACTATGGACTAAACAAGAATGAATACTCTTAACATCTGTATGATCTCATCGTTCAGATCCTCAACCCAAAAGCATACGTCATTGAGTAAAACAATTCTTTAGACATCTATCATGTTACACCATCATCTCAGAAATAGTTTAAACATATAGATCAGAAATTGCCTTTATTATTATTCAAATCATTTACAAAGTATCCCATTACAATCATCATATGACTTGCTCTATGGACATACATACCAACAGAATCCCACTTGCACATAGAGCCAGTCACCAAGGAACCTCATTCCTTGTAACCTAGCATGACCATCATGATTCTACTGAGAAAGGGCCTTAGTCAATGGATCAACTATGTTGTCTTCAGTTGGTACTTTGCAAATCTTCACATCTCCTCACTGTATGATCTCTCGTATGAGATGGAAGTGCCACAGTATGTGCTTGGACTGCTGATGTGATCTGGGTTCCTTAGCTTGTGCAATAGCTCCGTTATTGTCACAATAAAACTCAATTGTATCAAAGCTACTGGGAACTAAACCAAGTTCAGAAATGAACTTCCTGATCCACACAACCTCCTTTGCTGCATGTGAAGTAGCAATATACTCGGCCTCTGTAGTAGAATCGGCAAATGTTTCTTGCTTGGAACTATTCCAGCTCACAACTCCATTATTAAGGCAAAATACAAATCCTGACTGCGATATGTAATCATCTTTATCAGTTTGTAAGCTTGCATCGGTGTAACCCTTTACAACCAGCTCTTCCTCATCGCCGTAAACAAGAAACTAATCCTTAGTCCTTCACAAGTACTTGAGGATGTTCTTCACGGTTGTCTAGTGAGCATCCTTAGGATCTGACTGGTACCTGCTCGTCATGCTGAGAGCATACGAGACATCTGGGCGTGTGCACAACATAGCGTACATGATGGATCTGATGGCTGATGCATATGGGATCCCATTCATACACTCCCTCTCTTTACAAAATTGGGGGCATTGAGCTCTAGAGACGGTGACTCCATGTAGCATGGGGATGTTGCCTCTCTTTGAGTTCTCCATGCTGAACCGCTTCAACACTTTGTCAATGTACGTTCTCTGACTTAGTCCGAGAAGCCTTCTAGATCTATCTCTATAGATCTTAATTCCTAGAATGTAGGATGCTTCTCCTAAGTCCTTCATTGAGAAAGTATTCCCAAGCCAAGTCTTTACCTTCTCTAAGGCTAAGACATCATTCCCCATCAAAAATATGTCATCCACATACCATATGAGGAATGTGGTCGAGCTCCCACTAACCTTCTTGTACACACAAGGTTCATCTTCATTTTGAATAAAGACAAACACTTTGACTTCCTCATCAAATCAAAGATTCCAACTCTGAGATGCTTGTTTCAATCCATAGATTGACCTTTGCAGCTTACAAACTTTATTGGCATTCTTTGGATCTACAAAACCTTCAGGCTGTGTCATGTACACATCCTCATTTATATTCCCGTTAAGGAATGTGGTTTTAACATCCATCTGCCAAATCTCATAGTCATAATAAGCTGCAATAGCAAGCATGATCCTGATGGACTTAATAATGGCAACTGGAGAAAATGTTTCGTCATAGTCAACACCTTGAACTTGTCGAAATCCCTTCACAACCAATCTGCCTTTATAATTTTGCACATTGCCATCCATGTCGGTCTTTTTCTTAAAGACCCACTTGCACCCTATGGGTTTTACCCCTTCGGGTGGTTCCACCAAAGTCCATACTTTGATGGAGTACATGGATTCCATCTCAGATCTCATGGCTTCAAGCCAGTTCTCAGAATATGGTCCCTCCATAGCCTCTACGTGGGTAGTTGGATCATCATCTATGATCAACTCACCACCTTCTTGAGTGACAAGGTATCCAAACCTCTTAGGTTCAAGGTGGGTCCTACTAGATCTACGTGGTCCTTGTGTTACCCGAGGAGAATGAGATTCCACAACACCTTGTGAATCTCCATATTCCTCTCGTACATCTATCGGTTCAATGTTTTCTTGTTGGGCTTGAACCTCTTCAAGCTCTATTTTCCTCCCACGGTTTCCTTTGGAAATAAATTCCTTCTCTAGGAATACAACATCCCTGGCAACACACACTTTGTTGTCAGTAGGGTGGTATAGATAATATCCCTTGGTCTCCTTGGGATATCCAACAAAATAGCATTTATCAGATTTGGGTCCAAGCTTATCAAGAAACATTTTCTTAACGTAAGCCTCACAACCCCAAATCTTCATAAAAGACAAATTGGGATGCTTCCCGGTCCATATCTCATATGGTGTCTTTTGAACCGATTTAGATGGTACTCAATTAAGTGTAAACGCAGCAGTTTCAAGAGCATAACCCCAAAAGGAAATTGGAAGATAAAAAAAACTCATCATTGATCGCACCATATCTAACAATGTGTGATTCCTTCTTTCAGACACACCATTATGATATGGTGTTCCAGGCGGAGTCCATTGTGATACAATACCATGGTCTCGCAGAAGGTCCTCAAACTCCTGGCTTAAGTATTCTCCACCTCGATCGGATCGAAGTGCCTTAATACTTTTACCAAGTTGGTTCTGTACTTCATTCATGAAATCCTTGAACCTTTCAAGGGTTTCTGACTTATGTTTCATCAGGTACACATAGCCATACCTACTGAAGTCATCAGTAAATGTAATGAAGTACTGATACCCACCTCTGGCATTAGTTCTAAAAGGCCCACATACATCAGTATGTATGAGTCCTAATAGATCACTAGCTCTCTCACCTTTACCTGAAAAGGGAGTCTTGGTCATCTTGCCCAATGAACAAGATTCACATGTCTCTATTGATTCATAATCAAAAGAGTCTAGATAACCATCTTTATGGAGTCTAGAAATGTGCTTCTCATTTATGTGCCCTAGACGACAATGCCAAAGATATGTTTTGTTTGAGTCGTTGAGTTTTTGCTTTTTGGTGTTTACGTTGTATACATTTTTCTCCAAATCTATCAAGTATAGACCATAATACATTGGGGAACTGCCATAAAAGATCCCATCTTTAGAAATGGAACAATTTCCATTCTTAATAAGAAATTCAAATCCATCCTTGTCCAAACAAGAGACGGAAATGATATTCCTATTTATGGCAGGTACATAATAGCAGTTCTTCAACTCTATTATTAGCCAACTAGGTAGAGTTAACTCATAGGTTCCTACGACACTGGAGGCAACTCTTGCCCCATTAGCAACACGTAGTTCAACCTCACCTTTCCCTAAAGGCCTACTTCTCTTAAGATCATTCACATTTGAACAAATGTGAGATCCACATCCGGTATCAAGTACCCATGACGAAGAAGTAGTAAAGTTAATCTCTATCACATATACACCAGAAGTAGAGATCTCTATCTCCGACTTCTTCTTCCATTGTTCCTTCCATCCTCTCCATGTATAAGAAATTGGTTTGGCAAGAGAACCCTTCTCTCCCTTACCTTTCATTCTATTAATCTCTATCAATGAACTTTCTTTCTTCTTCACCAACGCATTAAGCATACATAGAGTGGATTCAAAGGCACTTGGTATATCTGGATTGTGTAGAACACTTCTCACAGTCCTCAACCAGTTATGGAATTTGTTCTCAATTAATTTTCCCATTTTAAAATATGATTCTTTTGCCATTCTACAAGAGAAAATTGCATTTTGTCAAAACTCCTTTTGATTTGATTTGAATAAAATTTGACAATAGTTAATTAGGCCTTTAATTAATTACCGCTCCCACTATTTTGACTCAAATTGATAGCCCTCACCATCAATTCAGAAGATTGCAGCGTACAATCTTCTAATGGGTCAAGATACATATTTCATCAAGTCATGAGTCAGCTTTGGCTGATCCCCCATAATCTTGACTATTTAGGTAGGCCATCATGCCAATTGCATCATATGCAACTCTTGATGAATGAACATGTGCAACACCTTGCCATGAACATTCCGTGCCTCTGGGCTTAGACGCTCTAAGAATCACCAGTTAAGTCTATCACAAAAGCTGACATGGTAAACATGCACCCTGCTTTGGCAGAACCTGCATGTCAACCCTTCACACTTCCACAAGATGGACGGCGCACCACGCTTTGGAGTAACCTACGCTTGGTCGATCGAGTTTTCCATGTGTATCACTAATGGAAGGCGTATAAGACTTAATATTTTAATGAGAGATTTGGTTTTTATATACATATACATATCCAATCACCACAATATATAATACGTATCATATACATGCTATATCCCACAAAAAACATGCAAAACGATAAAAGCAATGATTATGGCCATCCTATTGTGATTTCTCAAGCCAAGAGGAATCACGGTCATCTAGGTCTACATCACATGCAACGTGTACAAGATGTAATCTGTGCCTGCCTTTCTGGGTTTGATCAGCTCATCTCCATGATTGATCGGCTCGCCATCAAGTTGGTTGTTTGGGTGCCACCAGCCGATCGACTAGCACCTCTAGTCGATCAGTTCACTAGTCGTCGTGCATCTCCTCAGGTCACCACCCGCTCATTCGCTCCTCAAACTGGTCGTCTGGAACACCAACCGATCGATTCACGCCTTAAACCTATCGTCTCATGTCGTCGTAAGGTTGTTCACCGTTCTTTGACATAACAAGATTTAAAATCTATCCTATTTACAATTGAATTGTGAAACCTCGAGTTACATTCAGGGGGGGCAAAGGTAGGAAAAGAAATCTCGAATTATTTTGAGTTACATCAGGAATAGGAGAAGGGAATCGGTGCGTAGGCCGAGATGCAAGAAACCACATACAACCACACACAAATATAGGGTTTATAGGCCATAACCATGCTACACATCCACCACAAAACTCGTTTAAGGGCGACGCGTATCAATTGCATTAATATTACATATCATATATGTATATTTGGGATTTGTGGATTGGACATGCATAAAGCCAATTTTTATTCACATCGTATGCAATAAATAAAGGCGACCAACCAAAATCGATCATATCGATAATCCTAAAATATAGAGCAGTTGACGTGGCTCTGATACCACTGTTGGGTTTTAGAGGAGGCAGAGAAGCAGTGGAAACAAAAATTTTCTCCCCAAAACCCAGAACAAAAGGAATCGTGTCAACGTCTATACAATAGGAAAGATGGTTTGTGAATTCATACCTTATCTCGAGGCTTGCTCGTCGACAGTACCTTGCGCCTTGTGCGGTCTTCACCTCTGGTCTTGGACAGTGTTTTTACAGCTCCTGGTCGCACCGGGACTGAAGACTCCTGGTCTCACCGAGACTGTCGGGATTGACAGTTGTCCTCCAAGCGACAGAGGTCCCGCCTCTGCAGTCATCCACACAGACTGCCTGGAACTCCGATCTCCTTGTCCCACAAGGAATCAAAAGGAGTTGCACCCTCCTGTTGGTGTACTAGTCACCAACACACTCTCCTACCACCAGTCGCTTTCTGCAGTTGTCTTTCCCTTGTTGTGCCTGCATTTTCAGGTAGCACTTGCTCGGGCTCTCTCTTAGTTACCAAAACCAGAGAGAACGACAACTTCACAGAGCAACTGGTTGCACTGGGTTGTACTTTGATAAGCCCCCAATACCCCTATATATAGGAGGGTCATGGGATAGGGTTCTCTATCCCGGGCAATGCGGGACAAAAGCAGGAGTAGAAGGGTTCAAGATTTTCCACAAAAAACAACCACCCTCACAACCTAAACTGATTGTTTCACAACTGAAACTGTCGGTTGGGGATCTGAGTCGGTCGGTTGACACCTCAACCGATCGGTTGGGACCCATGAACCAGTCGGTTCGTGGTCCTGATCAGTTCTCGATTGACTTTCCTTCTTTTGTTTCCAATTGGTATCGAATACCAATCCTTGTTCCAATCAAATTGGGCAAGTGAAACGAAAATAAATTTCTCACCAATCTTACTTTCCCAACTTGCCCGGTTGCAACAGTTGAACCGATTGTTTCAACACTTGAAGCAATCGTTCACCCTGTCCATGAGCCGATCGACTCACTAGTTGAGCCGATCGGTTCACCAAGCTCAGCCGATCGGTTCATCACATGAGCCGATTGGTTGGGAGTACAGATTGTATAGAATTAGTCAATTGCAGTTTCAATCAATCTGATACTCTAATCAATCAGTCCAACACCTTGAACACTATGATATTGAGCTATTGATTAATTGAGTGTTTAATTGAACTGCTAAACTCCTTTAGTAATCAATCTAAACATTGTTTGTGGACAAACTCCTATTCCAGGTTAAATCCTATGTGTGTGACCCTGCAGGTCCATTTCACGTTGGCTGGTAAAAGTCCATAACATTTATGACTTCACAAGAAAAGAGCGCTGCCTACTCACAAATCAGTGCTACCCAAGTGAAATAGAAAGTTGGAGAACAACTTTCAATCCTAAAATTCATGAATGGTGTTACAGTGAATGTATAATTCCTTTCTCAGTGATATCCTGAATGAACTCGAGGCATGGAACAGTCATCCTGTCAACATTCATTCATTTCCTTGATCTCAGAGCAGACTGGGTGAGATGTGTGTGACATCAATATCATATATTGATTCACATGTGCATGCACATGCCTTTCTCAATCCTACTCATCAAGTAGCCAAGGACATAAAACTCCCTTAGGAGGGAAAAATCCCATGTCTATCACTCACCCCTCAAAATCCCCATTTGTCAAAGCCACCCAATCATCACCTTTATAACAACCTATGTTTCAGGATTGCGTTTGATGATGTCAAAGTTTACCCAACGACATGTGTTGAGTGTAGTTATTTTAGGTCTAAGAATCACACTCACCACCATCACTGTGAGAGCTGACTGTGACTACCAAATCATGGTTCCATGTGCACTCTCACGGTGGGTCTGTCTGGTACCTTGTTCTCTAACAAGTACCTGTGTGCTTGGTTTGATATCACTATATCATGACTAATGAGATTCTGTCATCAACCAACACACAAGCTAGTCTTCAGTGTTATTGATGTCTATGGTTATTTCCACAATAACAACCGACTATGGACTAAACAAGAATGAATACTCTTAACATCCGTATGATCTCATCGTTCAGGTCCTCAACCCAAAAGCACACGTCATTGAGTAAAACAATTCTTTAGACATCTATCATGTTACACCATCATCTCAGAAACAGTTTAAACATATAGATCGGAAATTGCCTTTATTATTATTCAAATCATTTACAAACTATCACATTACAATCATCATATGACTTGCTCTATGGGCATACATACCAACAATAACATACTTATTTTTCATACACAACGAGGGAGGAAGATTGTATATAACAAGCATAACTGGCCAAGTGCTATGTTGGCTGTTGAATGTCCCGTACAAATTCATCCCATCTATACAAAGCCCAAGTCTTAGATTCCTGTCTTCTTCACCGAATTTAGGGTACAACAAATCAATCTTCTTCCACTGTGGGGAATCAAACACATGTTATAGGATCCCATCATTATTTTTCTTAACATCTGCATGCCACCTCAAATTCTTCACATCCATAGGATTAGCAAACAAGCATTGAAACCGTGGTATTATAGGTAGATACCACATCACCTTGGAAGGAGAACCAGTTTTGGACTCCCCCAAAGTCATCAATTTATACCTTGACGCGCCACATTTCAGACAATCTTTCAAATCCACATAGTCCTTTTGAAATAATACACAATCATTCGGGCATGCATGTATCTTCTTGGCCTCTATTCCCATTGGGAACAGTAATTTCTTTAACCAGTATGTTGATATTGCCAGCTCATTTCCTTTAGGAAGAATTTCTTTCAAAAAAGATAACAATGACGTGAAGCTTTTGTCGCTCCATCGATTGTTAGCTTTCAGTTTATACATTCTCAACACAACGCTAAGCTTCATAAACTTACAACATCTGTATAACGATATCTCAACATCATGTACAATGTTTCTAAACATGGGAGGTGGATCGGTGTGCTCTACCCCACAACTATCCAGCATCACATCAACAATGTCTACTGGAACTGGTTCATTCACATATACATCATCAAAGACAATTTCTTCTTCCACACAAGTACTGTTATCGACATCCACTGATTTGAGGTTTGAAATCTCTCCATGCCAATGCCATTCTGTATAGCCTTGTACAATCTCGTTGCACATGACATGACTTTTTATTTCGTCACCAGTGCTGACTTTCAAGTTGTTACTACAATGCCTACATGGACAGTAGAACCTATCTCCAGGTTGTTTCCTATGTTCCTCGACAAATCTAATAAACTGGTCAAGACCAGAAATAAACTCAGGGGTGCAACGATTTGGAATGGACATCCATGATCTATCCATTCTATGTTCAAAGAGAAAACAAGTATATATTAGAACAAGATTAGGGTCTAGGGTTTGAAGATTAGGGTTTATGGTTAAAACTTTAGGGTAAGGTCTTATATATAATTAATGGTTAAAACATCCTAAGTGAGATTAAGTGTTCAAGAACAGTCCCAAACCGGGGACTATCCTAGATTTACTCCTAATGAGTAAATCATGGATGGGTTTCTAGGCCAACAAATACATGTGATGTCATTCTTATGTATAATAAATATGTACCACCTATCCCATTCTTGAAAACCTAATCTTACTAGTAAGTTTATAATGTGTATTGTGTTTTCAAGAAAATTTCGGCAGCATTTCCCCGTTGTTCTTTAAGTACAAATGTACTTAGAGAAAAAATGGGGAAATGCTACTGAAATTTTCTTGAAAACCCAATACACATTATACACTTACATCCTAAGTGAGATTAGGTGTTCAAGAACAGTCCCAAACCAGGGACTATCCAAGATTTATTCCTAATGAGTAAATCTTGGACGAGATTCTAGGCCAAAAAATACATGTGATGTCATTCTATAACATTGATTTCAACATTTTGAGTGTCCATGCATGTTCATCATCAAGATAAAGATTACACATAAATTAGTATGACCTAGGGATGGAAAGATAATTCATAATTGATTTCAAAATTTCAAACTAGCTCATGCATTATCACCAATCTACATCATATAATAGGGATTCATGTAGATGTTAGGGAGATACATCACTACAAAATCAGAGATTTAACATTAGGGCTTTAATATCTTAAATAGATTGATCACAAGATTTCAGAAATATAGTTAATTCAAGATTATATATGGTGAAATGTGTATTAGGGTTTTAATATCTTAATTCAACATGAATCAAAATTTATAGAATTAGGTCAAGCATTAGTATTCATTTGCAAATGTATCTTCTTCTTCCTGCTCCCTCCTTACCAAATGGATAAAAGCAAGGCACGACCTGCATGTGGGTTGGACACGGTGGCCGTGGATGTGTTGGCCGACCACGGCCGTGCTGGCCAGTAGGAAGAAGAAGGGGTGGAGGAAGAAGAAGGGTAACAGCTTACCTGTCAACGACGTGGAGGAAAGAGAGCAGGGTAGCAAGAGAGTGGCCGGCCAGAGCAGCGATTGATCTGGAGCTAGAGTAGTGGTCGGAGCTAGTAGCGAGCGGCGGCGGTGAGCAATGGACCAGCAAGCGGTAGTGAATGCGTGGGTAGAGGAACATCGAGCGACAGTGAGCAGAGGAATCACCGCAACCTAAAACAATGATGAATCGCAGAATGAATGTAATAGAAGGGGAAGATTCTGGCTCGCACGGGTGATGTTAAGTTAATAATAGGCATCGGTTATTAAAAACAACCGACCCTAAAAACTATAGGCGTCGGTTACCTGAAAAAGCTGATATACATTGGACAATCTTAACCCTAAAAATTTTCGCGGGGATGGCGTGTGAAATCTTATTAGCATCAGTTTTTCCACAAAAACTGACGACCTTTGGAGGTAATTTTTTTCGTCATTAGGCGTCAGTTATTAGGTCAAAAAACTAACGACGTATGTGAAACTTTGGGGGTAATTTTTTTTGCTCGAAAATTTGGATTTGGCGGGCTCTTTTAGGCGTTGGTTCATTATAGGAAACCGACGCTAAATAAAAAGTGATACCCTTATCTGGCCGGTCTTCAAATATAGATGTCGTTCTCTATAATTAGCTGATGTTGTAGGGTTTAGGCGTCTGTTTTCGTTAATAACTGATGCCTCAAAATGTGATGTTATAAGCTATTTCTGTAGTAGTGAGTTCAACCAACAAGGTATAAGCAAGTAGATTCACACAAGGTACACCATATCATATGCAACCAGAGAAAACTAGTCTTATACTTAATAAAAACCCACATACACAACACATTGTGTTCATTCACTATTTCATGTATGTTTCAGGTTCAGTGATAAGATGGGAGTGAGCAGTTGTACATGTTGTACCTATTGTGTAAGATCCTAGTTAGCATATATGTTTAAACTTGTGTAAAATTCTGTATTCAACGTGTATATATAATTTGTAATAATTCATGTCAATATTATATGCCATTATATATTGGATAATCATACTTAACATTATAAGTGTGGTTTATGGTCAACATCTTACTAGGATTTCATCATTAGAATTGATTTATCTTCATCTTTATATGTTAGGATTTCATTACTTGAGAATTTCTTACTTAGCATGCTTGTATATTAAGGTTTTACTCTATTGTGTGAGTTATAACCAAGAAGTGTGCATTAGAAGGTTGGAGGTTAAGAACTATATTTTTTGATCATGTAATATGTGATCCAAAGATATCTTGATTCAAGTTCATGATTCCAAAATTATATTTTCCATGTGAGATATTTTTCATTTAAGTTCTAGCTTGTGAGAATTACTAATCACAACATTTCAAGTTTAGGTGAGATTTTTCATGTATCAAACATCATTTGAGGAAAAAAATTATTGTGAACATCGAGGTTTTCTAATTATATCACTTGTACCTAGAAAGATCTTTACAAGCTTGAGCCACTCAAATTTAGACCTCTCTATGTCCAACAAGACATGCTAAACACAACCATCTACCCCTAAACATGTCTACCCAACTTTCAAAACAAGGGCAACCACTAGGTTCCTTCACATAGGACCACTAACCCGAGTATGAGGTTCATCATGAAGATCACACATCATATACATAGACTTAGGGTTTTGGGACATATCCCTCACATAGATGGAAATGATACATATATTTGAATACCTCTTTCTCAAGGGTTAAATCTTTTAATAGGAAATCTAGGGTTCAACATTATCAAGGGTACCATAAACTAGGTGACTCAACTCATATACTTGGAAGTACTCTAGATAGAGAGTCATCAAGCACATATTTGAATATTTCACATAATTTGGAGGTTAGGTACTCTAACCTTCTCTTGTGGTTGGTCGACTCGTATCAAGAGGTCACTCTTTTCGTATGTCCCATTCTAGAAGTCCTCCGTTGTAAAGAGATTGAGTCTTATGTTGATCCTCAACCATATCATGACATATCCAAGGGTAGGCATATGCTAACAGGACAACCCATTAATTATAATTAGCTTATCACAAATCACATATACCATACACAACGCTAGACTAGCTGGGGTTGTATGGTCAAAACTTATCTCATGTCATCACAACATACATGACCCTTACAGAAACAAACTTTGGTCATAATGAAGAAACTCATATCATCAAAACAGATATCAACATCATCATCATCGTTGTCGTCATCATCATCATCTTAGGTCATCTAGGCTACTTACCTAACCTGGTATCATGGCTCTAAACAACTCTAAAGGATAAAAAATAACATCCAAACACTCTCAACTAGACTGATTTCACATATGTTTTTCTTAGGTTACATGGATACTCATTGCCTTTCTGCATGAGCTCACATTTTTTTTCATATATACATATACTAATACTTGAAATAGGTTTTCTCTAACAATGAAATATACAATGGAAACCACCATACTTCATTTGAATAAAACAAAAAACAAAATGATTCACCACATTCATTAGGTAGTATAGTACAATGACACCTAGAGAACTATCAAGAACATTGTGCACACTTGTGTAGCTACCCACATCCCATACTACAGGACAAGTTGCAAACATATGTCTAGGGTTTACAACCATAAGATCTCCCTCTTCTCACCCTTCTGAACCCACATCCCATACTACATGACATAAAGATGAGAAAAGAAATATTTCAAGAATTACACAAGTGCACACTTAGTTCTAGAACATCTAGTTTCTAACCTAGAGGTTAAGTCAACTTAGCATCAATAGCAATGTATTATGTTTCTAAGGATAAGACGTATGTTTGTGTTTAGTTTGTGTTTTAGGTGAGAAATGTTTGGTGTAGTTATTGTTCATTCTCTAATACCATCTAAGGACAGATGCCTACGTCCTACCACCATTGACTTTGTAGTCATTTCAAGTTAGGATTTGGGTAATAAATAGTTCCCTGACATTCTCGTTCTATTTCTGTTCTTTTTTGCGTCAAAATTCTAGCATCGAGTGCATTAACCCCTCCTCTAACAAGAATTGAGGCTTTTATAGCCTCTTTCTCCATAGGTCTTGGGTGAGGTCCCCATCCCCTAGGGCTTTGTTTGGGTCCCTATTTTAGATGAACATGGATCGTGAACCAGCTTTCTTTTTTTACTTTTTTTGCATAGAGGTCCAGTTTTTATAAATATTTCTATAGGCCACAATTTGACCCCATTTAGTCTCAAATATTGGGACAAATACATATTTCCATTATTTTTCTTTGGGAATTTTTTTATCAAAACTAATCAAATAATCACTCCAAAGATACCTTTTGAATAAATACTACTTTAATTACCTATACCGCTGGATACTTCAATATGATTAGAAAATTTTCCAATTGTCTTATATTTTAGTGATCCATATACTAAAATTATTTTGAGAATTTATTATGAGAAAGAAATACTCCATTCTCAATTTTGTAATCTAGGGACCCATGTGTAAATAGTATTTGACCCAAAATGGGCTAGAATTAGGTTCTAGGGCACATGATCCAATTATTTGGCCTTCCAAAGGATTCATAGGCTTAATCATATTCTTGACTAAAACCTTTATATTGAAACTTCCTCAATTGAAGATTCATCATGATACATTTGATCAATGAAAATGTAAACTAGGTCTATGGCTCAAATGCATTAACTTGTCATCATACTTCCTTCAATATTATACTTTGATTGTCACCTCATATCATCTAATTAAATAAAAATTCCCAAACATTGAGGATATTACATAATAGACCGAATTTCACAAATGACCCCTTTTCTATAGGATTTTTCCTTATATGTCCAAATATCATGAAAATTGGGTGCAACCTAATTGCAACCATAAATCAATCCTATATTGATTTCATCAGTGACTCAATCATGTAGTTTCTATATTCTAAAAAATAGGGTGTAACAATGCTGCCGACCTTTTTGGGAATTGTTTTTCATCAAAATTACTTTAAACTATAAGAGGCTACCCTCCTTAGGGTTTCACATACCTCACATACACTAACTCTTGACAATTGTCATAAAGTCTCACATGCACCTTCAAAGTATGACCTTCTCGTGGATAACTAATTCCATCCAACAGCCTTACCAAACTATCATGCACAACCAATGTTGAAATATGTAGAAAAATATAAGCATAAATGACTATTCTTTCTTTACTTTACTCTTAATTCATTCTTTTTACGTATCTTTCTCTAGAGACATGTACTCTGGAACTTGGGTCTCATGACCTACACTAAGGTTCTTAGGTCATATAAAGTGCACATAGAACCTGAGTCTAGCTCCATAATTTCATTTCATTACATTAAATTTAATATTATATGAGTCTTCATGCATTCAGACCTCATGGTATTACCATCAACTTAAATTTTAATACATGGATCTTATCTAGGAAACATAATCGTGACTTAGTACATTCAAATCTTATAATCTTGTAGTGTATTAAATTCTTAGATCTTAATCATTATAAGAAATCTTAATAACATGTCTTTACCTAAGATCTTTACACATGAAGGATATAGCCATGAAAGTACAAAAATCTTTCTTGCATGTGTTATCTTAATATCTTACCATATTGGATCATGCAACTCATCAAAGTGTTATTTGAGAAACATGTAAATATATACAGCTTAATAAGTGAATACTCATGGGCATAGACCACTAACATTGGTTGAAATATCACACTAAAGTCATTCAGACTCCTTTTTCCTCTAACCATATAATACACTGTTAGGACAAAATGACCTTTCCAAAGGGTACAAATCTTTGAATCTTTGTTATCCCCTTGGATGATAAGAGACATTGAATATCTTATTATGTATTACCAACCCTCAAAACTCTATGGTCAAGGCTATAGTGTATCATTCCTATTAACAAACCAAGATAGTGTTTTAAGACTGTAGAGGATGAAACATTAATTGTTGTTTCACAGTTCTTCACTATTATCATGATCTTCTACGTGCAATTAGTGAGTTGTATATGGTGAATTCTTCATGAAACCTTACGTCGTAGTGCTTATTACATCAATGTGCTCATTTTACCATAGAGTTCACTTATCTTGGGGAATAAAAAAAATTCATTACTTTCTCAATATTGTTCTTAATGACTTTCTGCTCTTATCATGGTGCTCTATATTGGTGAACTAATAGGCACTACTCTTTGGTGAAATTGTTCTTATCCTCAGGAATTCTGAATCAAACCTGAAGCAAGCAACTTCTATAAGCCCTATCTTATGTGAAAATTGTCAAAAACCCAATTTTAGATCATTGATTCATACTATCAAATCTCTTGTATCACCATATGATTAAAGCATCCTTGGGTATACCCTTAAAACACTTTTGGTCACCTCTAGAAATCATCATACCTTAATCGTAAACTCAATTCACAACACCAATTCTATTATCCTAAAGTAATTTCTATGACAACTATCATGATTAGACTTGCGACTAAAATCCCTCCTTGGGATGAATGTCATAGGGACATTAAGAGTTCTCTAATTCTCATCAAGTAAAGTAGAAAAAACCCTCATCTCCTTCCACTCATTATTCCACTTCAAAGCCAAGTCACTCATCTATTTCAATATATCTACCTTTCGTACACATTCTAGGGTTCTAATAGGTATGCAATTAGGTTTAGGTTACCATCTACCACAAATTTTTGGATCAACTTTCTTTTGTCACCTCTTGATCCATATCATCTGGTCATACATCTAAAGATGTAATGTCATATCATCTGTATCTCACCTGACACTACACATGTCCCATACCATATGCACTTGAAAGATTTTGACAAGCATAACAAGTATATAATTATGCATATAACATATCCTCTACAACACCCCATAAGCTTGTGTCACATACCACAAACATGTGGGAAGAAGAGAGGGCATGATATGCACAAGTCTAAATTTAACATAAAAAGTCCAAAGTAGACACTAACCATAATACATATCTCAACTTCTATTACCTCACAAAACCTCTAACCTAGATCCTACTATTTTTACTCACTTTTATTATAACCAGGGTTACTAACTATCTTTCTAAATCTATCTGGTCTCATTTGGCTTTCAATGGCAATGTAAACAAAGAATATGAGAATTTTTTCAGTGGCCGTCTACATTATTTCTCTAATACCATATTGTAACACCCCAATTTTTATCACATGAGTGGAAGATAATTTTTTTTCTCAAATACGGAGTGTTACTAACATGATATGCATTAAATAATGATATATAATAACCATTTCAGACTATGTATTAAATAAATTCTCATAAACTCTCAGCAAAAGAAACAATGTTAAATAAAACTATATAAAAACCTATATACATGATGTTAAAACCTATACTCTATCTTAATATCTCAAATCATGTTGATGGTGCCCACCAAGAAAATCTCTTAAAAATGATAAATCCTCTATCTTGACCTCTCTTCCTTAAATCAGCACATGTGGACATCTCATCCCCATTCATGCACAAAATGGAAACCTAGGTTAGAGTAAGTGGCATTGAATTTATAATAAGATAAACATGAATATACTATAACTAAAAGTTGAACTAATAGTTAAAAGTTGTAAACTTATGTTGAATTAATTTGTCTTTTATTTATGTCTTTTATCTAAAATGTGGCCACCATTATACGATAAATCCTCCTGAATTGGCATATTGATGCCCTGAATTGGTACTATAGTACCTTTAAATTGGCAGTACATGTCTCTGAATGACTCTAAGGTGTCCCTGAATTGGCATGACTATGCCCTGAATTTGTACCAAAGTACCTCTAAATTGGAGTAAACACTGCTATGAATGGTAGTAGATGCCTCTAAATTGTCTTGAGACTAACTTATTGAGGACTTATCATATAATGTCTTATGTGAAGGTTTCATATTAATTATCTTAAATATGAACTTACTGAATTTTGAATCTGGATTTATCTTGTATTGAAACTGAAAACTAATAAGTGAAGATGTACCAAATTTTGAATTTGAATATGAATCTCTGCTCTTAAATTTTAAAATGAAATTAAATATGAATATGAAGTTTATATTCTTATTTTCGAATAAATCTTAATCTGAAGCTCTTATTTGATAGATGGGTTAATTTATTCTTGATATTAGAGATTTGATGTTTGAGTCTAAATGGATGCAAAAAATAAACTGAACTGAATAAATAAATACTAAGTATCGTAAACTAGCTTAAATATCAAAATATATAATTTGGTATCTTCACAACATAACCTCATTTGAACAAAGTCTAATTACAAATGTTGTAATTTGAGATTATAGATATATATGACAATAGAAGAGAATACTAGAACCTAAGGTGATCTCAGACCATCCAATGCATGTTAGAGGAGTTGAAGTAAATAATCATGATATAATGTGAATATTAGGGAAGTGATTAGGAAATCATCTCTTGGGGATTGAAAATAATGTGACTAATCATGAGAAATAGAACCAAATACAAAGCAATATGAGGTGATAGATCCCTAATTTGATATATAATCTATTTCATGTCAAACATGTATGATGATAATCAAGATAAAATTAAGGTTGACTGACATAAAAAGGGGCAACTATAATGTTTTGCTGTAATAACCATGAAACAAATAGAATTATACTATGAAAAAACATGAATATATGATGATGTAATAAGTTGATATATTAATTCCTTTCTATGATAAGAGGGTAAGAGATGTATGAATAAAATGGTGTATGAGTAGCCTTATACAACAAGAATGTGTTTCAGTCATATAACAAAGCCATGATGTTGAATTGGAAGTGACATTACAACAATCTAAGGTATGTTACTAGGGACGAAGAGAATAAACATATACATACCAGTGTCAATTTATTAGATGATTTTTACGAACACATTAACTAATTTATGTAATACAATAAATCATGATAACAACTTTATGATATGAATAGTACTTACATTATGAATGTACAATATGATGAATTCACCCCTAATGGGAAAATGGAATATGATCATAGGGATTAAAAACAATGATTATTAAGATATAATAGGAAGTAAGAATAGAATGTGATCATATCACTAATTCTTAAGCACATGTCAAGGGTCATGAATAATTGAAGGAAAAATGCATAAGAAAATGGACTTTGAAATTGGTTATACATGATCTATGCTAAGAATCCAGAATAAACTTCATTATGAATAAGAACTAATGATCATGAGGTAACATTATTCATGTATAAGCACTTCCAGAATAGGTTTACATGTATTTAATTATTGTTCTTTGCCCTAACCATGGATTTTAGGGACAAAATCATCTTCAGGGGTTTATGATTGGGATACTATCGAACCTAGATAACCTTAGTTACTATATAATATTTATTAATATCATGAATTTATGATTTATTAAGTTTTAAGAGAATGTCGTCAAGAAAAATCCTTACTTCGGTTCAAATTGCACGACGTTTTCCCCAGTGACAAGATTCATTTCAAGTTGTAGGCTTAATTGTGAGTTCAACATATAATGAGGACCTAATTCAAAATTAAGTGAAAATATATAAGCATATGTTTTCTTTCATACTCATACTTTTTTTGATTCTGAAACAATTGTTTAAGAGATTACACTAATCCGACTTCAATTGGAAAATGTTTGCCTTGATGTTGTAATTTCATGTCATTATATAAACTAATATAAAATTACATCAAAATTAAGAACTGAGTTGCAATTTGTGTATAAATTAACTAAGGCCATGTTTTCCTTTAGAAGTATTATGTATGTGATGAATTAAATTCTGTTGAGTGTATACCCTCCTTGCCTTAGATCTAGATAACTCACTTATGTTGTTGGCTATTTTAGTCTGTCGACCTGGTAACTTATATTTACCCAAACCCCTCAACCTTCTCATACATTTTACAACCAAGGGACATTTTAGGATGAGGAGTAGCAGCATGGAAACTTGCAAAAGATATGTGAACCAGAATGGACATGAATTTGTTCTTGCATGCTTTTGCATGTTGGAGATGCAACTTCCTTACTGGATCTTTGGACTTATAGATTCGTTTTCACTAAGTTATCCTTTCTGATATCGATTATTTACTATATTCCATATATTCTTCTTCCTTATCATGAGCTCCAAATATTTCCATGGTGTTTCTTTCTCCAAACAACTGAAGCACCCTCTTTCTCCTCTTTTGCCAAAATTTCATCCTAAATCTTGAAAAAGGAGCTTCTTTGGGGCATTTCGAGGGCTATTCATGAGTTGTGGTTTTCTGTAGTGGTTCTCAAGTTCATCTTACATGGAAGTTCATAATCTTGAGAAAGGAGCTTGTATGTGCTTGAATGTCAATGCATGACTATGCATGTTGATAATCAACCTTCCATAGGAATCTCCAAAGATTGATAGCTTCGTTTCTAGCCTTAAACATGTAAGATCTTCTCTTTCCTCTCTATTTCTCTGGCCTGTACATAGTTTTTCTTCCTCTTGTCTGATCTCTAATGCTACCTAAGGTGTTTTAACTTTTCTAGAGTTAAAAAATTCCACCTTTCTCTCTCTTTGACTTAGGTGAGACAATATGTACCTACAAAAAGCCTTGATGGAGCTTTGGGAAGTTGATGGTGATGTTTGAAGGCTGATCCACATATCATGGAAGAGGAGGATCCATTCCACACATTTTTTAGTTTCTTACATTTTATTTGATTTAGTCATATAATAGAGAAATGTTTAATTCTCACATTATACAGCTAGGTCATGCCATGTATGCGTAAATGTGTGATTATTATAGCCTGGTTTGCATTCTTATAGGAAGATCGTAGAAATTTGGGCTTCCCTATCTATTTTGATGTTGATTCACATGGTTAATAATGTTTCTTCTTATAGCCTTAATGTTGAAAATTCAAAGCATATGCAATTTTGCCCTAAAATAACTCATTACGGCATTTTAGATACCATAACAATGGAAAATAAATTATGTGATGTTTATTTTTGTATGTGTGATCATATATAGTGAATATAACATGTTTATAAAACTTTATTTCTTCCAAAAATATATTGAATATAGGTCCCATAACTAGAAGTAGATCATCTAGACTTTAAAATGGCATGTATGTGCTTCATCTTGTTTTAGCCATAACTTTCTCATACTTTGAATTTTGATAATGAAAAATTGCATGTTCTGATATGACTCTAATACGAAGAGAATTATTTTCTATGGTAAAAATAAAGCCTTATTAGTTTTACAGCTCGATGGTCATAAATGACATTCTTTGCAACAAATGGGTGCATTGAAGGTTGTTGTGAACATTTTAAACTCCCATGATTTTATATATGAAGCCCTCTTTAACATACCCTTATATATGGTTCAGTAGTTGAAAATTAATGTAAAATTACTCTATAAACTTGACATTTATATGGCCTTAATGGTTATTTGAACCTCATCATGATATCATCATGCCATTTTGTACCCTGATGGGTACTTGGATATATATTCTTGGGATACTTTATATCTTCTAAATTTTCATATGCTTATACTACTTATAAATAAATATGGAAGTAAAATTCTTACATTATAATATCTCATTATGGATCATGATTATAAAGTAAATATGAAGTTATGGGGGTCTACAAACAAAATCTGAACTTTATGGAATTGGGGGCAATCTTAGATAAAAGATGCCAACTAATGGAATATATCACCTTATCATATTAATATTTATACTTTTATTGTATAATCTTCCTTTTATAAGAGATTGAGTAATTTTGATATAAAATATGGCACAATATGATGTATTTTGGATATGGAAATAGAGTTAGACTTGATTCTTTGAGACTTTTACTTTGTAGGAAATTATATGGGTACCACCATTGGGATGATGGTAGGATCAAATTGTTACATTTAACTAATGATTGGACATAAATGAATTAGAAGATAATGGTAAATAATATCATGTACTTAATATGCAATTCATATGTCCATATATGTTGATACACTTTCGTTTGAAAATATGAGATATACTCTACAACAATCATGTAGGCCCTAGGGGACATATGTGATATAGTTTATATACCTTTGTATTAAATTTTATTGATAGAAAAATTTGATATGATGCCTTAATAGTGATGATTATTATATCACTTTACTGATTTATCCTAATAGTTATGCTGCTAGAAGCTAGTTTGAAGTAGACTTGAAATGTCAAGATGGATCTTCTATGCTTTAGTTTTGGCCGACTTGTATTTTAATATGGATTTGATCATAACTCTTGCACTCATTGGATTTTTTCTCTAAACTTTGGGATCTTGTTTGGTTCCTATCTCTTAATATATGTGTGAAATACCAGGTTGATATGAGATTCCTACAAAGACTTACCATTGTTTTTAAATGGTATTTTTGTCCATGTTTAGCACCATAATTTTTGAATTGGGGCCTAGTTATGACCAATGTTGGAACATGAATCCAATTTTGAGTGGTTTGGAATATGTGAATACATTTTATATCTAATGAATTTTTTTGAAATAATAAATTTCTACAATTATAGCTCTATATTGTATCTATCACTTGTTTGATGTGACTGAAAATTGACTAACTGCCATAATTACTCAAGTGTAACACTAATCATGTAGTTCCATGTGACTGTAGAGCTATGCAATTGTTAGAACTTGCTATATAGTGAAAAGAGTTTTCTTGTAGAAATATCATATTGTATAAATGAGATTAGAGTTGTACACTATTGAGTATATGCAAGTGTGAGGAATGTTTTATCTGTCATATTGACTTCAAGGTCTTTGAAAACAACTATGGTTGTGATGTGATTTATATGCAATCGAGAGAGGTCGTGTCTGTAACTCAAATTTGAGGGTTATACCCTAATTTATTGTGTCGAGACCTTTGTACCCAAGACAGAGTAGGTTTTGATTAATTTGGTTGTTGTTCCCCAACTACACTTGTGTCGATGTGTCACTATTGTTTGCCACTTGTAATGGATGGGGGGATGAGATCTTAGGGAGTGTAGTAATCTTAAGATCTTATATGGTGCTAATTGTGAGATCACATTGGTTATCTAGTGGTTTGAGTGGTACGTCTCAAACTACCCAGATCTTAATAAAACATGTAAATCAGTCATGCAGTATAGCTGATTAGTATTTTATTGGAAAATCACATCAGATAACTAGTGTGATTTAATTATACACAAGTTTTGTTATGTTTTATGAACTCTCTATAATTACAGGAACTATCTAAATAATTGTATGTGATTTTTTCTGTATCTCATTCAAGATGATAATACAATAAAAATGATTATTTTTGTAATATGAAATGTCTTATACTCTTATCATAAATATGCGTTAGTATGACATAAATAATTCAAATTTGAAAAAATAATGATTTTCTCTCTATTATATGTAGTTCTTCTCAAAACCTATCAATGTATATTTATATTTTTGTGGGAGTAAGCCTCTCATTGGGACTCTTTTGGAGTTGATGTGGTTCTTCCACAACATTTTAGGTGTGTAGCGCATCAAACAGGATGCAATGATCAAGATGTAGCAATATTTAATATACTTGAGTCCATAAGGTCCATGTACTCTCACTTTCCATAGTGATGGGTGGGTAGTTTATCTTGGACAGGATGGGTTTCTTTCCTTGATGTTTTCTTACTGTTACAAATTGCAACATGATTTAGACATCTTACATTGTTATCTATATGTAGATATGGATCATATTGTAAACATATTTATTACAGTTAAGGAAAAAACTTGAGTTTGACTTGCTATCTTGTCTACTCTTGGGATTATTTGAATGAGAAATATTATGCTTCTATATGACATCATGTGATGTTTTGTGATGATCATTTGAAATCACATATTTATGTGATGATTTTATTTGTAAATTTATATTGATTTTTGATAAACTTCTTCCTTTAAGATGAGTTAAGTTTTGGTAATCCGTCGCAATGATTGTTTAGGGTTTGATAAGTGGGTGGGTTCTCACATCAAGGATAGTGTTCAACTCTCATGTATTCTTGTATCAAACACATTAAACATATTGTTTATACATCATGGATATATTATCTCCACATTACCCTTTGGGAACTTGGTATCATGATAATATTTCCCATGACCTTCTCCCTAGTGAAGAAATCAAGAAGGTTTTAGCTTATGTGTGATTGTCCCATCTCTATCGACATCTCTATTGACTTCTTCCTTATCACCATTGTCACCCCACAACCTAACAATTTTTTCATCACCATAGTTGTCATATGTACATCATCTCTTGATTCTTCCTCAGTAGTCCTCTTTAGCTCTTCTATAACTACCTGCTCCCTAGAATATCTTGTTCTTCTAGTCCAAGTCCTCCCCTAGCATTTCTCCTCGACATTGACATGCTCAACAATTAGCACATAGCGGGAAGAATACAAATGTATCTCCTATCTTCCTTTGTTTTCTGTCTTTGGAAAGTCCAGTTGTTGATCTTGGTTCCAACAAGTTTAACCTTGAAATCTATAATAAGTTAGGCAGAGGAGTTCCCAACATACTACATGTCAGGATGAAGGTTCCGCATATTTATCTAGTAGAAAAGGTCCCTCTTATAGATGTCTTCATTCTCCAAAAAACCACAACATGACTCGTAAATAAGTCTTTGCATCAAGTTGCACCTTAAAATTGCATCTAGTAACCTTTGTCGCACTCCAAAAATATAATACATGATTTTTCTATCAATCGACATGTTGTATCAGCCTCTAGAGTCCTTGTTGTTCAAATCCAACAATCATAAGACACATCACATCTTTTTGACCAAATAATGTGTCTCCAGTAGGGCTTGTCCAACCCTGGCAGTGGATAGTTATAGAGGACATGTTGTGTCATCCATCCAACATATCAAGTCTTGACTAGGGCTTTCTTCAAGTCCCATGTAATTAATTCAACTTCCAACCATCCACTCTCAATGAAGAGGTCATCCACTCACAAGTGACCATCAAGCTATATCTCAAGCGCAAAATCTATCTTTCACAAGTATGAAGTTCAACCATCCAATCTTGATGTCTAGTGTAAGGTATAAACACTAAAAGATTTATGGAAAATATAATTTTTTGTAGCTATTGAGAAGTTAAACACACACCGTTTTCAATCATGTAAATGAAATCTTTTTCGTCAGCTCAAGTTCCCCCCATCCCATAACCCTAAATCCAATTGA
This sequence comes from Alisma plantago-aquatica, assembly GCA_963693085.1. Taxonomy (NCBI): domain Eukaryota; kingdom Viridiplantae; phylum Streptophyta; class Magnoliopsida; order Alismatales; family Alismataceae; genus Alisma; species Alisma plantago-aquatica. Next base: position 1,648,171,212 of record OY856409.1, read on the forward strand.
AGTCTTATCACTGGGAAAATTTGTCTTTATTTTTGTCCACCCCAACTAGTTATATTGTCTCTTCATTGTTGGCGTGTGATGTATATATATGAGGATATGAGAAGAGAATAATGAGTATGAGGAGAAAAGAAGAGATGAATGTCCAAAATAGAGAAGAGGAGGGTGAAATAATAAGTGAATAGAGTAGGAATTTTTCTATTTAAATATCTAGTAGGTTGTCTACATCTTGGAGCTTCAAGTTCATGATGCATTAATATTTCAATATCGACTATTTAGATTCTAGTTTTCCATCCAATGCTATTCTTTACCCATCATCATATCAATAAGATAGTTCTCATGTGTGTTTTCTATAACTTCTTTAATTTTCCACATCATGCACATTTCTCATTGTTCAGAATGTCCTCATTATCCCAATTAAGTAAACCATCATTCATCTAGTGTTGGATGCATCTTTGAGAAATATACAATTGGTTGTGTGTTTATCGTACAACTTTCCCTTATAAGATTATCATTTACCCAGCTCTGTTGTTCTAGTTTCCAGATTGTTTATTTGAACCTTGTCAAGCATGTTGACCATCTACTACAACATCATCTTCTTACAGTTAAGATCTCATCTCAACCACCGCATGTCATTCTAATACTTGGCTTCATCAGGAAGCATGTTCAATGATGATATCACCTCATTGATTATTTAGAGTCTCCTATCAATCTTCATGGTTCTTCAATATGTTTTCTACTCTAGTACAAGCTCCAACATGGTTAAATCTCCAACCTTCTCTAGTGTACCTATTTGTGTAGTGATTATCATGTTCAAGGTAAATGTCAAAGTTCAAGATATGAAAGTCCAGGAAATTTACATTTCATGCTAATTCAAGAAAACTGTTCATGCCATGCCAAGTCTTATCTTTATTTGTGTCTATGTCATATTTTATTTTTATCTCTTATTTATGTCTTTCTGGACTATGTCCAAGGTGGGCATCTGATTATACCAAGATTCAACTTGCATGGAGTGTTATGATTAAAATGATATATCATGTTCCTTATATGGACGTGTGTGTATAATGCCATATAAGTTAGAGTCAAAGAAGTCAATCAGCACATTAGGATTCTTTTAGGTCAGTGATTGTATCCACCTCTCATATATATGAGAGAGGTTCTCCCTTGCATCAAATGTGGCATACATATGGTTAATACATTGTAGAAATATGACTTCATATTGTTTCCTAGTAACATATAAGATCGCCATTTCAAAAATTGGTGCATAAAAATATGGTATCAAAGACAAATATATTATGGCCACTAGTGATTCGATCATTATGTATAGACTTATAAATATCATTCTCTCTTTCCAAAATAATTCTACGACTAGGTTTAAAGAAAAAGGAAAGGGTCCCATGGAATTAAATGATTATAATTATATATTCACAAGAGGAGAATAGACTAAATGTACACCTTTTGATGTCTTGGTCCTGGGGTTGCAACACCTCCACCCCAACCATATGACCACTAAAAATCACACCGGTGGAAATTCATAAGATCAAGAATTATGGTTCTATTTTGGAAGAAAAAAAGTCATCATTATAGGAATATATTAATCCTTTCCCTTAAATCTAGGTCATTGCTTTGGGGACTTACACTCCCTTAAACACACCCAAGTCTATTTTTCCACCCATATTCCCAAGGGAGTGTCTTATACATGGTGGTCGTAACTTCTAGTAGATTACAAAGAGACTAAGTAACATACAACCATAGATATCCTCAATGTGTAAGCCATAGTCATTATGTTTTATGAGGCCTTGTATGTCTACCACAAGTTTTGGAGCAAGACTTGTCCATCAATATATATTACATGTTGTTAGATAAATCATCTTTGTACCCCTATGTTTTGGTTGATGTTTGAAGTTACACTTTTTAAGGGGCGGAGTGTAGTAGCTTGATGGTATGCAGATATGTTGATTTTTGGGACAAAATCCTTTTGAGGGGTGGAGTCATGTAACATACCAAGATGTTACTATCCTGAGTTTAGAAACCCTAATCTCACGATTGGGATGTTAGTGTTCTTGTATCTTTAGTTTTAGATAAATGAGGTTAAGTATATACCCTAATATACATGTTTACCATAATGAACATTTAATGCACATAATATGAGTAACTCACGTATTAATCCTAAATATGGATACATATGATTATAATGCATTAGTAATATTAGGTATTTAATCACTTGATATACCTTAATAAAAGTAATATGAGAATAAGAAACTACTTATAACTTAATATTAAATGGGTTCATTACTAATGTGCACATGTCACATTGTTCATTAATAATGACCTGAACGTGCATAATTAGTAATATAGGTGCATAAACATAAATGAATTATTCATGTGGACATAAATGCCACTAATAGATGTAATGTGACTAATTTATATAGTGGTACCACAATTGGACATTGCATGTAACTAAAGATTACTAGTGTGACATCATTTAGGTTAGTATTGAATTAATGTACTAAATGATTTAACTACATAATATGCATTGGAATTTATGAGAGGTAATGTGAGATAATCTAATTGATAACAATTTGATGATAATTGAACACTAAATCCTAAATTTTGAGGATAATGGTAATATATAATAATTAATATTAAGATGAGGTTCATATGAGGAATTCTTAAAAGTGAAATACAACTACAAGATCATAATCTACATGGTTGACTTAGCTTGGGGACCAAGTTTTAATTTAACTAGATAAAGTTTGCTAAAAAGATTTGTTTGTAGAAGATAATTCCTAAATTTATAGTCTCAACACTAATTAGACTGTAGGTTATTTGGTTAAATTTCCGATTAATCTGGTCACACACCTTATTTCTTAGTTTCTAAAAGTCACCTATGTCACACTAGATTCACTACACAGACTCTCTATGAGCCATTTTGTAAGACCACTGACTTGTCTTATGGCTTAAGCATGCTTTCTTAACTTAATTAGGAGCTTAATTCCTTAATCAATCCCTAAGTTATGATTTTCTATCATGTGACTAATCTATTTTTCAAGTTTGGTCCAATTTGGACACTATTTGGTTGAGTTTTGCAATTTATGTGCTTATATAGACTTTTATGCAATTTTCCCAGATCTAGGGTTTTATCGGTAATTTTCACATGTATGATGTGCCTTAAAAATTCTCTTAACATATTTGATATAGTTGTACCTTTGAAACATCTAGATGTACCATCAGATGTTTCATGTTTTCTAACTTAGGTTGAGGACCTAGTGTTTCTCACCTAAGTACACAACTCGATGGTTTCTCTAAGAGGTTAGGAACCTGAGGGTTTTTCTATGATAGTGTGGTATTTGATGGCCTTTCTTTTTTGCATAGTATTTGATGGTTCTCTCTAGAGGATCAACAAATGATGTTTTTTCCATAAAATGAGCACCAACCTATGGTGGATTAGGTTTACACATGTGGCTAAGTGCAGGTATGACCTATGGCTCTTTTGATGATGCAACTTGATGGATCACCTAGTTTGCCAACAAATGGTCCTCCTAGGTTGACATCCGATGGAAGATCTATTTTTCATGGATGAGAGTCTTCAACCTTTTAATGTATGGAAAGCATGCCTTCAACCCTCAACCACCTTTCTCTATGATCCTAACCTTATATACTCTTCTCATATCTCTAAACAATCTCTTTGTACCCTGTCATCTCCTTCGTGTTTCTTGAGATGTCCAACCTTTTTACTTGGTGGAAGAAGAAGAGTTCTTGAGGACAAATATTCTCCAAGCATGGTTGCATGTTGCTTAATGGTTTGGATCTACCCTCTCTAGGATCGTTTGAAGCTTCCTAACCTAGTTTCTTGCCCTAAACAAGTAAGATTGTCTTCCTTATCATTGTTTTTCTTATTCACTCCTCTCTTGTTCTTTAGGAGAATCCATGGTGTGGTTGGTGCATGTTTGAGCATGTTGTTTAGGAACGTTTTCTTTCCTCTCTTTTACCCTAGATCCACCTTGTTCTTGAAGAAAGGAACTACCTTGGAATGTATGGAGAACTAAAGCTAGGGTTTCTCTTCTCTCACTCAAGATACCTAACTATTTGGGCATTCATCATCCTCCTTGTGGCGAGTAATATAACTTTCTTCCCATTTCTTGATTACCATTAACTTGCTATTGTAGATCTTGCCTTATAAACATGGTAATATGTAAAAGATGATCCTTTAGGTATGATTTGAGAAAATGTAGTAGTATTTGTGTAGGTAAACTACCCCTAGATCATGTGCACCATCTTCTTTTGAAGTAAGTACCTAAATATTACAAATCTATTCACCGATGGTCTCCTTGAGCGTTGAAATGATGGCTTCTCCTTAGGTAAAACCAATTTCTCTCTTGAATCATTAATCGATGGTTTGACTCCTCATGAGAAATGATGGTTTACCCTTAGCTACTGATTTGACAGTTTTACTTGTATATAACAAATGATGGTCTCACAAGCTTGACAAATGATGGTTTCACTAGCTTGGCAAAAGGTAGTCTCACTAGCATGACAAACGACGGCCTCACTAGCTTGCCAATGATGGTTTCACCTACTATTAACAACCAATGGTTCACCTATGTTCACAACTGATGGCTTGCATATGTTCAGAACTAATGGTTTGCCTATTGTCTACAATTGATAGTTTGTTTGTTGCTTGGAATTGATGACTCTACTACTCTATTAGATGATTAACCAACTAAGCTCAAGAAACAATGGCTCCTCGATATACCTGATCTAATAATTTTATTTATCACATTAATGGAAGGATTTTGCCAAGTCCTTGAATACTTCGATGGTTTTTATAGTGTACCAAATAAACTAATGGTTATGCTTAAATGGGAATTGGTAGTTTTTCCATTGACCATGATTTGACAGTTTTTATTTAGGCTAAGTATTTTAGTGATCCGATGGTCTTGTTATTGGATAAGTATCTAATAATCTGATGGTTTTGGTTATATGAATTAATTAACAAATAGGTTTACTTGATGAATATGATGATGTTTTATCTAACACATACTTTGATGGTTTTGCTGTCCTTACACCAATGGCCTCCTTTTTCCATGGATGTAAATGGATCGATGGTTATGTTTTGGCTAAGTAGTATTAATGAATTGATGATATTTTTATTGAGTTTATCAATGATGTGATGGTCATTCTTTTGGCTAAGTGTTTCAATCATAAAATGGTATTGATTTGTCCAAATACATCAATATCCGGATGAAGATTCTACATATAAGACTTTATGTTTAGACTAGGTATAAGAATAAATAGATGGTATTTATATATGTATTAAAGGAACTGATGAATTATGTATTGAATCAAATGAAACAATGGTTTCCCTAATGTTTACCGAAGTGTGCCAATGAAATGATGGTTTATCCATGTGTTTCCTAGTATGATAACGATCTAACAGTTATCTGTGAATGTTGATTTATGATGCATATCCAATATACATTGCTGAATCATTCTTATAATTAATAAGTGGTGATAGATTAATACCATTACCTTTCTCCAATATTGAAATGATGAATAAACACAATTCATATTGCTAAAAGTAACTTTGTTATTTTAATCTTGGAGTTGTCATTCCTTATGATTTGTTGAACCTTGATGTTGGGTTTGAAGGTAATAAGTGTGTTACTGATATGTTCATCCCTATATACGGTATGAAAGGATAATGATGTGCTTATGGAAGTAATGTTTTTTTGGCCTAAATGGATTTTAGGCATGCTCTGAGCCTAGATGGAAACATACATTCTTTATGAATGACATTATTGGGGGCGTTGGGAACCCTAATGGGAGTAGGTATTTTTCAAAGACAACAGTGAACATGTATACTTTGATGTTGTGATAAAGGATATATTGTTATATACCAATGATTTTCTAGAAAAACTTTAGGGTTTGTATGTGAACTTGTTTCATTTAGCCTGAATTCACCCAGTTGGCTTAACTAATTAAGGGAAACCCTAATCATGTAGTGCCCTATGCCATAGAACTATTCTAGTATCAGAACTTGTTGCATAGGGATACAAGTATTCCATAAGGGAAACTCATTGTTGTTTACTGTTAAGTATACACGGGTGTAGGGAGGGAATATCCTTGTCATCTCAATCCCAAGGTTATGGAGTATGGTTGAGGTTGTATCTCAAATGAATATGAATATGTATATGTGATGCAATTGCGGATAACTGTGGTTGTACCTAAAATTATAGGGTTGAATACCCTAATTTTCTAGTGTGGTGTCATGTGTACCAAGGGCAGACTAGGTTGATTGAAGCTTGACTAATATGTCATTGTGGTGGAGTCATGCTGACTGAGGGGAAGAAATTTTAGTATTCTGTCTCTCCTAGATATTGTATAGAACTTATTGCGACTTTGGAGTGGTCAGTTGGAAGTTTGAGTGGTATACCTTAAACTCCTTAGGGATTAATAAAAGATATAATATGGCCATGTAGCATATATATTTGGGTTATTCAAAGACTCACATAGGACGATAACCCTTTCTTTGCTTCTTTTAATATGTAGATGATGTATATTGTGGTAAGAGAAATCAACTATGCTTATGATGTTAGCTATGCCAAATCTTTTGATAAATAATGTCAACATTTCAATCATGTAATTAAGATTTTAAGTATGAGTGTTCTTAATGAAGATTTTATATCTAGCATTTTGATCCTATTATATTATCTACTACATCTATTTAATTCTGTATTTTAATGTAACCAGTAAACGTTGTTAAGAGTTATATCTCTTTCTGGGACATGGGTCTGACCTCGTGGGTCACCACATCTTTGTAGGTGGTTGTCAGCAGTGTCGGAAGACCCATGGAAGCGAGGGGGAGCTCTTTTGGAGAACCCTAGGAGAAGGTTGTTTAGTGGTCTAGTGTGTCCTATAGTCATCCATGTACACTTAGGTCTGGGAGGGAATGTTTTGTATATAATATTTTACCAACTTGGATTTTTTATAGTATTCTGATGGTTGCACATGTCGTATATGTTGATAACACTTTTTGTATATATGTTCTAGCTGAAGCCATGGAGAAATTATACAAGATACCTGGTCTAGTATATAATGTTATACAAGATGTTGGACCTTTATGTAAATGTTCTTGGACATGTTTTCAAAGATTAAATTGGTTTTAATTATGCCCCTTCTTAGTCATGTGACAAATTAGTGGTCGATCGTGTTTTGGTTTTGAGTAATACCGCTTAGTGTGGCGCGTTTCTACATGTAGTGGTATCAAATATTAGGGTTCATTGAGTCTAAAGGGACACTAGGACTTAGGACTAGTATGATAATTAGGTGATGAAAATGACATGAAATTAATGCATATTGTCTGAACTCAGTACTTGGATACCCTGGCCAAGTATTCAATTATTGAAGAAAAGCAAAGTATGTAACTCTTTGATTGATATCGTTGTGATTACTCTAATCAAGTAATCTGTTGGAAACAATCCAAAGGGCATAATAAATAAGAAAGCATTGTGAAAATGTCTTAATCTTACCCTATAGAAAGATGAAAATCATATCTTAATTCATCAAAACATGAGCATTCAATGATTAAAGAAAAGGATATGACATCACAAAGCCTAAATCTGAAATATAAATAAGTTGAAAAGGAGTTCTTGAAATTGTGATTCTAGAAGACAATGAAGTAAGAGAGATAAATATGTGTTATCAGAATGATATAAGGTGTAAAATTCATATAAGAAGAGGAACTCCAATGATAAATGCAGTATGAGATAATAAATAAGAAAATGACATATGAACAAAGTGAAACCTTGAGTTAATGTGAGAACAATCCATGTGTATAAAAAGGTGCTGAGATAAAAATTATCATGACATGTAAAAGAGATTAAATGGAGATAATCCTGATTAAATGAAAAGAATGTGAAATATAATGAGATACCCCTTGGTAGGTGAATAAGAAATATGATAACATGAGAGGACACACACAAGAATGATAAATAGTCAAAAAGAAAGAGAAATGAAGTATGATAATCAAGTTAGTTCCTAAGAAGATGGCAATGAATCCAAATGAAAAAGTGAATGATACATAAAAAGGTTGTAACTTGTCTTTTAATAGTATAACTAATAAACCCTTTCTAGTAACTCCTTTGATAGTTTTGTTGTGTTGGGGGAGGTGTGTCCCTCTTTTGTTCCTTATTTTTGGGAAGGAAAAATTCAAGTGATCTTATGTCACTTGGTATGCATGGATTCTATGATATCCTATGGATAGATATCTTGGTGAAGCATATGGTTGTTTTAGACTATAGGTCAAAGATCGTGATGTTTTGTGATGGGATACCTTTGGGAAATCCTGGGAGGTAGGAAGATTCTTCCTACATGTTTTGTGTTTGTTGTGATGGTAGAGGAGTTGACAAGACAAGGGCGTGAGTTCTTCTTAGCACATGTAATTAATACCAAGGTTGTAACATCTAGTATCTAGGGTGTATCAGTGGTACATGAGTTGGAAGATGTTTTCTAGATAAGTTTCCTAGTGTTCATCCCCTTAGAGAGCTTGATTTTGAAATCCTCAAGTGTTGTTCAGGAAGAAGGATGATTCTATGATGCTTTGCATGGAGTATCGACAATTGACCATGGTCACAGTGAATAACATCTAACCACTTACAAGGATAGATGATTTGTTTGATCAGTTGAGAGGTGCTACATTATTCCTCAACATAGACCTGAGGTTGAGGTATCATCAGTTGAGGATCAAGGTGGATGACATACCTAAGACAACTTTTAGGACAAGGTATGGTCATTATGAGTTCATGCTTATGTAGTTTGGGCCAATCAATGCATCAATAGTGTTTATGAACTTGATGAACAGGGTGTTCAGATCATATCTCTATTATTGTGATAGTGTTTCTTAATGACATATTGATGTACTCTAGAAGCAGTCAACAACATGAATAACACCTTCATCAAGCACTGAGTTGTTGAGGAAGCACCACTCGTATGCTAGGTTTCGTAAGTATGAGTTTTGGTTGACTGGGCTATCTTTTCTAAGTCATGTTATATTTATGAAGGGTGTTGGTATATATCTAAATAAGGAGGAGTCAGTGCTAGAATAGGAGAAGCCCAAGACACTGAATGAGATCCAAAGTTTCCTAGGTGTAGCAGGAGGCTACAGGAGTTGTCAAAGGAAAAGTTGATGAGTGCTTCAGTGCTAATGTGCTAAGGAAAGGGAAATGTTCATCATTTTCTGAGATGCTTCAAGGAATGATTTGGAATACATACTGAGGCATCACAAGAATGTGATTCCTTTGCTTTGCGACAACCTAAGAGAAATGAGGACAACTATTCAATCCATGAATTGGAGTTAACCATTGTAGTTTTAGCCCTTGAAATCTTTGGAGACATTGTTCGAAGCAAGAACTAAAGCATGAGATAAATATGGTGGATGGAGCTAATTAAGAACTATGATTGTAAGGTAGACTATCATCCTGGAAGGGGAGTGTGGTAGCTAATTTGTTGAATAGGAAGTCAACTTCATCAGCGTTTGCAGATAAACTGTAGTTATGATTTTTGACATGTCACAAATGGGGCATCTGTGTGCCGCTTCGATAGATGGACGTATAGTTGGAAGTGTCTCTATTGGTAGGATTGTTGATACATATACAAGTCAAACCAACATTGTTATAGAAGATCAAAGTTTGAAAACAGAAGGTATGATGGATTACATGAGTTAGATGATGAGAAACTGTGTTTCCACAACCAGACAATGGTCCCAGATTCTAACAGTTTGACTAAGATAGTATATGTGGAGGATCATTCCTCAATGTATGTGATATATCTAGTAGTACATAGATGTATCACAATATGAAAAATCCATGATGGAAACCAAGTCTAAAACATCATGTGGCAGAGTTTGTGACCAGGCATACAGTTGTCAGCAAGTTGAGGCAGAACAACAAAAGCCTACAAGGACGTAGTTGAAGTTCAACACAACTTTCCACTCGCAGACAGTGGTCACTCAGAAAGGACCATTTAGATATTGGAAAACTTTTTAGGGCATTTTTCCTACAATACTTGTCAGCTAAAGGATGTCCACCTAAGTTTGAATGAGTTTGCCTACAATGATGACTATTAAAGAAGCATAGACATGGCAGCATACAAAGCTTTGTATGGAAGATGTTTCCAATCACCTCTTTGGATATGAGATAGGTGAGTGTTAGTAGTTGGATCCTGAGTTAGTTCGGTAGACTACAAAGAATGTCATAGTGATTCAGCAACAGTTGAAAGTAGCTCAAGACAGGCAGTAGTCATATGTTGTTAACCATTGCAGGTCACAAGAGTTCCAAGCTAGAGTTACCTCCAGAGATGTACAGGGGGCACAATGGTTTCCATGTTTCCATGTTAAGGAAGTGCCACCTAGGTATGGATCAGATGATATTTCCAGTGGAAGTTGAGCTAGATGAAGGTGTTTCTTATGCTAAGAGTCTTGTGTCGATCCTGGAAAACATGTACAGAAGTTGAAGAAGAAGAAGGACTTATCCTTGGTGAAGGTGTCGTGACATCACTATTGGGTAGAAGAAACCATGTGGAATATGAGGGTGAGATACATAAGAAGTACCTATCCTTGTTTTCTTTGGATTTTAGGGGAAAAATCCCTATTAGGGCTTTATGGTTTTAAGACCCCTAGCCTGGATTAAGGATGAAACATGCTTTCTTAACTTCATTTTGTGCTTAATTCCTTAATCAATCCCTAAGTTATGATTTTATATCATGTGACTAAGCTATGTTTCAAGTTTGGTCTAGTTTGGACATTGTTTGATCGAGTTTTGCAATTTATGTCCTTATATGAACTTTTATGCAATTTTCCCATATCTAGGGTTTTATCTGCAATATCCACATGTATGATGTCATAAATACTCTTAACATATTTGATATAGTTGCACATTTGAAACACCGAAATGCACCATTGGATGTATGAAGCTTTGTAGCTTAGGGTTGAGGACCTAATATTTCTCACCTAAGTACACAACTCAATGGTTTCTTTAAGAGGATAGAAATCTGATTGTTTCACTATGAGAGTGTGGGATCCAATGATCTTTCTGTGTTGTATGGGATTCAATGGCTCCCTCTAGAGTAGCAACAATTGATGGTTTTGTGACAACCTAGTTTTCTCTCATCTATTAGACTCTTTCTCTCTCTTCAAGAAACCAAAATCACTTAATTTAATTTCAGTCACATTATTTGAATGAGTTGATGACCAAATTTGATCACCCCAATGACTAATTTCATGGTATGTTACTCTATATTGAGAAATCATACTAAGTATCAAGTTATATAATGTCACCTTCTTCCATCTAATATTTAACCAGAAAACCATGATCTTTTGGCTTTCTAATCTATATTGTGTTATAGTGGACTCAATTATAAATTTAATAGAGAAAGAATCACCCCTATCAGGCCTCCGAGGCTCAAGTTATGAATGATTGAATATTGCCTCAATGAACTTTATTTTCACCCCCTTATGCCCTGTGACCTTGTTGGGTCGTTCATCCATGGCCCATCCAGAATGTGGCCCAGTCACCTGGACTGCTTCTTCTTCCCCTTCCTCTTTGGGAAAAAATTGCAAGGTAGGGGATCTCTTCTCCTACCTACAACCAAATCAGGAAAAGGATGAACACTCCATGATGGGGAAAGAGAATTCAAACCCTAACCCCTTGCACTATATAAGGCTCCCCCTTTTGGACACTCCTTCATTTTCTTCTCTTTTATCTACTCTTCTGTTACCCATCACCGACTCTTCCCCTCAACTCCCATTTCTATAATCTTGGAATAAAATGAGGCTAGGTCGATGACCTACCTCCCCTAGTGCTCCTTCATATCCCTCCAGCCTCCATCCCAAGCACTACACCGTACTCGCCACCTTTAGGTTGTTGGCACATGACCCAAACTAGAAGGGGATCTGGTGGTGTTGTGGATCCTGCTATAGGGAAACACTGGGCAATGTTGGCTAAATTGGACATTCTTAAAATCCCTTTGTTTTGATGATGACAAACATTTCATTCTTATGGATCTAACATGCTACTTGAGTGTTGCAGGAACTAGGTGGATGACACAACTTTGGAAGATCTATATGCTCAAAATGTTTCAATTTCATGATTGTAATCAAATGTAAAAACTTATACAAGTATATAATGTACAAGTACTTAGCCATCATGTAAATCAAGAGTTAGATATTCCCTAGCCATTCAAAACACTTAGATAGGTCATCCCCTATAATAGTGTCACAACTGCACACTCATACACACACTTAGTACTTAGCTTAAAACACTGAAACAAAGTCATTCTCGGTCGACAAACTTCTCTATCGAGACACTCTCAGTCGACCAATTCCTTGACTGAGAATGACCCAAGTAGCTGTTAGACACATCAGGCAAGGTAGTTGGGAGTTGGATTAGAACATTATATACACTTGCTCCAGACAGTCCCTCGGTCGACAAATCCTCGAATGAGAAGGACTCTCGGTCGACAATTTTTCGACCGAGAAGAGTTCTGTCTGCACTTTTTCAGAGTTAATTAACTAGCCGTTGCTAAAGCAACTAGTGGATACCTAACGACTAGTTAAGCACTTAGAACCCCCTAGAAAGTGTCTAGAACGTACTTAAGCATTCATAGGCCATTCCTATAAATAGGACAAGCCTTAGGACACCTCACACATACTTGTGCAACACTTGGCATATTACTTGCAATTGGCAATCTTTATTATGAGAAATTGAGCAACTCCAACATTTGCTACTCATTTCCATTTCTCTAATTTCGTATCCTATAGGATAGCATCTCCTACCCACTACACTTACACTTCCATATACATTGGTTAGGAGATCAAAATGCTTGATATAGGAAATCAAGCCTTGTGCTACAACGATATTGTAATTTCTATTTTTCCTTCTTGTTCCTTTATATTGTTTGTACTCTCCTTGCTACTCCTAGGGTTGGAGGCTGTAGATTGGAGAGGGTTTGATTTATCAAGTGGAGAAGGGTCTTCTCGGTGGAGAAGTTGGACTTTGGACTACTTCAAGAAGGTTGTCTCAATGGGAAGCTACTTCAAGAGGAAGGCTACTTCAAGGGGGAGCTTGAGGCACTTCAAGGAAGGCTTTTTTGAGGTTGGTGAGACTACTTCTAGGTGAAGGTTGTACAAAGGGTTTGGGAAGGTAGTTGTATTTTATGTAACATCCTTGCGAGGTAATAAAATACATGTGCTTTTAAAATCCCAGTTGGGTAAGCAACTGGGTAGTGGATTGACTGCCTTAGTATTTGCTAAGGTTGGAACCACTCTAAATCCTTGTCCCCTTGTCTAATATTTTTGTGGTTTCTTGCTTTGTTTGAATTATTATTAAAATATAATAAACCCTATTCACCCCCCTCTAGTGTTTTTTCATTTGGTATCAGAGCAGGCTTTAAGGAGCCCTAATCGAGTCTTGAAGAATGAAGGGTGGTGGTGTCTACAACCGTAAGAAAAGGAGAAGCATGGATCAATCTTCAACAAGGTGTAATTGGTGCTTAGGAACAAGGCACACAACACCTAGCTATCCATGGAGGTCAAAGAAGGAAGATATGCATAAAGAATGCCTTATTGCTACAATAAGTGAAGAAGAAGAAGAGGTAAGCCTTTTTTATTTATCTAAAGAAGAGTTAATTTCTAGTCTTCAAGAAACACATGAAAAATATATTGAGTGCAAAAAGAAATTAAAGAAATCAAATAAAGTAAATGATGAGTAACATGCTAAACTTCTTGCTCTCACATCTGAAAATGAAGATCTCAAAAAGGCTATTGAAGATCATGATATTAAGCTGAAATCAGTAGAAGCAAATTGCAATCTTGTCTCCCTAGAAAAGATAAACTTGCAAACTCAAGTAAATGATCTTCAAAAACAACCTATTTTGTGTACACATCTACATTATGATACTATCATGAAAGAAAGAGATTCTTTATCATCTAATCTAGATCAAGCAAAGCTAGATATCAAGAAGAGAATGGATGAGATTGCTAAGTTACAATAAGAAGTTAGTAGCCTAAGTAACAATGGTATTCTTGATAAATTCTTAAATGATTCTTACCATCAAATTGGAAGAAGAGGACTAGGTTACAAGCCTAAACGAAACTCTTATAAAAAACCTACTTGGGGAAGGAAACAAGTGCCAACGAGTCAATCTATGTATGTACCTAGAGGCAAATATACATATGTACCCAAGAACAATCTAGAACAATCTCATAGAAAGAGACATGAGATTGATTCTATATGTTGCCATTATTGTTTGCGTCTTCGACATTATTCCTTCCAATGTCCCTACAAGAAAAAGGATATTGAGTTGGTATGGGTTCCTAAACCCCCAAACAAAATTGATTGAATTAAGTTGAGATATGACCAAATGAATCCAATTTGCATATATTTATGTCTATCTCAACTTAACACAATAGGATAACAAATTAATCCAACCTGAAAATACACATTTTTAAATAAACCTGCAGAAACACACCTTTAAATAACTTGATTTGTATCTCAAAACCTCAAACTTAGAAATATTGAATGTAATCTAGTTGAGATATGATCTAACACTTCCTTTTAATACTCAAATGTCTTATCTCAACTAAAATAAGATTTAATTTGCATATTAAGAATGCCTTATAATTTACCTGCAAAAAACTACAACAGAAACAATCGCAGTCGACAAAAATCTTGACCGAGACACAATTCGGTTGAGAAATCGTCGACCGAACTAGTTTCTATTTCTAACCTAAAGAAACCTGAAATAAATGGAACAGTAAATTTATATGTCGAACAAAATGTCGACCAAATGGGTATCTGATCGAACATTGATCGACTGAATTTTGACTGATAAAACTGAAGATACAACAATCTTCTCGGTCGAAAATAATCTCGACCGAAAAGAACTCGGTCGAGGAAGAGTTCGACCGATCAAGGGTCTAGAGAACCTGTTTACACTGTTTAAATTTGCTATCAATTCAGCAATAATAAGAATTGATTTATTAAGAATCACAATTCTTGGAGACCATTTTTTAAGACATATTGATCTTTTGCATCAAGAATTTTTGAATGAAGGTATAACTTTATGAATATGAAATCCTTAAACATATTGCAAAAGTGCTATATGAAAACTGATATTGAACATACTTTCTTCATTGATTGAAAAAGTTTATTAAGCATGTTCATTTACATGGTTTGTCTTAAATTTGAAAATCCATGAACCATAAATGAGATTATTTTGGTTTATCCTCTACATGGTTTGGCTTAAAACTGAAATTTATGAACCATGTTGGTTTAATCAAGAAAATTACTATTCTATCATAATCATTGTGTTATGATCATTTTGTTTCATTGGTTTGTCTAAAATAATCTTTGATCTATATATACAAACCATAAATGAACATTGTTTTCAAAATGATCATTGTAATTCAACTCATTACAAATAAAGATGATGCTATCATTGAACATGCCATTTTGCATATCAGTAAAACTCTATGGCATAAATGCATCTTGACATAATAGATAATGATTATTATGTGCATGGCTTGTAATAAGTGAATGATGATGCTATGACAAGCCAAATAGTGTCTCTTAGAACAAGAATATTAATGTTTTATCTAGTTGTTTATTCTAAGAAATCAAAAGCAAAATCTTAACTTTAAGATATTAATCTTTCTTTCAAGGATATATGTTTCAAAAGAATCTTATGATTAATTTGAAAATAGGGTACAAGAAGAAATGGGAATTGATATTTATGTACCCATAGAAAAGCTTAGGAGACATCATTCAAAATGAATGTAAAACATACATTCTAGGAAAATAAAGGAAAAAGACTTCATTGTGATGCCTATATTAAGTTTTTAAAATGTCTTCGTAATAGGTATCGCTCAAAGTGCTTCAAATTGATATTTATTTAATCAAGTTACCTGCAGACATTATACTTCACATATGAGTGTTCACATTGGAAATATGCAAAAATTGCCTCTTGGTTGAAATCAAGTTTGACCAAGGGGCGCTATGGTCAAAGTCAAGGTTGACCTAAAATAAGCTTGACAAAATGCTTAATTGTAAATCATTTTCTTGCACTTAAATCTTAGTATATAGAAAACAATATTTTAGTGCATAACTCTCATAAAAGGTTAATTCATTATGATCTAATGATTGTTATAACCTTAGAATCTTTAAATTATCTTGATTACAAGATTAAGGGGGAGTTCACAAAACTTTGAAAACATCATAAAGAAAATTTGAAACTTGTTATGACCTTAGTATCCTTAAAAGTAATTTTGGTTATGAAAAAAAAGAAATATATGCTATTAACAAATATGACATATATCTTGTTCTTAATGGGCTTCACATCCCTTATAAAATGGATGAGAAATCAAAATACATATGCCATGGATCTAAAAGGATTTCATATCATTTCAAGGCTTAACATTCTTTGCAAATGATTGAGAAACAAATTGTGGCTAAATTCAACAATAAATGGTTTACATTTATATTAATCCCTTGCTTTTGAATTGAATATCTTATTAAGGGGGAGCATAGCATAAAATTAATGGGGAGTAATAAAAGTCATGCTTAATGATTATCTTGGTTATTGTTTTTTTGAAATGACAAAAGGGGAGAAAGAATATAAAATCAAAAAATATTAATGAGTTTCATAATCATTCGGCCAACACACACTTGCAAATAAGAAAATGGCTACAAAAGGTAAACATCAGGTATGAAACTCACATGATTTACATTTCCTTATTTTATATTTATATTAATGAGTTTCATAATCATTCGGCCAACACACACTTACAAACAAGGGAATGGCTACAAAAGGTAAACTTCATGTATGAAACTCACATGATTTATATTTCCTTATTTTATATTTTGGAAATGTTTGTCATCTTCAAAAAGGGGGAGATTGTTGGCTAAATTGGACATTCTTATAATCCCTTTGTTTTGATGATGACAAACATTTCATTCTTATGGATCTAACATTCTACTTGAGTGTTGTAGGAACTAGGTGGATGACACAACTTTGGAAGATCTATATGCTCAAAATGTTTCAATTTCATGATTGTAATCAAATGTAAAAACTTGTACAAGTATACAATGTACAAGTACTTATCCATCATGTAAATCAAGCATTAGATCTTCCCTAGCCATTCAAAACACTTAGATAGGTCATCCCCTATAGTAGTGTTACAACTGCACACTCATACACACACTTAGTACTTAGTTTAAAACATTGAAACAAAGTCATTCTCGATCGACAAACTTCTCGACCGAGACACTCTCGGTCGACCAATTCCTCGACCGAGAATGACCCAAGTAGCTGTTAGACACAGCAGACAAGGTAGTTGGGAGTTGGATTAGAACGTTATATACACTTGCACCAGACAATCCCTCGGTCGAAAAATCCTCGACCGAGAAGGACTCTCGGTCGACAATTCTTTGACCGAGAAGAGTTCTGTCTGCACTTTTCAGAGTTAATTAACTAGTCGTTGCTAAAGCAACTAGTGGATACCTAACAGCTAGTTATGTACTTAGAACCCCCTAGAAAGTGTATAGAACATCCTTAAGCATTCATAGGACATTCCTATAAATAGGACAAGCCTTAGGACACCTCACACATACTTGTGCAACACTTGAGCATATTACTTGCAATTGGCAATCTTTCTTGTGAGCAATTGAGCAACTCCAACATTTGCTACTCATTTCCATTGCTCTAATTTCGTGTCCTATAGGCTAGCATCTCCTACCCACTACACTTACACTTCCATATACATTGGTTAGGAGATCAAAATGCTTGATATAGGAAATCAAGCCTTGTTCTACAACGATATTGTCATTTCTATTTTTCCTTCTTGTTCCTTTATATTGTTTGTACTTTCCTTGCTACTCCTAGGGTTGGAGGTTGCAGATTGGAGAGGGTTTGACTTCTCAACTGGAGAAGGGTCTTCTCGGTGGAGAAGTTGGACTTTGGACTACTTCAAGAAGGCTGTCTCAATGAGAAGCTACTTCAAGAGGAAGGCTACTTCAAGGGGGAGCTTGAGGTTACTTCAAGGAAGGCTGCTTCGAGGTTGGTGAGACTACTTCTAGGTGAAGTATGTCCAAAGGGTTTGGGAAGGTAGTTGTATTTTATGTAACATCCTTTCGAGGTAATAAAATATAGGTGCTTTCAAAATCTTGGTTGGGTAAGCAACCGGGTAGTGGATTGACTGCCTTAGTATTTGCTAAGGTTGGAACCACTCTAAATCCTTGTCCCCCTGTCCAATATTTTTGTGGTTTCTTACTTTGTTTGAATTATTATTAAAATATCATAAAACCCTATTCACCCCCCTCTAGTGTTTTTTCAGGCAACACCATGGTAGTGGGCGCCCAACCACCAGTGCATCTCCCCACAACAAGGAGGTGGCACCCAAGGTCACCGATCGAGACCTGTGATCTCCACCACTGTCCTCCTCCCGTGTGGTCTGTAGCTAGACGAGCGTCGCCCGCATGGTCTAAAGCTAGATGAGTGCTGCAAGGATTCCCCTATTCATTCCCTATTTGGGCATGGATGTAAGGGAGAGTCCATGCATTATAGGTGAGAGAAACCCCTGGGCCAAAGAAGACCTTGACATAGATTAACTTCCTAGGCTGCACAGGGGAAACAAATGACCCACCTCTGCTCAAGGTAATTATCATAATGACTTTGTATAAATGCCCAAACCTTATAAACCTACTCAATAATGTTTTGGTGGTCAGAATTGTGTAAATCAAACATATCGAGAAAATTTATGACATAGACAAGGTATCGTGACCTGAATGTGCTCGTACTTTTCCTATTTTGCCAAATGCTATTTTTTTCATCTTCTTAGCATATCTCATGTGCTTTTGTATTAAATAATGATAAATGAATATCCATCTTGATTCGTGTGACTCTAGTCATTAACCTTATGTTTCTTTATGATTCTATCATCAACCCTAAACTCCTTGTGACTATATGGCCTGAATGCACATATTTACCCCTAAAATGTGAATGTTGATTATGCCTTGAAGAAAATGATGTGATTGACTTATATTGTGCATCAGATGCCTTTCGATTCTTGAAGTCAATAATTTCATGATGCCTACATATCCTATTTCCCAATATTCTCCCTATGAGGTGATATGATGATGTATGTGAGCTGTTTTCATCCTTAAATGCTAAATGTGACCTATATGGCTTGAATGGTTTTCTTATGCTCTATAATGGTTATATGAATCCTTCTATAATGATCTCTCATCCCAAATCTGAGTTTTTAATTCTAATATTGACCCCTTGGATGTGAATTTCCTACTTAAGTCACTTGTTTCACCTCGGTGACATAAGAGAGTTATGTTGATGTTTATTTGTATGTGGACATGTTGCTACCAATGTTGGACCTTGATGCTTTGACCCTAGGGGACGTCCACCTATATTTGAATATATTTCCCATGTCACTTATTTTCTGATCTAAATCCTATTTTATGTTTTATCCTCTTGCCTTGATGAATCTTGACCTTGTTTGTCCTATTATGAGTCCTTTTGACCCTAGATTGCATGTAAATGCTTCAAACCTTGAAATGGTCATATATAATGATTGGAACATCAGAATGACATGAGAATTGAACCCAACCTTCATGATGAATTCTAAATCAGTATAAGATCATCAAACATGTAATTAATCAATAATGAACATAACTGGGCCAAAACCCTAAAATACATCTAGTTAGGGTTATTGATGAGAATCTAATACATGTATGTAATCTTGTTCTTAATCCAGTCTTGCTTATAGCTAGATGGTCAAGGATATGTAAGTTATGTATCTTTGAATTAGGTATGGGATTTAATAATTATCTGACTATGGCTTTCTTTCTTGAAATGTGATACATATGTATGCTTGTCTACTTTCTCAAATATTGCCATGTAGTATTCTAGTATGTACTCGATGCTTGTCGGGTCTCATTGTTTTATAACTTCCACACATAATATGTAGAAATGCCATTATAAAATGTGGAAATAGGGTTTTTCTCTATGACTTTAGTCATTGAGATCCCTCATGGAGAAACAGGGTTAGCTCTTGGTGATGGCCTCGTGGTCCCTCACGTATAAAGGGTTAGCTAATCTTGAGCACCCTTATAGACCCTTCCAATGGGAAGTTGGTCAAAGGCCTTATAAATACATGATATGATGGTATAGTTTGAGTAAAATGACATAAAATGCGAGATCTCATGTTTCTAAGAAATTAACATGTTATTTTTTTCTTGCTCATTTACTTCTGCAAATCTTTTCAAATTATGCAAGGCTTATGTATATGTATCTTTTAGCCCTGTAATTGGCACCTCGTGTGCTTGACCTACCTTGTTTCACGTATTTTATAGGTTCAGAGATGGCTAGAAGTTTATGGGATTGGTGAGCTCTGCCTGGTGTAGTTGTTGTAAGATCCCTAGAATACATGAGTAGACTTGTAAAAATTGTACTCTTGAATATGTAATTAAAAGCTTGTAATAAACAATGTTGTTTAATATATCTTATTGAATGTTGAGATTATGTTGGTGCCTTTATCTTGTTATATGTTCATGTATGCTAAGCATTTCATGCTTCCTCTTGTTGTCTTTGGTATTCGTTTGGTTCATAGGACTGGGATTCTGGTTCCATAATAGGTTTTCCATATAGTGAGCACCAACTGATGGTGGATCAGGGTTACACAAGTGGCTAAGTGGAGGCATGATCTGATGGATCATCTGATGATGCAACTTGATGGCTCACCTAGGTTGCCAACCGATGGTCCTCCTAGGTTGACATACGATGGAAAATCTATTTTGCATGGATGTTGGTCTTTGACCTTTTGACACATGGCAAGCATGCCTTCAACCCTCAACCACCTTTCTCTCTCATCCTAACCAACACTCTTCTCATCTCTCCTAAATGAGATCTTTGCAGCCCTTCATCTCCTTCTTGTTTGTTGAGAGTTCTGACCCTCTTACTTGGTGGAAGAAGAATAGTTCTTGAGGATGAAGCTTGGTCTAACTTGGTAGCATGTTGCTCTAGGGCGTGGATCTACCCTCTCCAAGATCGTTTGGAGCTTCATAAACTAATTTCTTGACCTAAACAAGTAAAATCATATTCCTTGTCTTTATGTTTTTGCTGCCCTCCTTCTTCTCTCTTCTTATTTGGGCGAATCCATGGTTTTCTTGGTCGAAGTTTGAGCATGTGGTTGAGGAACATCTTCATTCCTCTTTTTTATGCTAGATCCACCTTGCTCTTAAAGAAAGGAGCTACCTTGGAACATTTGGAGTACTAAAGCATGGGTTTTTCTTCACTCTCTTAAGCTACCTTAATGTTTGAGCGTTCATCATCCTCCTTGAGGTTAGTTATATGAACTTATTCCCTTTTTTGCTTACCTCTAACTTGATATATGTAGATCTTTCCTTAAAAGTGTGGTAATATATAGAAAGATGATCCTTTAGGTAGGATTTGGGCATATATAGTAATAGTTGTGTATGGAAACAACCCCTAGACAATGTGCACCTTCTTCTTCTGAAGTAAGCTACCTTAATCATGGAAGTCTATCAACTGATGGTTTCCTTAAGTGTTGAAATGATGGATTCTCCTTAGAGATAATTAATTGATTTCTCTAATGAATCATGAATTGATGGTTTGACTACTCACAAGAAAATATGGTTTACCCTTAGTTATTTATTTGATCGTTTTACTTGTGTATAACAAATGATGGTCTCACTAGCTTGAAAAATGATGGTTTAACTAGCTTGGCAAATGATGGTCTCACTAGCTTGACAAGCGATGATCTCATTAGCTTGACAAATGATAGTTTCACATAGTGTTAACAACTGATGGTTCACCTATGTTCACAACTGATGGCATGCCTATGTTCACTATTGATGGTTTGCTTATTGTCTACAATCAATGGTTTGTTTGTTTCTTACAACCGATGGATATACTACTCTATGAGATGATTAAAAAACTAAGCTCAAGAAATGATGGCTTCACTAGGGACCTGATATGATGGTTTTGTTTTGCACATTAGTGGAAGATTTTTCCTATGTCCTTGAATAAATCAATGGTTTTCCTAGTGTACCAAAGAAACTGATGGTTATGCTTATATGGGATCCGATGGTCTTTCTAGTGACAATGATTTGATGGTTTTAACTCTGGCTAAGTATCTTAGTGACCTGATGATCTTGTTCTTAGATAAGTAAACCAATAATCTGATGGTTTTTCTTATATGCATCAATGAACCAATAGGTTTCCTTGATCAATATGATGATGTTTTATCTAATACATACTTTGATGGTTTTTCTTTCCTTACATGAATGGGCTCCTTTTTCCATGGATGTAAATGAATGAATGGTTATGTTTTTGTCAATCAATGTTAAAGAATTGATGGTATTATATTTTATTAAGTTTATCAATGATCTGATGGTCATTCTTTTGGTTAAGTACTTCAATCATCTGACGGTTTTGATTTGTCTAAATACGTCAACAGTCTGATGGAAATTTTAGGTATAGGACTTTATGTTTTGGCAAAGTATAAGAATAAACTAATGGTATTTCTATATGTATCATATGAACTGATGAATTATCTATTAGAGCAAATGAGATAATGGTTTCCCTAATGTTTACCTAAGTGTGCCAATGAAATGATGTTTTATCCATGGGTTGCCTAAACTGATAAAGATATCTATTGGAGCAAATGAGACAATGGTTTCCCTAATGTTTACGTAAGTGTGCCAATGAAATGATGTTTTATCCATGGGTTGCCTAAACTGATAAAGAACTAATGTTTATTTGTGGATGTTGATTTAAGATGCATATCCAATCTGCATTGTTGAATCATTCTTATAATGAATAAGTGGTGATAGTTTAACAACCCTGATGATGGGTTGGAAGTTAATAAATGTCTTGGTGATATGTTCATCCCTCAATAGGGTATGGAAGGACAATGATGTTCTTAAAGAAGTATGTTTTGTCCTAAATGGATTTTAGGCATGCTTTAAGATCAGATGAAAGATTAGCCTCTATATTAAAGGAATTAGTGGGGCGTTGAGAAAGCTAATGGAAGTTGGTCTTTTTCAAATATGACAATGAACATGTATACTTTGATGTTGAGATAAAGGATATGTTCCATACATTTTATATCTTCTGGAGTTGTTATGTACCAATGATTTTGTAGAAATAGTTTAGGGATTGTATGTAAACTTGTTTCATGCAGCATGAATTCACCCAATTGTCTTAACTAATCGAGTGAAACCCTACTCATGTAGTGCATGTGTCGTAGAACTATTCTAGTGTTAGAACTTGTTGGATATATATATGAGTACTCTAGAAGGGAACTCGATGCCGTATATTGCTATGTATATGTGGGTGCATGGAGGGTATATCCTTGTCATCTCAATCCCAAGGTTATGGAGAACGGTTAAGGCCATATCTCAGATGAATATGAATATGTATATGTGATGTAATTGAGGGAAACTATGGTTGTACCTCAAATGATAGGGTTGAATACCCTAGTTTTCTAGTATTGTGTCTTGTGTACTAAAGGCAGACTATGTTGATTACAGCTTGACTAATATGTCACTGTGGTAAACTCATACTGACTGAGGGAAAGAGATCTTTGAATTCTGGCTCTCCCATATCTTGTATGGAACTGATTGCGACTTTGTAGTGGTCAGTTGGAACTGAGTGGTAAGCCAAACTCCCCAGGGCTTAATAAAAGATGTAATTCAGTCATGTAGCATATATATTAGGGTTATAAATGACTCACATTGGATGATAACCCTTGATTTGATTCTTTTAATATTTAGATGATGTATAATGTGGTAAGAGAAATCAATTGTTCTTATGATGTTAGTTATGTCTGATCTTTTGGTAAATAATGTCAGTATTTCAATCATGTAATTAAGACTCTAATTAGGATTGTTCTTAATGACGCTTTTAAATCTGTCATTTCAAATCTTTTTACATTATCTGCTATATTTGTTTAATTCTATAATCTATTATTAGTAATAAATGTAATCGAGAGTTATATCTCTAGCTGGGACTTGGGTCTCACCTTGTGGGTCACCATATATTTTTAGGCGGCCATCAGCGGTGCTGGTAGACCCCTGGCAGCAAGGAGGAGCTATTTTGAAGAACCTTGTAGAAGGTTGTATAGTGGTCTAGTGTGTCCTAGATAGGGTTGGCAATGAATTTAGGTCAGATCGGGTCCTGACCCGTAAAGTGAATTTTAGGTCTAATTCGGGTCCTAAATCGGGTTTGTACTATAAAGTTTATGCAATTTGTAAAATTATTAGATATTTGATTATAGAATGTCTTATAAGACATGCCAAAAATGTTATCATGTATCAATATTTAATAAATCTTAATAAAACCACCAAAAGGTACATTTTAGGTCATTTCAAGTTACTCTCGCATTGAACAGGTCAGGTTCGGGTTATTCGGGTCCATACAAACTAAAATTTGCACACATGGCTGAATTTTAGTTTGCAACTAAATTAGCATTTTCAAGTTTAATTCTGGTCATTTTGGGTCAGAATTTCAGGTCGGGTAGGGTCTGGGATTGCCAGCCCTAGTCCTAGAGTTGTCCCTGTACTCTTAGGTTTGGGCGGGAATGTTTTGTATATGGTGTTTCACCAACTTGAGTTTTTATAGTATTATGATGGTTATACATGTTGTATTTGTGGATAACACTTTTTTTTTATATGTTGTGGTAGAGGTCATGCAACAATTATAAAAGATATCTGGTTTGGTATATTAATTTATACAAGATGTTGAGTCTTTATGTTAATGTTGTTGGACATATTTGTGAAGATTAAATTGGTTTTAATTATGCCCCTATTTAGTGATGTGATTAATTAGTGGTCGATCATGTTTTAGTTTTGAGTAATCTCACTTAGTGTGGCGCGTTGTCACATGTTTGATTTCTATCGCAAAGTGATGGTGCTCTCATCTACTCCTCATCTTACCTCCTCCTAGACTCCTCATAGTGTGGTGAATCTTTGTCTCCTCCTCCCTCGTTCCTCTCCCTCTTACCCCCTCTCTTTCCTTTGTTCCTTCCCATTTCTTCCAGGATTCCAAAGCCAATGATCCTTGATTTTATCAAGATTCCTCTCCCCAACACCCTGGTAATTAGAGGGGCTCCTTGTTCCCTAGTTGGATTTCTTTTTAAATACATGACTCCTAGCCTATAAATACTTACCTAAAAACCTCCGCACAACCCTCAAGAATCATTTGGAAACCTCCTTCTATCGCCAATCATCACACACATATTCACCCATATCCACATACCTATGTTGGGCTACTAAGCTCCATTGGCACTCGTCTGTCTCAATGATAGATTTTGAAGTCTGCCTCTTGCATCAGAAGGCTTGGGTGATGGTACTTGCATCTTTGGCTTGTCGAGCAAGATATTCATCTAGCTTTCCCCCTTTTTGGGTTTTCTTTGCTGCAACCTGATGCACAGTGATGCTTTTCTACATTTTGATCTTCATTCACCATGGTTTCACCCCTTGCGTCCTCATATGATGGTGGAGTAGATGTATGCTCACTTGGTTTCAATCATGATTCACCCTGTGATGCTTTTCCTCGCTTGTTTCTCAAACCAGTAATGGAAGAAGACTGGGTTGGTGCACCCTACCACCTCTCACCTAGACTCAGAGCTTGTTGAGATCGGAAAATCATGGCAAAGATAATGCTCGACACCCATGGTGCTAATGGTTACGCTTGTGAGGATTCAATCCACAAGGTGGAGCTTTTATGTTTTTGTCACGTGTATGAAAGATGAAGAAGAAGATGCCTATGGGTTGTTTTATCATTGTTCATTTGAATTCTTGCCATATGTGTTCTGTTGGCATGGGCATATATGTCTTTTAGACCTTCTATGTTATCTGATATCGTGCGGGATTTAATTTCACAAATTTTCTAAAATTTCCATGTCAAACATCAAAGTTTAACCTGTGATTATAGGGGCATATTATCCCTTTTACAAGTTTTGGTTTTTAGAAAATCAATAGATTGAGTTAACTTAGATAATTCATATTATTTGATTTATAAGTAAAAAAAACTAACAAAATATGTTTTAGAATTTGTAAACTGATAACTTTTGTTTGGTATAGTTTTTGTTACCTAACTTTAATTTATTAAATACACAATTTTTGGGATGTTCCTAATTATCCTTAACTTTATAAAATTTATTTCTAATGCTTTAGAAGGCAGAAAAAATGTTTGAAAATTGTAAAATTACAATCACTGAAAATATGTAATTTTTGTAAACTACATCAGTAATGGTAGAAAGGGTCATTTTTATGGTTTTATCTTATGGGGTTCTAATCCTAGTTGATTCATCTAAATATTTAATAGGTAGTTTCAATCCTTGGTTTGGACTAGGTTTGGACTTTTACCTTAGATACACAAGTTGAGTTTAGTTTCTTCTCCTTATGAGTCATATTAGACAATGTTTTATAATTGCTCTCTCTTTGACTTGATCATGTCGTATTTGCTCTATATGTCACTTGGGTGTACATGTTTTACATGATTGGGTCCAATTCACTCTGATTCAACTTATAGAATGTTGATAATGCTAATTGAATCTCTTTTATTTAATCTTGTTGTTACTTATTAAATTTGCAACTCTTATTGCATTCTTGCATCATATTGTTCCATTTATTAATGCAAAACCCTAAATTGGTGGAATGCTCGAATTAAAATTATCTTGCCTATAAAATTAATGCACATTTGATTTATTAGACTACCCTTATCTAATTGTAGTAGTATATTATGGGGTTGGATATCGTTATACAACTTCTCCCATGTATGGGCTTTTGGTGCTCTTATAAATAAATAAATATATATATATATATATATATCTGTGTGTGTATGTATATAAATATATATATATATATATCAGAATTAAGTAAATATATTCCGACAGCCTCCTACAAATTAGTAGGAGGTCAAGAGATACATGTAGGCCCAATGCCATACACTCCATAGTAGATACAACTCACCCACTAGCTAATGTGTAACTTACATTTAACACATTTACAATTTTTTCAGCAATAATATTTGGGTTTGTAGCTGGACCACCGTGTATTCATGCATTTCATTCCTCCCATATAAAGAAGTAGAGAGCGACAAAGGAAATTCTTTTCTTTTCATCATTTCCGCAACACATTAGCATTCTTCTCGGGTCGTTTTGGAGTTGTTTATGAATCCTCAACTCTTCACACATTATTCCCCATACTTCTTTTGTGAATTTGCAGCAGCATGGAAGGTGAAAATGTGACTCATCCTCCTCCTTACAAAGCATACATGCAACAACAACCTCTTGGTTCCAACAATGTATTTTGTCTAGAGTAGCAGGAGCATTATGCAAAATTTTATATAAGCATATGCTATGTTTTGGTACTTGGATCCCAACCCATATACGTTCCATATGTCCATCCTTCTGTGCTCAGGATCTGGTCACTTCCCATAGGTACATGCGTGTGTCTATAAACATCCATCTACTCTCCTCAGTGGGTACAAACAAATGCTTCACCTGCTGCCACATCTCTGTCATTACATTGATTGTGCATGAATATCCCTCTCTTGTGTTAGGCACAAAGTCAAGTCCCCGTGGATATCTATCACGCATGCATTTCCCCAAGTAGGGGTTCCCTCCTGATACATAATGATACGTCACATCGTACCCCACCTTGCTATGCCTTTTGGAGCTTTGAGGTTCATACCACCTTCTTCTTTTGGGAGTGCTACACATGCATATCGCATTGGATGGTATGCATTGGTCCAAAGAAAAATTTGACATATGCATTTCAATTCTGTCAAGTATGGGGTTTGGAATTTCTCCTTGTTGTATCTAGAAAATAATGAGTCCTTCAACCACCAACTTTAGGAGATTAGTCCTTCCTGCCATAGAAGTTTTTTGTGTAGGTCATCTATTCAACATGTCCGACAATCTGTGCATACATTCAGTAAATTCCTTGACTTGTAAGTTGCCCCCTACCAATGTAAAGCAAAACTATTTTGTAGGAAATTTCCCCAGTTCAACACCCATAGCCTCCTTCAGCCGGTCTTCCATAGAGAATCAATTTTTAGATAGGAAGAGGTGAGTTTTGGTTTTGTTAACATGTAGTCCTATTTGTTGTCTGAACATATTAAGCAAGTCCTACAACTTCTCTAGGGTATTTTGTTTAGCCTCCACAAAGACAAGCACATCATCTACAAACTCTAAGTGTGTCATCACCTTGGTGCCATGGACCTTATATGGTTTGATTTCTTTCAACCTTTCTGCCTTGTTCATTCTTTGTGTGAAGTACTCCATGACCATCACAAAGAGAAGAGGAGAGAGGGGATCACCTTGTCGTAGGCTGTTACCTCCTCTAAACATGCCAGTGGACATGCCATTCACCAGGATGGAGAAGCTAGTAGTACACACTTTGTTTCAGCTAGCCTATCCACTATTCATTAAACCCCATATGTTATAGAATCCACCACAATTTCTTCCATCTGACACTATAATAGGCTTTAGATACATCCAACTTTAAGAATGCTTTCCTTCTACCTCTCATGACCTTGTAGTCATGTAGAAACTCACCCGCTAGTAGTGTGTAGTCACTAATGCTTCTTTCATAAACAAAAGCTCCTTGGTTGACAGAAATCAAATATGGAAGAATAGTCTTTAATCTATCAGCTAGAATTTTTGTAATAATTTTATACTGTACTGAGCAACATGCAATAGGTCTGAAATCTCCCAGAGAGGTTGTCACTTTCTTCTTTGGAATAAGCATAAGAAAAGAATGGTTGACATGTCTAACCATATTCCCTCCAGTAAGGAACCATCTCACAAATGCTAGCAAGTCTTCCTTGATGATTTCCCACACCTTCTTATAAAAGTATGCATTGAACCCATCTGAACCTGTAAATTTGTTGCTGCCTATGCGCCAAAGTGTTTCCTTGATTTCCTATTCATTTGTGTCCTTGGTGAGATTATTATTATGGGTACCTAAAATTTTGAATATCCGCTGTAAATCCTTGTCCTCTAGATCAGCCATGTGTTCCTTATTATATAGAGATGTGTAGAAGTGGACTGCCTATTCTTCAAGGTCCTCCTACTTGTTAACAACAATCCCATTTTTGTCTACCAATTCAGAAATGATGTTGTCCGCCTCCCTCCTTTTGACTGTTGAATGGTATAACTTAGTGTTCCTATCACCATCCTCCATCCATTTTTCTCTACTTCCTTCCAGTAGAACTTTTCCACTACCTTTTTTAGATCTTCTTGCATAATTTTCAGCTTTTTTTTTAGAAATCATCTCTTCATTAAGTGGATCTTTCATTAATAATTTTTTTATCATATTTCACTCTACCTTCATCTCCTTCAGCATATTAGGAATGTTCAGCTTCTCTTTTGCCTAGCACTTAAGCTCCCTCCTTATGAGTTATGTCGCTTCTCCTTATGAGTCATATTAGACAATGTTCTATAATTGCTCTCTCTTTGACTTGATCATGTCGTATTGCTCTATAAGTCACTTGGGTGTACATGTTTTACCCGATTGGGTCCAATTCACTGAGATTCAACTTATAGAAAGTTGATAATGCTAGTTGAATCTCTTTTATTTAATCTTGTTGATACTTATTAAATTTGCAACTCTTATTGCATTCTTGCATCATATTGTTCCATTTATTAATGCAAAACCCTAAATTGATGGATTTCTTGGATTAAAATTATCTTGCCTATCAACTTAATGCACATTTGATTTATTAGACTACCCTTATGTATTATATATATATATATAAATATATATATATATATGTATATATATCACAATCAGGTAAATATATTCTGATAGACACCTATAAATTAGTAGCAGGTCAAAAGATACCTATAGGCCCAACGCCATACACTCCATGCTGGATACAACTCACCCACTAGTATATATATATATATATATATATATATATATATATATATATATATATATATATATATATAATATGGGCCCATCTTTATTGCCCGCACGGCTAGCTACCCACCCACCCTTCCGACCACTTTTTTTTTAAAAAAACTTTGCAATTGTAGAGGACTTTTTGTATAACTCTCCAAAAAAATTTAGCCAAAAATAATATCATTTGCCCCTCGAAAATAAAAAAACCCGTCCTTATATATATATCTGCTGTATATTTTGTAGAGAGTTATTTTTTTGGCCAGCAGAGTTACTTTTTTGACACCATAGTTACTTTTTTTACATCAAAGTTACTTTTTTGACCAGGAGAGTTACTTTTTTGGCTGCAGGATAGCGAAAATCCAGGCTACCCGTACGGGCAACGAATGAATTCCCTATATATATGTATATATATATATATATATATATATATCAGAATCAGGTAAATATATTCTGACAGCCTCCTACAAATTAGTAGGAGGTCACAAGATACCTGTAGGCCCAACACCATACACTCCATACTGGATACAACTCACCCACTAGCTAATGTGTAACTTACATTTAACACATTTAAAATTTTTTTCAGCAATAATATTTGGGTTTGTAGTTGGACCACCGTGTCTTTGGGCATTTCTTTTCTCCCATATAAAGAAGGAAAGAGCAACAAAGGAAATTCTTTTCTTTTCATCATTTCTGTAGGACATTAGCATTCTTCTCAGGTCATTTTGGAGCTATTTATGAATCCTCAACTCTTCACACATGATTCCCCACACTTCTTTTGTGAATTTGTAGAAGCAA
This sequence comes from Alisma plantago-aquatica, assembly GCA_963693085.1. Classification (NCBI taxonomy): domain Eukaryota; kingdom Viridiplantae; phylum Streptophyta; class Magnoliopsida; order Alismatales; family Alismataceae; genus Alisma; species Alisma plantago-aquatica. The sequence goes on from OY856409.1 coordinate 1,648,202,006, forward strand.
GCAAGGTGAAAATGTGACTCATCCTCCTCCTTACAAAGCATACATGCAGCAGAAACCTTTTGGTTCCAACTATGTATTTTATCTAGAGTAGCAAGAGCATTATGCAAAATTTTATATAAGCATATGCTCCATTTTGGTACTTGGATCCTAGCCCATATATGTTCCATATGTCCATTCTTCTGTGCTTAGAATCTGGTCACTTCCCATAGGTTCATGCGTGCATCTTTGAGCATCCAACATCCATCTACTCTCCTCAATGGGTACAAACAAATGCTTCACCCGCTGCCACATCTCTATCATTACATAGATTGTGCTTGAATATCCCTCTCTTATGTTAGGCACAAAGTCAAGTCCTCATGGATATCTATCATGCATGAATTTCCCCCAAGTAGAGGTTCCCTCCCGATACATAATGATACGTCTCAACGTACCCCACCTTTCTATGTCTTTTGGAGCTTTGAGGTTCAGACCACCTTCTTCTTCTGGGAGTGCTACACATGCATATCTCATTGGATGGTATGTCTCGCCCAATGAAAATTTGACATATGCATTTCACTTCTGTCAAGTATGGGGTTTGGAATTTCTCCTTGTTGTATACAAAAAATAATGAGTCCTTCAACCACCAACTTTAGGAGATTAGTCCTTCCTGCCATAGAAGTTTATTGTGTAGGCCATCTATTCAACATGTCCGACAATCTGTCCATACATTCGGAAAAGTCCTTGACTTGTAAGTTGCCCCTTCCAATGGAAAGCCCAAGTATTTTGTAGGAAATTTCCCCAGTTCAACACCCATAGTTCAGTCGGTCTTCCATAGAGAAACAATTTTTAGATAGTAAGAGGTGAGTTTTTCTTTTGTTAATGTGTATCCATGTTTGTTCTCCGAACATATTAAGAAAGTCCGACAACTTCTCCATGGTATTTTGTTTAGCCTCCACAAAGACAAGCACATAATCTACAAACTCTAACTGTGTCATCACTTGGTCCCATGGACCATATATTGTTCGATTTCTTTCATCCTTTCTTCCTTGTTCATTCTTTGTGTGAAGTACTCCATGACCAACACAAAGAGAAGAGGAGAGAGGGGATCACCTTGTCGTAGGTTGTTACCTCCTCTAAACATGCCAATAGATGTGCTATTCACCAGGATGGAGAAGCTATTAGTACACACATTGTTTCATCCATCCTATCCACTACTCATTGAACCCCATCTATTACAGAATACGCCACAATTTCTCCCATCTGACACTATCATAGGCTTTAGATACATCCAACTTTAAGAATGATTTCCTTCTACCTCTCATCACCTTGTAGTCATGTAGAAACTCACCCGCCAATAAGGCGCAGTCACTAATGCTTCTTCTAGAAACAAAAGCTCCTTGGTTGATAGAAATCAAATATTGAAGAACAATCTTTAATCTATCAGCCAGATTTTTTGCAATAATTTTATACTGTAATGAGCAACATGCAATACGTCTGAAATCTCCCAGAGAGGTTGTCACTTTCTTCTTTGGAATAAGTACAAGAAAAGAATGGTTGACCTATCTAACCATATTCCCTCCAACAAGGAACCATTTCACATATGTGGGCAAGTCTTCCTTGATGATCTCCCACATTTTCTTGTAAAAGTATGCATTGAACCCATCTGAACCTGTAGATTTGTTGCTGCCTATGCTCCAAAGTGCTTCCTTGATTTCCTATTCATTTGTGTCCCTGGTGAGAATATTATTATGGGTACTTGACAATTTGAATTTCCGCTGTAAATCCTTGTCCTCCAGATCAGCCCTGTGTTCCTTATTATATAGAGATGTGTAGAAGTGGACTGCCTATTCTTCAAGTTCCTCCAGCTTGTTAACAACAATCCCATTTTCATCTACCAATTCAGAAATGATGTTGTCTGCCTCCCTCCTTTTGACTGTTGAATGGTATAAAACTTAGTGTTCCTATCACCATCCTCCATCCATTTTTCTCTACTTCACTGCCAGTAGAACTTTTCCTCTGCCTTTTTTAGATCTTCTTGCATAATTTTTAGCTTCCTTTCTTTAGAAATCAGCTCTTCATGAAGTGGATCTTTCATTAATAATTCTTTGATCATCTTGCACTCTTCCTTTGTCCCCTCCAGCATATTAGGAATGTTCACTTTCTCTTTTTCCAAACTCTTAAGCAACCTCTTTGTGTTAGTTAATTTCTTTACAAACACATACATCGGACTTCCCATCACTTGAATCTTCCAGCTCTCCTTTATGACGTCATAGAAGACATTCCAACTAGCCCAGTAATTCAAGAATCTAAACGGTCTTCCTTTTTGTTTCTTTTTTCTATGATATGCATTGATATGGGGGCGTGATCACTTAACTCAGAACCAACAACTTTGACTTTCACATTTGGAAATTTCTATAGCCACTCCTCATTCACTAGGGCTCTGTCCAGCTTGCTAGCAATTCTATCCTCTGGCTTCCTTTCATTATTCCATGTAAATAAGTCACCACCAACCATGGGAAGTTCAAAGATACCTACTTTATCAATAGCATGATTGAAAGTATTAATGTTTGCATTTCGTGCAAGTCTACCTCCTACCTTCTCTATGTGTAGCCTGACGTTGTTGAAGTCACCAATAACAAGCCAAGGTAGAGAGGTATGTCTAGCTGATTCAATCAACTCCTGCCATAGATTATGTCTATATCTAGCATAATTATGAGCATACACACATGTCATCCACATTTGTAGTCCACCTGCATTCCTACAATCCACAGTGATGTGTTGATCAGACATATTCTCCACTGTCACCTGCCATGCTAACAGTTTCCACGCAATACAGACTCTTGCCACTCCTGAGCATTCTGCATTAGATACATGTTTCCACACTTGTGGAAATAGATATCTAATACTCTTCTTATTATTCACCTTGATTTTAGTTTCTACTAAAGCAATGAGAGAGTGTCCACATGCAGCAATCCACTCATGGATTTCCTTCTTCTTGTACATATCACAACCTCCCTTAATGTTCCATAGAAGCATGTACATTAAGTTAGTTTTTCTTTTGGGCTCTCGTACACCTCACATGATCCTTGGATGTCCTCCTTGCTTCTTCTCTACCCCTTTGCTCAACCTGTTCAGGTTCCTCCTTTTCTGAGTCGTTGAGTTCCTCAATGACGTTGGATATGACCAGAATTGAACCCACCCCTTACTTCTTTGGGATTCCCATCTTCTTTGTTCTCTTTTTGGAATGTGGTGTGAACCCCCCCTCTTCCTTCTGTTGTCTCGTCGATGGAAGTCCTCCTTCTACATCATCTCTTATGCTAAGATCTTCCATCGGATCCTTCTTTCTCTAGATCTTCCTATGCTACTTCTCCGCACCATCTTCTTTTCTGCCCTTGCAAGCACCTTCAGGATGCCCAAACAACTTACATAGATTACATCTCGGTGGATTGTAGTTGAAACTAATCTTCACCGGTATGGCCTCCCATCCACAGATGTTTAGCCATACTATGTCAATCATCTCCTCCTCAACTTTGATTTCCACCAAGACGCGAGCTTCATCTATTTCGATGGATCGTTCATCGATGAGGAGTATCTTGACCACTCTGGCAGCTATAGTTCCCACTGCTTGTCGTGTCTACGAACACCTGACCGATTCAATCGTGATCCACGTAGGGATCTTGGCAAAAGCATCACGCTTGAGTTCATCACCATACCAATAGTCCTTCGCGATGACAAGTTGTCCGTCGAACCATCTTGGTCCTTGATCTAGCATCGTCTTCTTGTCTACTACATTTGAGAATCTGACCAGGAACACCCCGTTGTCTCATGAGATCAACTCGAAGGTTCCCTTAGGTTTCCATGTTCTATTGATCCATGCCTGAAAGAATAGGTAGTAAGGTCATTTCCCCAGGACATAGGTCATGGCCAAAAACTCCCATACATTCCTCATCTTCTCGAATTCGCTCTTATCTAGATCGACATTAATTTGGTCCTCTGATTGTTTCGGCGCTGGGAACTCCTCAATGGTTGTTAGTCTCGGTGGTGATTTCTTCAGAACCTGTGTCCATGCTTTTCGTCCTTCTACTCCCTTCACTCCTTCATCATCTTCAACCCTAAGCTTAGTCGAAGCTCCTTCCTCAGCTCTAGCATCATTAGGGTTAGGGTTCTCTTCTCCGTTCCTCCTGCTCGAGTCGCCTTGCGGGTGGGGTTTGTTGATGGTGGTGGGTGGGCATTGGTGTGTGGCATTGGGCTGGATGACAGTGGCTGGAGTATCCGCCATCATGGGTACCATTCCTGATGCCATGGATCGCCTAGGCGATCGCTAGAGCCAAGGGAGATGCATAATTAATATGGGGATATATATTTATATATATATATATATATACATATATATATATATATATCAGAATTTGGTAAATTTTATTCCGAACCCCCAAAGAAGTGGGGATAAATTACATAGTAGCCCTGCTCGCTACTAAACAATCAAATAAAGAGAAACTTTCTATACATTGAGCCTATAGTTGAAGACTTTACAGATTTTCTTCCCAATGTACTCGATGTTGTAAATCTTGGACTTGTGTTTCCTGTAGTTTCTCTCTCCAAGTATAATAGTATACTACAGATAGGGCTGTCAGTAGTTTCCCCTTCTGTAGGTTGAGACTTGGATCGAGAGTAGAGATCATCTATTTCATGGAAAGAAGTTGTGTGTGAAAGAGATTTGCATTATCACAAATCATTCTCCAGAGTGTTATGATAAATGAATAGCTTTGAAAGAGGTGCTTGGGTGTTTCGAGACCTTCATTGCACAATAGGCATTGGGTCGAAGAAGTGCCCAAATACTATCTTTCTATCTTGTCTAGGGTAGGATAAGTTTCAAAGGCAGCTCGGTAAAGACATAGTCTCCATTTGGGAATCTCGAATTCATTCCATATGTACTTGGTGAAGTGTGAAGATAGTGGTGAAGTGTTTATTCTCATCTTGGCTAACTCCCATGGGTTGAAATTGTTGTTGAGGCACCAAAAGCATATTTGATTTTCTTCCATATTGCAATCATCCTGTTGATGACTCTAGAATATCCTTCTCTGGTAGAAGGGTCGAAGTCTAGGCCTTTAGAATATCATACTCTCATCCATCGTGCCCAGGTTAAATTCCCCTGATGATAGCTGATGATATGTATGATAGTGCCCCAGTTGGCAATCTTCGCAGGGGCTTTCAAACCTACACTTCCTTCATCTTTGTGAACTGCAAGTCTAGAGTATTTCATAGCATGAGTGTCGCCAGCCGAGATGAAGTTTGAGAGTGTCATTTCTATGTGGTCGAGCAGCTGAAGGGATTTCACCTTGTTGAACCCAGTAGATGAGTAGACCTTCCAAGGAACTTTTGGTTAAGGTAATCCGTCTAGATATGGAGGTTTTGTTCTATGGCCAACAACTGATCATGTTCTCTAATCTGTCAGTGCAATCCGTGAAATCTTTCACCTGGAGTTTGGAACCAGTGAGCGGGAAGTCAAGATATTTAGTAGGCAGTGAGCTAATGTTCATTTATAGAGAGTCCGCGATCTGGTACTTGATGTCGTCATAGTTGGATGAAGTGAAGACCTGAGTTTTGGCCTCATTTATGTGGAGTCCAATTTGTGTCCCGAATCTTTGCATTAGAGCTTTTAGATTAGTTAGGTAGTTTGGTTTAGATTCCAGGAAGACCAGAACATCATCAACAAATATGAGATGACTCATAAACTTTGTCTCTCGTACTGTATAAGTGGGAATTTCCTTGTTGTCCTCTACCTTCTTCATCAGTTGAGAAAAGTATTCCATGATAATGGTGAATAATAGAGGGGACAATGGATCTCCCTATCTCAAACCATTTGATGCTTGGAATATGCCATTAGTTTGACGACATAGTTCCAAACCATGCGTTACATAATATGATAATCAAAGTCTTCAATAACATCAACAATAAGGAACATAGTGTTTGTTTCCTCGGCATACATAAGAATTAAGAACAAAACATTATTGTCCACATAAGGGACTACATCAAAATGTTAATAAGGATAAAAGTATTATGCCACACAAAGGGCACCTTGCCATGCTCCTTGCTTCTCCTCAGTACTCTGCAGCAGACGTCTCTAGGTGAGCAGGTCCTTCTGTCCATGTAATATCCCAATGGGATAATAAATCCACGACATGGACCAAGAGAATAATGGGTCAGCAATTGCTGGTACTACATTCTTTTATCAAGGTATTTGAAAAATATGGGTACAAGATATAATTCAAGGAAATATCAAACTAGGCAAGTAATATTTGGTGGACTATGTTTATCAAGTAAGGAAAATAATACTTCAAGATTTGCATTTCAAGATGTAATTTTCAATAGTTCAAGCAAATTGTTTCAAGATATCAATTCATTAAAATGTTGCAAAAGCCACTATTCAATATTAAGATGTTAGCACTTTACTATCCTTTCTTTCAAGGGAAACAATGCCTCATGTTCGATCATCTATGAAGGAACAACATTGAGCCTAATTACTATGTTAACCAGTCGACTGGGGGACAACTAATCCATTACACCTGTGCACAGGGCGGCGAGACGTACCCTACCTCAAGTGAGCCAAAGCTCTAAAGGGCCAAAGCCCAAAGGGACCAATGTCCAGGGAGTCAAAACTCCAAATAGATCAAGTCAAGTGCTTATCATAATATTTACCAAAATCCAACCATTTTAAAGGGGATGGTGACTTCAATTGCAGGAAAGGCTTATAACAAGTTTATGGTTCACCATCCAAACAAAGCATAGAATCCAAGAGGGAGCAAATAACTTGATAAGAAAATAGAGAATCTAGTACCTTCAAATCCAAGCCAAAATAAACAATTTCCACGACTAAGGTTCAACAGGCGCTGAAGTTTCAGTTCCTAGAAAAAGGGGAAATAACCCAAGTCATTGGACAATCCTTAGCTTTGAAATTTATCTCTTAGATTTTTATTAGGTGAAATTACTATTTTACCCCTCTTCATCTTTTGTGATTATATTTTATTATCATGAGGTCATTGAATTGTTTCCTATTATTATAGTTATCTCTTTGGGTACAAGTATTATGGGGCTTGTTACTCATCATTAACAGTAGATCAGATTTATATATTACCGAGTACTACTTATGTATACATTCTTACATATAGTTTTAGAACAAAATAATTTATATAATTGGTATAAAACTTAGGGTAATCCGAGTTATGGTTTTCCTCATTTGATTTTCCCCATACCTATGCTTTTTACCATCCAATATGGTGTGATAAGGGTAATTTCTATAATGAAATCTGTGGGAGTTTAATTAATCCTTTATACTTCCTCGTACTTGGTCATCACGTGTATACCTTGCTGTAATTTGTATTATATCGATTGTAGGAACATACATATATGGATTAAGTTAGAAAAAATATATATGTGGAGGTCATCATGTGCATGCGTGACTCATGGTTTATATTTATATTGATTATCACATCAGGCATATTAGTATTCAATCCATTAACAGATCCAGCGATTAAGGGTTACGGCTAAAGATTTGTACTGGCCTCGTTACCCATATCATTGAATTAAACTGAAAAGAGTGGGGAGTCAGGTACCTCTCGTCGTTGGTGATATATATCGGTGGCTTGCTCAAGGAGCTAGGAGGGATCTAATGGCGGCTTCTGTTCTGAAGATTGCTGCTCCAGTCTACTGATCACTTCTCTTCCCTAGCCCCCGAGTGGTGGTGGTCGACCTGACTTCCTGAAGGTCGTATGGACGGTGTGCTCCAGTGGCGTCGTGATGATGTCGAGCAGCAGGTTGCAGTCAGCGTTGTGCCATGTAGATGCAGGGTGTAGGTCGGCGGGTCTTCAGACGGAGGTGGAGATTGCGGCGCTGTTGGTGGTGTCTGGGTGTTAGGGGAAGCTCGACGATCAGGAGGAGTGGTGGTTGTCGATCTGCGGTCCTTCCCAGACCGGCGGGGCTACAAATAAGGGCGGCCAAGATCAGAACAGGTGCTCGTCCCGGCTAGGGTGCTCCGATGTTGACGGTGACACAGGGGGTCAAGGAAAGGTCTGCCGTTTGCTGGTGCCCAAGGGCTGTAGATGAGTCAAGGAAAGAGACAGTGACGTTGTGATCGATAGGTGCAGGAGGAGAGCTCGAGGGCAGGGTCTGAAGTTGTTGTGGGGTGTCCATGGTGGGGAGGCGTTTATAACGATCCTAGCTAGGGTTAGCGTCTATGAGTAGGGCAACGTCGATGCCAGCCGAAGCGGCACGACTGAGTTGAATAGCCGTTTCGCCCGTTCTCTCATCTGGTCTTTAATGGCCAGCGTCGTTACCTATTGTTCTGCGTTAGGGAGTCGATGGTGGAGGGGCCCTGCAGTCATGGCTAGCGGGTGTCGCAGGGGCGAGGCATTGTCGTGATCATCGCTGTGCTGGGGACCGGCAGCAGGGCAATAGACGCGGGGAGAGGAGACCGAAATCTGCGGGAAAAAGAAATGCATCGTGACCAGCTGCTTAAAGGGGCTGAGAAAAACGAGGTCCATTGCTGAGTTAACGTGGAAAAAGAATCCCCTAATATATTTATTTCTTTAGTAGTTTATCCTCCCATCCACATGTCCGTTTCTTTTGCAAATTTTAATATAATTCTAATGGTTATTCCTCATCACGGTCCAGTCACTTATTTGTGATTCCCAAGTGGTCCAACGTGATTAATGTCGTGATTATTTATAAGCATTAAGGGTCTGTTTGGTAGGGTGTAGCCGGATGACAAAGTGCGTGTTTAATGTACATTTTTACATTGTGAACTCACACAACTGCACCCTACTACACCCAACCAAACTAGCCCTAAGCCTAGTAATGATAATTTCAAAGCCAAGAATCAATAAGGTTTCAATTATCCAATTAAATTTCAAATGAGACAACTAGAACCCAACGAGAGCAATATGTATTTCTATGATAGGATTTCAAGGTATTCTAAATGGTGTGCAAAATAAATGCAGATTTAAGAAAATAAACATTCAATTTTTTGGAGGATTAGAAATTATAGATCAATATTAAAATTGGCACCAAAATTCAGTATGTTACAATTAGAGGTGCCATTGACTAACACCGAGTAGCTAACTATAGTAACACATTGTTGAATGAGTGAGATCCATTTTTTGGAGAAGCCCATGTTCTTCATAATTTGCCAAAGTTTGTCCCATATAACGCTATCAAACGCTTTGGAGACATCAAGCTTCATGCAAATTTTCTTATGGCCATGTGTGAAATTAAAGTCTAACATGAATTCTCCTACAAGTAGTGCATAGTCAGATATACTTCTGCTAATAATGAATGCACCTTGAGCTTTATAAATAAGAAAAAAAAGAACCATCTTGAGACATTCAACAAGAATTTTAGCTAGGATTTTGTACTGGACATTGCAGCAAGCAATAGGCCTAATGTCGGCTAAAGTAGCAGTAGTTTTCTTCTTTGGGATGAGCATGAAAAAGGCATGGTTGACTTGTCTGAGCATGTTGCCTCCTCTCATAATCTAGTTGATGTTGTTTAGAAGATCAATTTTGATGGTTTTCCAAGCTTCCCTATAGAAATGAGCGTTGAAGCCGTCGGGACCTAGAGATTTGTTTACCCTAATACTCCAAACAACGTCCTTAAGTTCTTCCATGTTGACATCTCTACAAAGGATATTATTATGAGAGCTAGTTAGCTTGTACCTCCACTTGAGTTCATCTTTCTGAGAGATGTTGTCCTCCTCCTGATGTTTGTTAAAAAGAGCCTTATAGAAATCAACTACATGAATCTCTAAGTCCTCTTGACTATTCATGATAATGCCTTCTTCATTAATAAGTTCAACAATGGTGTTTTGGGCTTCTCGCTTTCTAATGGCATTGTGGTAGAGCCTAGTATTGCGGTCACCATCTGCAAACCATGCATGTCTACTACACTGGCAGGAAAAGCTTTCCTCAGCTTTTTCAAGATCCTCAAGTTTTGATGTCAGCTTCAATTCATCTTCTATGAGTTGGATGTTGAGAGGGTCTGTAAGAAGTGCATTTCTAATCATAATAAGGTCTTTCTTGAAACTGGTAGCACTTCAGGAATGTTGATGTGTTGTCTCGACCATTTCTTTAATAGGTGTTTGGCCTTCATAAGATTTTTGGTGAACATGAACATGGGGTTCCCCTCTATATTTTCATTCTAGGCTTCATGAATGATGTTTGCGTATCCGCTCCAGGTGGACCAAAAATTCTTGAATTTGAAAGGTCTTGCCTTCTTTTTCTTGTCCTATACTTGCATAATCAAAGGTGCATGATCACTTATGTCAGCTCTCGCCACTTTAATGTGTGAATTAGGTAGAGTTTGAAGCCATTGGTTGTTGACTAAGGCTCTATCAATTTTACTGTAGATGATGTCCCCATTCATAGGAAGCATGCACAAATCAGCCATGCTAATCGTGTGATTGAATGCCTTAATTGCAGCTTCATGAGCCAGGCGTCCACCTCTCTTCTCTTCTTGGAGCCTTATGTTGTTAAAGACTCCCATAAGTAGCCAGAGATTGTTGTTTGAGAGAAGTTCAATGTCATTCCAAAGGTATGTGCATTGGTTGTGTAGATTATAGGCGTAGACAGTCGTGAACTAGATCAGAAGCCCACCATTATTTTTATAGGTAATAGTGATCATTTGTTCCATTTTCATGTGGACCTCAACGTTCCATACGTTTGAATTCCAACCCAGGAAAATCCTTCCAAGTTCTACCTTATCATGATTTGAAATACAGAGCCAACCTTTGGGAAAGATAGAACCAACGCAACTATCATTGCATCTTTTTATTTTAGTTTCAATGATTGCAAAAATAGATACATCACTACCAGAGATCCAATCTCTAACTTCCTTGCTTTTATAAGATTTATTGACTCCTTTAACATTCCATACCAAGATGGACATATAAACAAACTTTTAGAGTTCCTTGTGCACCTTAATGGCACCTTCTCTCTTTCCTTTCCTCTTTTCTGAGATGTAGAGGGGGGTTTCTCTTTCACTATATCCAGGAGATCTTCTTCTTATTTATCAGAGTCAAGTGAGCCAAATTGGTTGGCAGTAGGTGTGGTCACCTCCGGAATGGATTTGACAATTTCCCCTACCTCTACTTCAGTGACTTTTTCAGGGACTTGCTTGTCTACAACTCTCAAACGCCAAACCTTCTTTGGTATTTGAAAATCCTCATCTTTGCCTTGATGAGGTGATGCTATGACTTTAGGTTTCATAGGGAAATCATCCTCTCTATGACCAAAGACGCAACAAGATGCACACTTCGTAGGGATGTGGTCGTAATGAATTTTGAAGGGTTGTTCACCTTTGCCTGGTACACTTAGACAAACTCTGTCCAGTTGATATTCTTGCACCATCATTTCAACAAGGACTCGAGCTTCATCTGTGTCAGGTCCTTCCATGGCTCTGGTCTCAATGTGGAGGACTGATCCTACTCCCGCTGCCATTGTGCCTGCGACCTTCTTGGTCCAGGATTTGCCATTAGATGGATTTCTGATCCATGCTGGAATCAAAGACAAATGCTCTTTGATGAGATGGTCCCTATATTTATAGTCTTTGGTGATGACCAATTGATAATCGAACCAGTCAGGACCTCTGAATAGACAAGCTTTTTTGTCTGTGTCATTGGAGAAATGGATGATGAAGAATCCATTGCTCTTAGACACCTGATCAAACTCTCCTTTGGGCCGCCATGTTCTCCTGATCCATGCAGCGAGATGAGGATAAAAGGGTCTCTTTCCCATAATGTAGATGGCAATAGAGAACTCCCATATGTCCTTTATTTTGTTGTACCCCTCTTCTTCAAGTGTAATGATGACTTTGCCATCGATCTTTGAGGCTTTGGGAAAGTCCATGTCAGAGCTTTCCTTCTCTTGGGCAACCGTCTGTTTCACGACATGTGTCCATAGCCGCTTAGGTGCGTCATTGATAGTGCTTGCTTTCTCCACGGTTGTGGATCCAGGTTCATTGGGTTGGGGTGGGGATGGGGTGGAGGTAGGTATTAGTGGGGTGGATGAGGTGGAAGGGCCCCAGTGAGGGAACACCATTGCCACCGATCCTTCTCAGAATCACCCGGCTGATCGCCAGAGGAACCCTAGAGACGGAGGGGGCGGGTGTATTGGATATATATATATATATATATATATATATATATATATAGAGAGAGAGAGAGAGAGAGAGAGAGAGGGAGAGAGTCAGGCTAGAATACACTCGAGTGTATCCGGAGCATAATACACTCAAGTAGTTTTTCATGATGCAATATTTTTTTTGAAAATCTAATGTATTGATCTTCTTAAACATCTCGTGAACAACTCATACGCAAAATTTGAGCACATTTGGATATGTATAGCTCATGTTATGAAGACCGCAAAAATTATACATTTCAAATTAGTTTTGCGCGTCGATTTTGTTAACCTTGGATGAGTGACTTACACTCATCCAAATGGGCTCAAAATTTGTATGTAGCCTAGTTATAGTATGACGGTGAAGATCAACGGTTTACATTTTGCAAAAAATAGTCTTGATATGCAAATACACTTGAGTGTATTTGTGTGATCCATACACTCGAGTGTATTCTAGCCTGACTATATATATATATATATATATATATATATATCTATGTATGTATGTATGTATGTATGTATAACCATTACATAGAGGATTCTGGGTCACCTCTTTCATAGGAACGAGATGTGGAAATGTTATGGCCCTACTTTTAGTTTAATGTAGTCTATAAGATAATCTGCACGCAATTGAATTCAATTTAATTGTTTGACCTAATTTCCATATTTCCTCTCTGTAATTGTTAAGGCAATATTTGATTACTGTACTTGTTATTTCTTCATATAAATTATTTGTCCCACTATATGAAGATCTCTTTTGATATCCATTTAGATTTCATGCCGCCCTCTTCATTGGGAACCATGTTACTTTACTTTTGATATAATTAATTCCAATATGATTGTCCAATCCCTATTACAAGTGCATACCAACTTTTGCTGGTAATCTTCCACCTTGTCTACTGTTGTGGGGGGTGTTCCCAACCCCTTAGGTGGAGAAGATCTTGCCATAGGTGAACCTGAGCCACACCCTTTACAGGAGTAATCCTTCTTGAGATATTGATTGGAGTAACCAAGTTGCCCTCTATAGCCTTTTAGTTATATTCTATCTTCCTTTAGCTTTTATATTCACCTTAGATGGTGATGGAACTATGACAGAATTGATAATTGTAATAGTTAGAATTCAATTTGCCACTTTTACACTTTTAATATTTGATACAATACATTCTTGAATTTTAGTTTTCTATCATTTTAATTATTAAGTTTGGCATCAGATTGCTTTATACTATTCCCTCAAGTAAGAGAGTGGCTCCCCTCTCGTCTCCCACTCCTTACAAGTATGGTATCAGAGCCTGGGTAGTCGGTTAATCTAGATATATCAATCTTTATTCCCCTTAGGTTCTTCACCTCTCCCATAGATATCTTATATCGTATACCCTTGTCTTATATAGGAACATATTGATGAGGCTGGAGTTAAATCCATTCCTTACAACACATCTAGTCTTGAGACACCTCTGCAATCAAGGCAAGATATACCAAGTGTGGATCCATTCACTATACTTCATGTGTCTCAAGCTCCCCCAACAAGTGTCAACCCAAAGTGGTACAGTCTAACTCAAAACCAGCTTCGGCAACCCCAAGTTTGAGTTTCCCCCTAACCAAGAGCCGGATTATCTCTAAGGACTTGTTTCCTTGGTCCTAGTGAGGAATACTACTTCACAACCTAAGGAGTGTCTGCTCACAACTTTCTTGAAGTTGTATCCTTTGCACTTCTATTGTGGGAGTGAATTACACATGGTGAAAAAGTTTGATGACTATATTCTCAAAATTGAACAAACTTTAAAGGCATGGCATGTCTCAAGCATCAAAGATTTCTACTAGGTACGTAATTAGTGGATCAACTCATCATTGGTCGAACAATATGGTCAAGACTCATGATGTTTATTCCATGATGTGGTAGTAGTTCCTAACCCTATTTAAAGGTAAGTATATGTCACATGCAACACTGAGAAGGAAGATGAGTTTTACAATCCATGTCAGAATTCCATGACAGTGGTAGAGTGTGTGCAAATGTTTCTTTGACTGGAGCAGTATGCTAAAGGTTTGACTGAAGAAAGACAAGCTAGTCTATTTGTGAATGGTTTGTGCTACAATATTGGATGAAGGTTGGTTCTGTAGCTACCACTGACCTTCCCACAAATGGTGGATAAGTCTCTAGATATTGAATCTTACCAAATTTATTAAGATAAGAACTAAAATAAGATGAAGTTATCTGGTGAAGACTCAAAGAGTGATGTATTCTATAGGTGTTAGAAGAAGCATCCCTGGTAGATGTCCTTCCATACCTAATGTCCATATCATATGCCACCATTGTTGAGATCATGATCATTTAGGCCATGTTGTCATCGAATTCATGCAAAGATACTTTGTCAATTTAGAGAACAAAAAAAAATCTTACTTGACTAGGACATATTATCTATAATAGTTCTCAAGATATTTATATGATAGAACTTACTTTTAGGAAGAATAAAATACATGTGAGTTGTCATTAAATTTTTCCTATCAAATTATTTTCCATGTGAACTGTTTGTCGTAATGCCATCAAAGTCCTCTTTGTCCTTTACAACTACCACCACAGACAAACCATTGTTGTTTGAGTAAAATTCTTCTTATTTTCTACACCTAACCTTCATTTCTTTGATTGAAGAGATACACCACTACTACAATATTTTTCCAGACTTCTATGGTCCCTCATATGAAGAAGAGTCACATTTAATGATTCAAAGTAGAAGGAGAAGATTTGAAAAATATCTAAAAAGTGTTATGCAACAATGGTTTTGTAGTCAAATAAGGTGTATAAGAGGAGAGATCATCTTTCGTTATCCTCTATAGAACAATGAATGGTGGAGTGTGTGAGGAATTATAGGATACATGAGTGATTGTGTTATTAAATGTTCTTTTGTTTAACATATAACTACTTTATCATGTATTCATGTAGCATGTGCATCATTTTTTATGAAGGTTAGAAACCTCATGTGGGATATATGAAGAACATAAGAAGAATAGAATGGTATATGAATATGGTAAATAATGCTTAAATCCATGTTCTTGGTCTTTGGAAATTAAATTTGATATGCTTCCCTTTGTTCTCTGTGCTTGCTGGAAATTTTCAATGATGATCGTGCTCTCATATCTTGACTCGATAATTTAATAAACCATGATTGAATAATATAACAAACCATTATCCAATTTTTTATGAACGATGTATGAGTCATTTTATTTTCCATCACATTGTAAAAAAGTATGAAAGTGAGTATGCTTTCAACTAACAATATTGATCTTTATCAAGAGAAGTTCAAACCATGTGAAAAACAAAGATCTAGCTAAATGTGGTACTTTCACTATGTTGATAATGCAATTCTAGAAATGATTCTTTCAAATACTACTTTTATTCTATGTCCCACTCCTTGTTTCATCATGAAGTTTAGAATGAAGTTGGAGGGAAATTATTGGGAATTAGGGAAAATGTAATGGTACTATTTATCTTTATTGAAGATCTTAATTCAAGGAAAATAGGAACTCAACATAATTATACTCTTTTATAAATGTACTAGTTTAGTTTTATAACAACCTTATACATTTATATTATCATTTAGTGAACTAGTAAAATAACTAATAATCAAGTAACAAAGAAAAAATATTTAGGTAACGAAATAACCATTGTTCAAAAATGGATGTAACTAATATTTAAATATTTTAGAAGTAATATAAAAGTATTGTGAAAACCAATATTTAAGAAAAAAGAAAAAAATACTCAAGAATTCTATTAATTAAATAACCAATATTCAAGAATTGATATAAATAATTAAGTACATTAAGAGTCAGATAATCAAGTATTGGAATATGTAATATTGAGGAAATGGGAGGATAAAAATACAAGTATTTAGGTTATGGTAGAAGTACTATTCAAGAACATATGTAAATAATTATCAACTATTATTAGAAATTCAACATTTATATATTTTGATTATCACTTTTGGATTAGTTTGCATAAAATGCATTAGGAGGTAATATTAAAATAAAACCTAGCTTTAGTTGTGAAAGATGGATTTGTGAGTTTGATTAGGTTGAACGCCAAATGAAAATGAAAATTCAATAAGTTAGAATAATCTTCTAAAATTGAAATATATTTCATGATATGTGTTTTGACCAAGCCGAATGAGTAGTGCAACTCCAATATGGCATAAGATTTTAAACCAAGGTGCACTTATATCTCCTCCTTGACCTGGCTGGGGTATTGAATTATATGTTTAATATGTATTCCAACTCATGTGCATTTTTTTAATATGAATATGATTTGAGATATTGTTCTTTATTGATTAGTCTTCTATTTTAATCTTATATACATTTTAATGAAAACCTCAAACATAACGAGTATACTCTTCCATTTTTGTTGTGTATCACGCTTCATAATCTGAAATGGCTACTGGTATAACACTTCATAATTTAAAGAGGATATATCCTTGAATGGCATTATCATGTTTTTTCTTTATAAGTCCTAAAGGAAGATGTAACGGTTAAATACAAAAACAATATGTCATGTTTTTAATAATCATGATGTTTTTACTCTTTTAGAAGTCTCTTCTGTGAACATATTATTCTATAATACAAATATATGTTGGTTTAATACCAACGTACCATGAATTTGCAATGACCATAGTCTATTTTTATGATTTTAGGTTCAGATATAGCAATGGTACGTGATTGTGAGCTATGCTATATCGTGAGTATTTGATAGACATATCATGTTGTAGGTCCTATAGGATAATATTCATCTTTAGTTATAGTCTACCACAAATATGTTATGAAATCTTACAATAAACTCATCTAAATATTATATATATGTACATTGTCTATTGTTTTATTGTTTGTAATTGTTCATTTCAGTTATGCATAGTCTTTTTATTTGTATGATGAAACAATGATATCAAGGGTTAACATTTTATGTTAAAAAACAAGATATTATAGAATCCACAAACTCAATGGAGTGATTTAGGAGAACTAGTGTCATGGTGGTTCACACAAAGGTGGTATAAGGATAACTCATTCATTCATAGTACAAAGTACATTTGGATTCATTAGAGGATTTGAGGTGTACCACTCAAATCCAACTGACCACTATTAAGTCATAATCAATACCATACAAGATCAATGGAAGAGCCAGACTCCACAATCATCATCGACACTACTTGTTCAGTTCAAGTCTGCATTGCAGTGACATAAAAGTCAAACTACTAATGACAATAACTTATCGTCATATCTATAGTCTTATAGAAGTAGCAACTCATAGTCAATTTATGGTTCTATAAAACAACTAGAATGCATTGGTACATGTCATAGCATGAGAATTAGCTCACGCATGGCCGTTCTATAACAGAGTATCACACCACTATTTCAACAATTTAAGGGTACAAATAAATAATTCAATTACACCCCACATATCCAATAATATGCACTCCGAGTTTCCTATAGGTGTTACAAGTTTCACCATCCAACTATATACTGACGCTGAAGATGGATCTATGGTACAAGGAGACTGCATGATTAGGGTTTCACTTGATTAGATATTCCAATTGGGTATCTTTTAATGCATCAATCAAGTTACAACGTAATAACCCTAAACATATTCTACAAAATTAAGAGTAAGGTACAACTTCAGAAGATATAAAACATACAAGGTGAGAACTTGTCTTTCCACCAGAAGACACTTGTATCACAATTATTACAAGTTCATCAATATTACATAACTTATAGGGTATCAAATCCACACTTCCATGTCTGGAGGATTTCACTGCTTAAACAATTCTCAAGGCACTCAACAATTCACTAGGTTCACATCACATGAAACATGTGCAATTAATATCATAAGATATCTCAATAATTTATTTATGATTATGATTAGCACCATGTATTGTACAAGGTTCACCATAGCATTCTCATAGCTATGCATATTCATCTCACCTGCATAGTTAGGGATACATAAAAAGGAGAGAGAAAACTCTATTATACAACAAGAATCTTCAAGTAAATCAATCACATACATCACATGAACAATGGGTTAGGGTTAGGATTTCAATTGCATTCAATAAGGGTTTCATAACACCACTCATACCCTAAACCCTAATGCCATCACTTCCTACTTTGTTGGAGAGTTCTAGAGCCAAGCACTATTGTTAATGATCAACCATTCATGTCACATCATCTCATGCAGATCATTACACCATGTGTTAATCATATATACATGTATGAATGTAAGTGTGTTGACCCATCACCATAAACTGTAGCGACCTAGACATACACCATGCGTCATGATTGCAACACTTGGTGTTTCGACCCTAGGTCATGATGATGTATTGACCTCAACCATTCTAGGTGTATTATCCTCATAAGAAATGAGTGTCTCAACCTCCAACCAAAGTGTTTCGACCTCCACACTTCAAGGTGACTCGACCTTATCCATTCATGGTTCCAACACTAATATGAGTAGTGTTTCGACCTCCACCTCATGGGGTGTATCAATCGAAACACTCTACATGATCTTAACCACTCTTATCACTAGTGTTTTGACCTCTTTATACACAAGTATCGGCCTTAACACTTCATAATTTTGCTACCTTCAAACCCTAAGTGTTTCAATACTTAAATATGCATGGTCACCAACACACACTACCCTAGGTGTTGCTACCTCATGCAAAAAAATGTGTCCTATATGGTGTCTAGTCCATTACCAAAAGTTCGTAACACCTGGACAGAAAGAGGTAACATCAAAATATCAACCCAAGAATAAGAACCCTACACAAGGGTGTTCTCCAAACCTTAGAATCAAGATCATTGAAGATCTTTTTAGGAATTTTACATAGGGATGTGAAAAAAAGGTTTCTCACTCATGCAACTATCATCAAGACCATCTTCTATTTTAAATGGACACAACATATATAGAATCAAATGGTTCCATAAACAAAGAACAAGAGATCATCGCTCTTTCTTCCTAAATCCCAAATCGGGTACAAGGAGTTTAGGGTTTACAAGAAGTATACATCATATTCAAGATACAATATGGATCAGACATAATTGTCATCACTTTATTCAACCCTTGGATTGTGTGCTTGGAGCTTTGATCTTGGAACTTGAATCATTGGTGTTGATCTTCCATAAGGCGGGTTATATAAAACTTAACCTTCCCTATTATTGCACTCTTGTATATACATTCATGCTACTATTTTCTCTCTCTAAAATGTTCTCTTGACATACTAGTAGATGATGATGATATATAGAACTGGCTGGGTAAGGAAACCTTGCTTGGTTTGGTAGAAATCTGAAACCCTAGTTATGTACATGATTTCTTGGTGACTATGATATATGATGGTTTTTCCTTATCTCTTGACCATGATCTTGATCATCTTTCTTTAGGAACGTGTACCTTGACCTATATTTCTATTTGGGGTTCTGATTTGGGTTTGTGTATCATGGTTTATCACCCTTGCATGTGGCCCCTTTCTTGGAGTTCACATGGGTCAAGTGTTAGGGTTTTTGGTGACCATCTTGTGTGGAGTTTTCCACCTTGATGATGGTGGAGTTCCATGGAGTTTTTGCTATTTCAGATCTTCCTCGTTCCTATTTTGACCTTGTTTATGTTTTGTTGATGATCTTGACCATGTGGGGTCGCTACCCTTGGGTGTTGTGGCCAATACCTCATCTTCTTTTAGCTTGTTCGTGACATGTGCACCCTTGGTGATTTGGGGTCTCTACTCTTCCTTGGTAGCAGTCGTGACAAGGGTATATGGTCATCTTTTATAGTAGACATAACCCCCATGACCTAGGCATTCTTGACCTACTTTGTTGTAGTTGAAACAGCCTGGTTTGATCATGGGTCGAAACCCTAGTTGGTTTGTAGGTTGCTACATGTTGAAAGTGGTGCTTTAGCCTTGTGTTTTGACCTAACCCTGATCCTAAAGGGTTTTTGCGGCTGTGACATGGTCTAAGGGGTTGAGGTTGAGACTAGTGATGTGTTACAGTTGTAACACATGGGTTAGGCATGTCGCTACACCTTTGTTCCTTGAGTGGTCATGACCAGTTTCTATGATTCATATTAATCGGTCATTAATAACTGCATATATTCATCAAAAACTTTTCATCCATTCATTTAAAACATTACACTTCTAACAACACTTAACAACTAACACAATGTTAGCTCAATTTCTCACATACACCACTACAAATATGGCATAGGAAGTAAATAATCCAACTAGAAAATATCTACGTTTTGTAGTTGTAGTTTGTTCATGTATCATCGCCACTTAGTTCTCCCATATGTTTCATTATCTTAAACTCTTTAAGAACTATTGCAAGTTAATTAATGCATTGGAAGATGTTATAATAGGAAGTCCTTGTGAGAAATAAGCCATAGAAGAAAACAAAAATAAAACACATATCACATGTGCTACATTCCCCAAAGTCCTTACAACCAACACTAAAACTGAAATTGTTTGTTGAAGTTCGGACAACCAAAGAAATTTTTACCATAATCATTTGAGGTTCAAGATATTCTAGACTCGAGAAAATTGTCCCATTTTTAATTTTTGGCACAATTTCTTATTACAATTTTGTGATTGAAAGGATTTAAACAATTAGATCCATGTAGCTGTTTACCTTAGGGAAGTAATGCATAGGGACAAATTGATGATTGCATAAAGGAAACATAAGGAATGATAAGAAATTGAGATGAATGGGAGGAGGAAGGAGTTAGAAAGATGTGATCTAAAGTAGGAACGGAATAATAATATCCAACCATGGAAAAATGTTGGAGGAGCTCCATGTTGGAGGAGCAATAGAGTCTTCCCTAACAGGTGGTGCAAAGAAGCTGCTCCCTAGTCAACACACTTGATGCTTGCATCTACAACTGCCAATCATTATCTCATTTTGCCTTGTTATTGTTGGCTTTTTTCTAGAGGAGAAGCAGATAGAGGATGTCAAGGAGACAATGATCTTACTCGCCCCTCACAGATGCCTGATTGGCTTTCTTCCTTATTATCTGCTACTTTCTGGCTCACTTCAAAAAAAAATATGGGCAAGAGGGAGAGATGATGATCCTATTCACTACTCATACCTTCTCAGCTGGATTTCTTCCCTGTTATGTGTTCCTTGTTGACTCATTATAGATGAAGGAGAGGGAGAGATGATGATCGTACTGACGGGAAAAGAGGCATAAGTAGAAGCAAAAAAAGGGATCATGTAGAGAGAGAGGTATCACACCAAGATAGAGGGAGAGAGAAATCATGGGAAAGTAAGTGATAGTGGGTAGAGACAAGATGATGGGAGAGTAGGGGTGACAGTCATGGGGTAAGTCAACATTTACTGACTTCATTGATATTAAGTCTTGAAAATAGTGGGAACCTAGTTGTAAGTTTTTTCTAATTTCGTCAACACTCAATCCATCTGTAGGAAACTTGATTGTATTGATGATCGAATACATTTTAGTTTTATATATTTATGTAAATATATATATATATATATATAGAGAGAGAGAGAGAGATAGTTAGGATAAACTACACTCAAGTGTACATATTACACTATATATCTCAATGGTGTTTAACTATCTAGATAATATTTTTGCAAAATCTAATCCATTGATCTTATTAATGCAATAGTAATATGGCCCATACAAAATTTGAGCTCATTTGGATGAGTGTAAGCCACTCATCCAAGGACAACAAAATCAGCATGCAAAACTAATTTGAAATGCATGATTTTTGCCCCCTTTAGATGCCTGACATATAACTGCCCAAATAAGTTGATATTTATATAGTATGTACATAAAATAATTAAGAATATCAATGGTTTAGATTTTCTAAAGTAAATACTTTATGAAGGAAAATGATTCAGGTGTATAATGTGTCTAATACACTCGATTGTATTCCAATTTCACTTTATTTATATATATGTATATATATACATACATATATATATATATGTATATATATACATATATATATATATATATATAAATATATATATATATAGATATCTTTTTGCACCACTAACACTACCAAATTTATAAAATCATAATTTATGGGGCACTAGAGATAATTTTAGTTCTCGTATATTTTTTTGGTCGGTGAAACTCATGTTCCTTTTTTTCAATTTTGAAAAAGGTGGGTTAGAAGTCTTATAGAATGCATAGGAATGAGACTTAAATGAAATGATAAATCATGTAAAGGTGTCTGGCATGGAGTATCTCCTTCAACTAGTGGCTAGAAACTGGGATGTACTATCACCTTATATGTTGAATTTATTATGGTCGCTTGACTCTCATTCCTCAGTTTTCCATGTGCAACTTCTGACATAAAAATTAATATTGTATGAGTTAAATTATTTTTCCTTATATTGCATAGTTTTTCTATCAATATCCCCAATCTAGAGTCAAATAACCAAATCTAAATGAACTAACCTAATCAATTGGATACTCCATTTGAATCGTCTCTTCTACAACAATTCATAAGAGAATGTATATACAAAATCTAAATAGATTATTCACAAAAAATCAATTATGTAGATTAGACACTTTTTTATTTAAGCCAAAAGGTTCTCTTATTCATTCCACCCTCATAGTGTGGGCTAAAAATGCAAATGCAACTACATTTGTCTCAAAATTATTGTAAAAGAGCTAAGGTATGACGGTCACCTAAAGTCTTCAGTCCTAAGAACTCAGCTACCAGGCATTCGTCCATTTGATGTCGATGTATGGAACACCCCACTTTTCTAGAATGATCATGCCTCTTAAGTGCATATGTAGCTAGACCGATTCAGTGCAGATCAAGTTCTCTTCTAGTTGACAACCCTAGATACCTAGTTCCCTTATAACTGAATTCTCAATCTTTGGAACAAAGGCACTGATAATGTCCAGATCTACCAACAGTACTTGCAAATCTCTGATGAAGGTCCTCGCTTTCCAAGGCTCTTTAGATTGCCCCCACAAGATCCTAAAGATTTTTGTATCATCAACCTCGATAATAGAAATGTTAGTGTTCTTGGCATCCACAATCTTCAGGGCAATAAGGCAACCATGAATATATACCACAGTAAAGTCTTCTTCTTGAACCCAGAATCTGAAGGCTAGTTTGACATATTGACCAGCCTAAATCGTGCATCTAGAAAGGAGCAGATCCAAAGTAGTCAGACTCTTAAGATAGTAACCTGACACTCAAGCCCCCACAACTATTATATGGGGTCTGACATAGTAATCGTAGTTGAACCATAGGGACAAGGTTAGTAGGTGTTAAGCACGCATGGTCTCACACTCATATACTCTGGATAACAGATGGTTTAAAAAAGGTATTCCCAAAGGAACGATAGTGATCAAACCAAAATAAAAGAAATAAACCAAAGATAAAAAGAACAAAGCGTAACAAAATAAGGTGGAAACAAAAATATGGAAGGAAAACTTGGATTAGGTTTCACCTACTAATGTAAGGCCCTTGAACTTGCTTAATGAGTTGAATGAGCTTAATTACCATAATTGAATGCTTAGAACCCTAATATAACCTTTTTATATGTTTTGAAATCATAAGACAAGCTTAATTTTCAAATTTGGTCCAATTTGAAACTTAGGCCAGCAGACGTTCTTATTTTTGGCTGGGTTGGAGGAAAACATGCATGTGTAGATCTAACAGGAGTTTCCCCATTGGTTGGTCTGAAGGGTGGCGACTTTATTGTGGGACATGTTGCCCGTAAAGCCATTTCTACTAAAGTGGCCAAACATGAGAAGGCATGTATCAACAATCAACATGTTTTTATCTCATTTGGTTTTGACACTTTTGGGTTCCTAGCACCTGAGGCTGTGGAGCTTCTTAAGAGAGTTCAACAAGTTATGCATAGTAATGTAATGACTCCCAGATCTATGGATGTGGTGTTTCGGAGGATTGGATTTTCCATTCAAAAAGGGGTGGCGGAACAGCTTATTGCCCGCCTCCCATCTATTTCCTTGTAATCTTGTAGTTTTCACAATATGTGAACATTATCTCATGATTTGGACATTGTTTGATCAAGTTATGCAATTTTCTCTACATTTTGGACTTTTATGCAATTTACCCAATTGAGGGGTTCTCTTTGCAATTTATCACATACATTATGTTCCTTAGATGTTATATTTTCGTTATTGAGATTTTTGAGCTATGGGGCTCCTAGTTGAGCCATGGTTTGAAGGTGTTTTCATCAAGGGTATTTTAGTTTTTTCCATTTATGGATGAGCTACCTTTAGTAGCTATCAACTAAGGAATTATGTGATTGGCTGGGAATTTCGACAATGGAAAGCTAAGCAGGTATATAGGGATGGTGGGAGAGCTTCTTGTGTGTGTGCTTATGTATTCATAATAATTTAAAGCCAAGGACACTTGGATATATACTAGAATTTCAACTTTTTCTTTTTCTTAATATTAACGTGTCATATACTTATCCCCAATCACCAAAATGAGCCACTTTCTCTCCACCACCTCTCTCCTTCTCCCAGATTCGGTCTACCTCTTTTCAGCTGCGAATTTTTCTTCCCAAGGAAGAAGAAAGTGGGGATCTTCTTGGAAAAAAATTCTAGGGTTGCAATTGATTCCCTTTTTGGGTCTATAAAGCTTCTTCCTAGTGATATTGACCTAAAAGTGTAAGTTTTTTCTTATTTACTCCATTTAATTCTATTCTCTTCTTCCTCCTACATCTCTCCAGGTTGGAACCCTATTGTTCCATGGTGAAAATGACTTTAGAACTCAAAAACACTTCCTTCTTGTTTCTTTTTCTAGGGTTTTGCTTCTTTGTGGAGAGAAGTGCCTATTTGGCCAAGTTCAGATCTGAATCTAGGGATTCCTTGCCTTATTTGCTGAAGATTCTTTCTGTTGGATATCTAACCTACTCTATAGAGGTGAGTTATATAACATTCTTCACTTATATTGCTTATTAGAAGCTTGTTAGTTCATGTTTATGCTAGAATGTGATGATCTAAGCATATAGAAACCATGCTTGTTTAGAATTACGAATTTTGTGGTGTTCCCTATTTTGTTCCAGTTCTATATGAACCTGTAAACATGTGTACAACCTTTATAAGGTGTAACCTGATCTGGGACAGATTGATGGCAACAACCTATGGTTCTATGTACAAAACAATTGATGGTTCAAATTAGGGTTTTCAAGCTATTTCCTTCTCTATCACATAACCTATGGACATACCATTCAAAAACCAATGGTGTTGCTATCTTGGTAACTGATGTTCGTGATCAAGGTTGTTCAATGTATGGTGACAACCTATGGTCACCCCTTAGGTCAGGTTTTGGCTCAATTAGACATTTAATTATCATTCACCAAGTATTCTAATGATGTTATCAATCGATCATGATATTGACTTAATATTTGATGGTGTTAACTAAATGTATTACTGATCTAGCAACCAATCATGACCTAATGATCACAATTAATGGTATATCAGGTCATCACCATATATGATGAATTAGGAATGTAATTGTATATTTGACTAAACCTTGAACCAATGGTTCCTTGGCACAATTGATCTAATGGTTAGACCTATACTTCAATTGATAACCTTGAACAATGAACCTGATCCAATGAATAATATTGGATGCTTTAACATCCAATGGATTAAAATAAATCATATGGTATTATTTTTGGGTCCTAGTGATGATATTTCTATGGTTCAATACCATTAATTGGTAGTCTTACATTTGCCATTATATAGTTATATTTTAATAATCACTATAATAAGTGGATGCGTAACTCCAATGTGATCTAGCTTGTTATACCCAACCTTAATGTAATTATATGATGTTGATTGGTTATAATAAGACCTCTTGAATGATTAATGTGATAATTAATTACACTCTTCTTGTGTTGAAACCATAATGTAGTATTATTTGAATATCAGAGTGCCTTGCCATGTTAAAATCTATGGACATGTATGTGCTAATGATCTTTTGAGCCTTGTTTAAGGCATGTAATGATGATGATAACCTTACTATGAATAATATGACGGTCTTAAAGACCTTTGGGCATATTTGAAGCCATTATTGAGGTGAAATCCTCTTCATGTTCCAATAAGGGTTAAAACCCTAGAACTTGTGATAAGATATTGGTATCTAGCAATAGTATAATGATAAGTGTGGTCCATTAATTTGCAATGAATGATAGCATGTGGTAATGTGATTAAGATTTATATCTCAAATTTTTTATATCTTTTGAAGTTGTTATACATATACTCTTGTTAGAAAAGAATTAGGGTTTGCATGTCCACTTGTATGATAAAGCCTTAATGCATTCAATTGGCAGTAATTAATCAAGTGTAACCTTAATCATGTAGAGCCATGTGATGTAGAGCCATCTTCAATGTCAGAACTTACTAGATGGTGAAATGAGTATTAGTAAGGGAAACTCGGAGTGCATATTGTTAAGTATGTGGGGGTGGCAAGTTGAGGATATATCCTTGTCATCCACAATTGTAGGTTATGGAGGATGGCTATGGTCATGCCTCATATAATTGATGTGATTGAGGACAGTTGTGGTTGTACCTCAGATTAGAGGGTTTTGTATACCCTATTTTCTAGTGTCATAACTTGTACCAAGTATAGACTAGTTGTTATCAGTTGAATATATGTCACTGTTGGCAGTTTGACTAGTATGTCACTGCAGTTTACTCGTACTGACTAAGGGGAAGAGATCTTAGGATATCGACACTCCTAGATCTTATACAGAACTGAATAGCACTTCGTAGTGGTCAGTTGGACTTTGGTGGTACGACTCAAACTTCCCAGGGCATAATAATAAAAGATATAATACCAGCTGTGTATTATAATTGCTAGGGTTTAATACGTACCACATTAGTTGATTAAACCTTGTATTTTCTTTATACTACATAGTTCTTACATGATGCAGACTTATGAAAATTATGTAATTTACTTGATTCTAAAACTTATTTGCTTAACTGCTTAGTATGCTTAAACTATTCAATTTGTTCATATTGCTTATTTAATACTCTAACTATTCAATGAGTTTATTATTAATTAATATGTTATGATCAATATATGTTGGAGAGAGTTATGTCTCTCGTGGGGATTGGGTCTCACCCGTGGGTCACCACAATTTGTTTAGGTGGTTGCGGGCAACGAGGTCCAGGTCGTGTTGTGGAAGAGAACCAACCTGGTGATCAATAGACTCAGAAGGTTGGTTAGCTATAGATGTTAGTAGTAGAGTCCTAGTGTTGTCCCTATACTCTCAGGTCCTAGTATGGGATGTGTTTTCTAGATGATATACTTGTATCGACACAAGATTTTGGTTGTATGCCAATGTTTGTAAATATATGGCATGTACATGTGAAATATCTTCTATATGCAGGATGTGACTGAGGTCTTTGGACCCATATGTTTATTCTTGTTACAGTATATGAGAATGGAATGGTGGACCTTTTGTAAATGTTCTAGAGTTTATTTACATTATTGGGAACAATTTTAATTATTTTGCATTTTTGACTATGTGATTAATTAGTAGTTGATCATGTTTTGAGTTTTGAGTAATCTCGTTTACCGTGACAAGGTGTCACAAGTTAAGTTGGTATCAAAGCTCTAGGTTTACCGAGTCTATAGGGACATAGGACTTAGGTTTGAGTCTGTTCTTATGTGTCCAACATATCTTATCATAGTTTATTCTTATGCAGATATGTCTGGAGGACATGAAGAACACATTGAGAGTAGCTATGTTGGACCAGGAGGAGGTGCAGGGAGGAAGGCATGTGATGAGAGAGTGCCAGAAGTAGGGCCAGAGCAGCCCGCAATGCCTCATCTAGACCCGACAATGATGGCCAATCCTGAGTTTCAGTCTATGTTTAGACAGATGATGGCCACAATTACACATATTGCTGACAGAGCACCAACACCTCTAATGTGGAGTCCCAAGGTGTCGGGAAGACATTTGAACGTCTTACACGTGTTGGGGCAATTGAATATGTAGGTACTTCTAATCCAGCAGACGCTGACATGTGGTTGACTAAGCTGGAAAAGGCATTCAAAATTCTAAACATCACTAAAGAAGACAAAGTTAAGCATGCAATATACTTGTTGAAGGGTAGTGCTGGCCACTGGTGGGCCATAGAAGAGGAGAAAAGGACAAGAGTTGTGATAGGATGGAAGGAGTTTTGGAGGGAATTTTTTAGTCAATATTTTCCAGAGACCAGCCTAGATGAGAAAATCTCTCAGTTCAAGAAGATTCGTCAGGGAGCTATGACTATCAATGAGTATGAATCAAAGTTTATAGAACTTTTGAGGTTCTGCCTGCACATGGCCGCAACAGACAAGGAAAGGATCTGGAGATTTAAGAAGGGTCTGAGTACGGAGTTGACTAATACAACATCAACCTTGGAGAACAGGAAAAGGTTTTCCACCTTTATGGAATTTGTCAGGAGGATTGAGAGGTCTTCCATAGAGAAGTGTCAAGCTAATGCTAAGAAGCAACCTATGTCGTTTCAAGGGCAATCATCTAAAGGCTTTAAGAATCCAAGGTTTTTCTCACCGCTGTCACAACCAAGGTCAACCTTCACTGAACCAAGATCACATGCACCATCACAGTGGACCCCGAGTCAGGGTAGAGGTCAAAATTTTCCACCGACTAGAGCCTGCAAAACCTCATCGGTTTCCGTGACAGGGCCGTTTAGGCCATATGAGGACACCAGAACATGTTACAAGTGTGGGAAAGTGGGGCATACAAGACCTTATTTCCCTATGAAAGATGAGGAGGTGACTCAGAAGCCAAGGAAAAGTCAACAAGGTCCACAACAATGACAGTTAAGTAGTGGCAGTGGAAGAGGATGTGGTCAGGCATCCCAGGAAGGATCCTCTGGACAAGCAAGTAGAGGAAGTGGACGACAGTAGGCGACAACAAGATTCTATGCCATGACCCAACCAGAAGTAGTGGTCAATCCACGAGTCATGATAGGTCAGATGGAGTTATTTCATTCTGATATGTCTGCTTCGTGTTTTGTATCTGTGTTAGTAGACCCGGGTGTGACACACTCTTTTATCACTAGAGAGGTGATATATAGTTATTATGTACATGTTAGTCTTAGATCTGATAGCATGTGGCTAGAGACTCCATTGGTTGATTCTGTTGAGTTGCGAGAAGTGTGCCCTTCTTGTGTTCTTTCTTATTCTGGACACAACATTCAAGTGGATCTTTTGCCACTTGACATGCATGGTTTTGATGTAATCCTAGGAATGGATACCTTGGAAAAATACAAGTTAGTCATGGACTATAGTACTAAGGTGGCGACGTTCCATGATGGAGATATATAGTGGATTTTGCAGGGTGATATGAAGATTCTTCCTACATGTTTGATTTCAACTATGATAGCTGAGCGGTTGATGAGACAAGGATGTGAGGCTTTCTTAGCTAATGTTGTGGATACCAAGGTAGTAGGCCCTAGTATCCTGGAGGTACCAGTGGTGAGAGAATTTGAGGATGTCTTTCCTGAGGAATTTCCTAGCATTCCCCATCCTAGAGAGATTGAGTTTGAAATAAATCGTGTTCCTAGAACACAACCCATAGCACATTCAGCATATAGAATGACACCAGCAGAGATGGAGGAGTTATAGAAATAGTTACAAGAATTTTTAGAGAAGGATTTTATCAGGCCGAGCACTTCCCCTTGGGGTGCTCCCGCGTTGTTTGATAAAAAGAAGGATGGTTCAACGAGGTTGTGTATAGACTACAGACAGTTGAACAAGGCGACAATAAAGAATAAGTATCCTTTACCGAGGATTGATAATCTTTTTGATCAGTTGAGAGGTGCCACTATGTTTTCAAAGATAGACCTGAGGTCAGGTTACCATCAGTTGAGAATTAAGGCTGATGACATACCCAAGTCAGCTTTTAGGACTACGTATGGTCATTATGAGTTTGTGGTTATGTCGTTTGGGCTAACCAATGCACCTACATCTTTTATGAACCTGATGAATAGGGTGTTTAGACCTTATCTTGATCGGTGTGTGGTTGTGTTCATAGATGATATCCTGATATACTCCAAGGATAATCAACAACATGAGCAACACCTTCGCCAGGCATTGACATTGCTGAGGCAACATCAACTATATGCTAAGTTTAGCAAATGTGAATTCTGGTTATCTGAAGTGTCTTTTCTGGGCCATGTTATATCTACAAAAGGCATTTGTGTTGATACCAAGAAAGTGGAATCTATACTAGAATGGGAACAACTAAAGACACCGACAGAGATCCATAGTTTCCTAGGTCTGGAAGGTTACTACAGGAAGTTTATCAAAGACTTTAGTTCTATATCATTACCCCTAACTAGGTTAACTAGGAAGGATGTTCCTTTTTCTTGGAATGACAAGTGTCAACGTTCTTTCTAGCTTTTGAAAGAAAAGTTGACTAGTGCACCAGTGTTAGTACTGCCAGAGCAAGGAAAAGGCAATATTGTCTTTTGTGATGTTGCAAAGAATGGGTTGGGATGCGTGTTGATGCAAGATAAAAATGTGATTTCTTTTGCTTTGCGACAGCTTAAGAAACACGAGGAGAATTACCCAACACATGATCTGGAGCTTGCAGCGGTGGTCCATGCCTTAAAGATCTGGAGACACTATCTTTATGGAGAAAAGTGTCATATCTTCACTGACCACAAGAATCTACAGTATATCTTTTCAAAATATGAGTTGAATATGAGGAAGAGGAGATGGATGGAGCTGATCAAGGATTATGATTGCACAATACATTACCATCCAGGGAAAGCTAATGTGGTAGCTGATGCATTGAGTAGAAAGTCATATTCATATTTAATGGTAGATAATGAACAATTAAATTCCTTGATGTGCCATAAGAGAGATATGCTAGTGTCTCTTCACCAGATGAACGTACAACTAGAAGTTTCCTTGCTATCAGAATTGTTGTCACAGTTACAAGTGAAACCTACCTTGAGACAGAAGATTAATGATGCACAACAGAATGATATTGTGATACAGAATATCCGATCAGGGATTGGTAGTGAAAAGTATGATGGCTTTCAGGAGACAGATGATGGTATAGTTTGTTACCATAATAGGATAGTAATTCCTGATGTTGATGGGATGAGGAAGATGGTACTTGAGGAGTCTCACTCCTCCATGTATGCAATGCATCCTAGAAGTACCAAGATGTACCAAAACTTGAAAGACATGTATTGGTGGCCAGGTCTAAAGTGTGATGTGGTAGAGTTCATTGCCAAATGTTCAGTTTGTCAGCTGGTGAAGGCTGAGCACCAGAAGCCTACAGGGACATTACAACCCTTGCCAATACCACAGTGGAAATGGGATCATATTACTATGGACTTTGTGGTTGGTCTTCCTAGGACAGCCAACGGTCATGATTCCATATGGGCGACAATAGACAGATTGACTAAGTCATCTCATTTTCTGCCAGTTAAGATGAAATTTACAACTGAGAAATTGGCACAAATATATGTTGATGAGACAGTCCATTTGCATGGCATTCCAGTGACTATAGTTTTTGATAGAGGTCCAAAGTTTAAAAGTCATTTTTGGGAGTGTCTACATTCTACAATTGGAACACAACTGAGATTCAGCACAACAGTTCACCTGCAATTGATGGCCAGTCTAAAAGGACTATTCATACTTTAGAGGATCTCTTGAGGGCATGTGTGCTACAATTTCTTAGTAGTTGGGATGTACATCTGACTCTAATAGAGTTTGCGTACAACAATAGCTATCAAAGAAGCATGGATATGGCTCCTTATGAGTCTCTGTATGGGAGGCGATGTTGGTCTCCTCTTTGTTGGTATGAGATAGGTGAATATCAACTTTTGGGTCCTGAGCTAGTACAACATACTACATAAAAGATTAAAGTGATACAACAACAATTGAAAGAAGCCCAGGATAGGTAGAAATATTATGTAGATAACCAACACAAACCACTTGAGTTCCAAGTGGGAGATAAAGTATATCTTAAGGTTTCTCCTTGTAAATGTGTATTGAGGTTTGGAAATAAGGGTAAATTGGCTCCTAGATTTATGGGACCACACCCTATCCTAGCTCGTGTTGGAAAGGTAGCATATAAGTTGGAGCTACCACCAGAGCTACATAGATTGCATAATGTCTTTCACATCTCTATGTTGAGGAAATGCCATCCAGATATTGACCAGACAATACAACCATTAGAGGTTGAGTTAGATGAGGATATCTCCTATGTTGAGGGTCATGTGTTGATCCTAGATAGAAGGGTGAAAAAGCTGAAGAGAAAAGATATAATACTAGTGAAAGTTTTGTGGAATCACCGTGGCATATAGGAAGCCACATGGGAACTAGAGAATGAGTTGTGTAGAAAATACCCATTTCTTTTTGCATAGGATTTCAGGGCAAAATCCTTGTTAGGGGTTTATAGTTGTAAGGCCCTTGAACTTGCTTAATAAGTTGAATGAGCTTAATTACCATAATTTAATGCTTATAACCATAATATAACCTTTTGATATGTTTTTAAATCATAATACAAGCATCGTTTTCAAATTTGATCCAACTTGGACACTATTTGAGCAAGTTATGCAATTTTCTGTACATTTCGGTCTTTTCTATAATTTACCCAATTCAGGGGTTTTCTTTGAAATTTATCACATACATTATGTTCCTTAGATGTTATATTATCATTATTGAGATTTTTGAGCCATGTGGATCCTAGTTGAGCCATGGTTTGAAGGTGTTTTCATCAAGGGTATTTTAGGGTTTTTCCCTTCATGGATGAGCTACCTTTAGTAGGTATCAACTAAGGAATTATGTGATTGGCTGGGAATTTCGACAAAGGAAAGCTAAGCAGGTCTATAGGGACGGTGGCAGAGATGCTTGTGTGTGTGCTTATGTATTCTTAATAATTTAAAGACATGGACACTTGGATATATACTAGAATTTCAACTTTTTTTTTGGAAAATTGGGTAAGTATATTCCAAAACCCCCAAAGGGGGACAAATTTACAAGCCACACCCAAACATGTGGCTACAAGCTCCTAGGAAATGGTTACAACAATTCCCAATTCCTAGCAATTACAGGAGGTACATCAAGCCTTGGTTTAAAAGAAAAGTACATTCTCTTGATTTCCAACGCAAGGTGATTGAAGATGACAACAAAGTCCGAGGAGCCTCCATTATGCAGTCTATTGTTGCATTCAGTCCAAACAAGGTGAGCTGCACCTGTGATAGCCCAAAGCTCAATGATACTAGCATTCTTGGATCTCCTACCGAGTTCAACAAGACATTCATGAAGAGAATAAGAAGATTGTATGTTAAGTTTAAGCTATGCTCGACCCCAGATATATCTCCAATATTTGCAGCCATCAAATAAGTGAGATGTCAAATCACTGTGTAAACCACACAATAAACATGCAGGGATGGGAGCACCTGACCAAGAGCTGATTTTTTCCAAAGTAGGAAGAACGTTGTTAAGAGCTCTAAAGCAAGTAGAGCTCCACCTAGGATAGTGCCTGGAAGACCAAAGGTTATCAAAGATTTTGTCAGAAGGTCGACGTTGTCTACAATTGTTCCAGAGATCATTGCCTTCCCACAAAGAGAAAGAAGGCCAAAGGGCCACCATGCACTTATGACAAGTAGAGCCACAACTAGAAGATGCAACCAGAGAATTGCCATATCTACTAGACATCCATGGGCTCCATATGCTTTGCATCTGAGTGAATCTTTTGATGCGTTGCAAAGTGTGGAAATCAGCAAGTTCATCAAGTCTTTTGAAGCCAAGGCCACCTTCAGATAAAGGGTAAGCCAAGCGAGCCCAACAAGATGGATGTGTGGAACTTCCCCATAGGAAATCCGAGAGAAGTAATTCCATCCTACGTAACACAGTAGGAGGAATATCCCCCATATGAACCAATAGTTAATCAAACCCATAGAGCAATGTTTGACAAGAACTTTGCATCCATCCATGGAGATTTTAGAACCCAGCCATCTTTGTATCATGTCTCTCAATTTGTCCAAACATTCATGATAGCGATGCCTCCTAAGGTTACCACCTGCCATAGGGAACCCAAGGTACTTTGTTGGCCATGAACCTTGTTGCATACCCAAACAATTGATCAAGGCATCTTTGTTGCGGCATGAAGAAGATAGAAAAATGTGAGTTTTATTTGGATTACATTTCATACTAGAGGTAGAACCAAAATCATGAAGAATTTTCTTGAGATTGACAAGGCTGCACATACGACCTTCAGAAAAAATAAGAACATCATCTGCAAACAGAAGGTGGCTGAGAGCTTTGGTCCTATTGATAGGATAGCTGCGAATAAGCTTATTGTCATAAGCAACCTCAATGCATCTACTGAATCCTTCCATAGCTAGAGAAAAGAGTAAGGGTGACAAAGGGTCACCTTGTCGAAGACCATTAGAGCTTTTGAAAAACCCCACCGAGGAACCATTCAACAAGAGAGAGAATGACGTAGTTTCCACACATTGCTTAAGAATAGAGATGAACCTATCATTGAATCCAAGGCTAAGAAGACAGTCCCATAGATAAGACCATTGAATAGAATCAAAAGCCTTAGTAATATCCAACTTAATGCAAGCAGCAGGAGGGCTCAATTTACGGTTAAATTTAAGAGTAAACTCGGCCGCAAGAAGAGAGCAGTCCTCAATACTTCTATCTTTAACAAAAGCACCTTGAAAAGGAGAAACAATATTAGGCAAAAGATTGGCTAGCCTTTTGGATATGATTTTTGCAATGACTTTATAAAGCATTGAGCAGCAAGAGATAGGCATGTAGTCAGTAGGAGAAGAGACCATGTCCTTCTTAGGAATGAGGGCAAGGAAAACATGGTTGACTTGCCTTACCATGTTACCACCTTCGAAAATCCACATAACAACCTTATGGAGATCATTACAAATAGTATCCCAGTTATGTCGATAGAAATATCCATTGAAGCCATCCGGACCCGGGCTTTTATTAGGTCCTATGCTCCAAACAACATCTCAGACTTCAATCAAAATCGGAGAAGTACAAAGCATGTTATTATCATTGCCAGAGACAAGAGGAGTCCATTCTGGGATACAAGAACTAGAAGCAAATTGGGGCTGATTATAGAGCTGCTCAAAGAAGTTAACAGTATCATTCGCGATAGCATCACTATCCTGCAAAAGATTACCTTGTGAATCAAAGAGCTTAGTGATAGAATTAATTGCATCCCTCTTCTTGACAATGGTATGATAGACTTTGGTGTTTCTATCTCCATTGGAAAGCCACTCCATCCTACTGCGTTGCCAGAATTAAACCTCCTCAACCTTAAGAAGAACATCCAATCTAGCTAGAGTTTGTTTTTCAGCGAGAATAAGATCGGAATCAAGGGGACATCGTCTTATAACAGTAGAGATATCATCAAGCTCCATTCTTTCCCTAGCAATCAGATTTTTGAGATTAATGTATTTTTTGGACCAAGCTTTCAACTTATCCTTGACAAGACTGAGCTTACGAAAGAATTGATAAAGAGGATTACCATTGACCTCAGAAGCCCAAGCATCCTTAATGATGTCCCGACAGCCCTCCCAGTCCATCCAGAAGTTGAGAAATCGAAAAGGTTTCTTCTTAAAGGAAACAGAATTCATAATAATGTTCAAGGCACAGTGATAAGAGTAGGAGCAGGTGATCAACTTAGTTTTGGAGCCACGAAATTTAGAAATCCATGCATCATTGACAAAAGCTCTATCAAGTTTACAAGCAACTCGTTTAGCAACTCCTTTTTTGTTATGCCATGTGTAAACCTCCTTACCAATGATAGGTAATTCCGTGAGACTTGCATTATCTAAGGCAACGTTAAACGAGCTAAGAATGGAAGAGGGAACTTCACGACATCCCGCTTTTTCTTCTTGCTTCCTGATGTTATTGAAGTCACTAGTGATGAGCCAAGCTTCATTAATGGTGCCAGCAATTCTAACCAAAGAATCCCACAAGACCGAGCGTTCAGCAATAGAATTCCTAGCATAGACAGCAGTAATATATATGTTAAGACCACCTTTATTAGTACATTTCATGGTGACCTGCTGGTCATCCATCTCAGAAATAGTAGTAACCCAGCAATTGGGATTCCAACCGATATATATATGTCCATTAGGATCATGCAGATGATTGGATACCCAAAGCCATCCTTTAGGGAACATGCGATCAGAAGTATGAATCATATGAGACTTAA
This sequence comes from Alisma plantago-aquatica, assembly GCA_963693085.1. Lineage (NCBI taxonomy): Eukaryota > Viridiplantae > Streptophyta > Magnoliopsida > Alismatales > Alismataceae > Alisma > Alisma plantago-aquatica. Next base: position 1,648,238,362 of record OY856409.1, read on the forward strand.
TCTTGGTTTCAACAAGAACGGTCATAGTAGCTTTGTTATCCATGATTGTCCTTCTAACTTCCTTCTTTTTACGTGGCTTCCCCTAGCCATGAACATTGGTCATGAGGAAGGTCATTAAAGACCCTTTGAAGAGGATCGGGTCTTCTTGGAAAAAAATTCTAGGGTTGCAATTGATTCCCTTTTTGGGTCTATAAAGCTTCTTCCTAGTGACATTGGCCTAAAAGTGTAAGTTTTTTCTTATTTTCTCCATTTAATTCTGTTCTATACTTCCTCATACATCTCTCCAGGTTGGAATCCTACTGTTCCATGGTGAAAATGAATCTAGAACACAAAAACCCTTCCTTCTTATTTCTTTTTCTAGGGTTTTGCTTCTTTATGGAGAGAAGTGCCTATTTGGCCAAGTTCAGATCTGAATCTAGAGATTCCTTGCCTTATTTTCTCGAGATTCTTACTGTTGGATATCTTACCTACTCTATAGAGGCAAGTTATATAACATTCTTCACTTATATTGCTTATTAGAAGCTTGTTAGTTCATGTCTATGCTTGAATGTGATGATCTAAGCATAGAGAAACCATGCTTGTTTAGAATTACGAATTTTGTGGTGTTCCCTATTTTGGTCCAATTCTATATGAACCTGTTAACATGTGTACAACCTTTATAAGGTGTAACCTGATCTTGGACAGGTTGATGGCAACAACCTATGGTGCTATGTACAAAATAATTGATGGTTCAAATTAGGGTTTTCAAGCTATTTCCTTCTCTATCACATAACCTATGGACATACCATTCAACAACCAATGGTGTTGCTATCTTGGCAACTGATGTTCGTGATCAAGGGTGTTAAATTTATGGTGACAACCTATGGTCACCCCTTAGGTCAGTTTTTTGCTCAATTAGACATTTAATTATCATCCACTAAGTATTCTAATGATGTTATCAATCGATCATGATCTTGACTTAATATTTGATGGTGTTAACTGAATGTATTACTGATCTAGCAACCAATGGTGACCTAATGATCACAATTAATGGTATATTAGGTCATCACCATATATGATGAATTAGGAATGTAATTTTATATTTGACTAAACCTTGAAACCAATGGTTCCTTGGTTCAATTGATCTAATGGTTAGACCTATACTTCAATTGACAACCTTAAACAATGAACCTGATCCAATGAATAATATTGGATGCTTTAACATCCAATGGATTATAATAAACCATATGGTATTATTTGTGGGTCCTAGTGAAGATATTTCTATGGTTCAATACCGTTAATTGGTAGTATTACCTTTGCCATTATATAGTTATATTTGATAAATCACTATAATAAGTGGATGTGAAACTCCAATGTGATCTAGCTTCTATACCTAACCTTAATGTAATTATATGATGTTTATTGGTTATAATAAGACCTCTTGAATTATTAATGTGATAATGAATTACACTCTTCTTGTGTTGAAACCACAATGTAGTATTATTTGAATATCAGAGTGCCTTGCCATGTTAAAATCTATGGACATACATGTGCTAATGATGTTATGATCCTTGTTTAAGGCATGGAATGATGATGATAACCTTACTATGAATAATGTGATGGTCTTAAAGCCCTTTGGGCATGTTTGAAGCCATGATTGAGGTGAAATCCTCTTCATGTTCCAATAAGGGTTAAAACCCTAGAACTAGTGATAAGATATTGGTATCTTACAATAGTATTATGATAAGTGTGGTCCATTAATTTGCAATGAATGATAGCATGTGGTAATGTGATTAAGATTTATATCTCAAATGTTTTATATCTTTTGATGTTGTTATAAATATACTCTTATTAGAAACGAATTAGGGTTTGATTGTCCACTTGTATGATAAAGCCTTAATGCATTCAATTGGCAGTATTTAATCAAGTGTAACCTTAATCATGTAGAGACATGTGTCGTAGATCCATATTCAGTCTCAGAACTTACTGGGTGGTGAAATGAGTATTCCCAAGGGAAACTCGAAGTGCATATTGTTGAGTATGTGGGGGTGGAAAGTTGAGGATATATCCTTGTCATCCATAATTGTAGGTTATGGAGGATGTCTATGGTCATGCCTCATATAATTGATGTGATTGAGGACAATTGTGGTTGTACCTCGGATTAGAGGGTTTTGTATACCCTATTTTCTAGTGTCGTAACTTGTACCAAGTACAAACTAGTTGTTATCAGTTGACTATATGTCATTGTTGGCAGTTTGACTGGTATGTCACTGCAGTTTACTTGTACTGACCGAGGGGAAGAAATCTTAGGATATCAACACTCCTAGATCTTATACGGAACTGAATAGCACTTCGCATTGGTTAGTTGGACTTTGAGTGGTACGACTCAAACTCCCCAAGGCATAATAATAAAAGATATAATACCAGCCGTGTAGTATAATTGCTAGGGTTTAATTTATATCACATTGGTTGATTAACCCTTATCTTTTCTTTACACTACATAGTTCTTACATGATGCAAACTTATGAAAATTGTGTAATTATACTTGATGCTACAACTTATTTTCTTAACTACTTAGTATGCTTAAACTGTTCAATCTTTTCATATTGCTTATTCAATACTCTAACTGTTCAATGAGTTTACTATTAATTAATATGTTATGATCAATATATGTTGGAGAGAGTTATATCTCTCATTGGGACTGGGTCTCACTCGTGGGTCACCAAAATTTATTTTAGGTGGTCGTGGGCAACGAGGTCCAGGTCATGTTGTGGAAGAGAACCAACCTAGTGATCAATAGATTCAGAAGGTTGGTTCGTTGTAGATGTTAGTAGTAGAGTCCTAGTGTTGTCCCTGTACTCTCAGGTCTTGGTATGGGATGTGTTTTCTAGATGATATACTTGTATCGACACAAGATTTTGGTTGTATGCCAATGTTTGTAAATATATGGCATGTACATGTGAAATATCTTTTGTATGCATGATGTGACTGAGGTCTTTGGACCCATATGTAAATACTTGGTATAGTATATGAGAATGGAATGATGGACCTTTTGTAAATGTTCTAGAGTTTATTTACATTGTTGGGATCGGTTTTAATTATTTTTCATTTTTGACTATGTGATTAATTAGTAGTTGATCATGTTTTGAGTTTTGAGTAATCTCATTTAGAGTGACGAGGTGTCACAACTAAGACTTATCACCAACATGCAAACATCACCTCTCCCTCTCATACACTCCCATCAAGACTACAAGCAATCATTTAGGTGTCATTTCCTCTCTCTCTCTCTCTCTCTCTCTCTCTCTCTCTCTCTCTCTCGAGATAAGGATAGATCTAAGCCCAAGGACAACCTCTCTCTTGAGATGACTATCCAAAAACTACAAGGAAGAACTTATGACCACAAGCTTTAGCATTCCAACATTTTCATGCATTCATACTACTCCATAACACAAGATATTAGCGATACTACTCTTTCGAGTTACCAACAATCAAACATATCAAGATGGTAGCTAAGCATACAGGTGAAGCATTAAAACCGGTGCATGGAAATAATCTTGACAAGAGTATATATATATATATATATATATATATTAAAAAAAGGAGAGACAATATACATGTTGGGAGAGCCTTAGTGTCTACTCCCAACCCAAGTTAAGTGTTTATCCACACATGTTTATAGGTAGCATAATGATGTCACAAAATGATAAATACATCAAGTTCCATGAAGAGAGGAGAGAAGTACAACGAGATGAAGGATAGATCTAGATAGAGACAGAAGAACGCGACATAAAATAGTACTTCTTAAATCTAGATCTAGTAGATCGATGATGTGTACATCCTCCTTCTTTCAAAGAAGATGGAGCCTTATGTCTTCTCTCTCCTCATCTTCTACCTTTGGAGATCCAAGACTGATTGGATGGAATGGGAATGACTCTGGAAAATGGCAGCACTTTGTGGTCCTTCCAGATATGATGATTTGACAAGACGTGTGGTGGCCTATTTATTGGCACCCTACACTGACTTAACTCCTCAACTACGGTCGAGGTTTGGTCTTGGTCAAAGCCTAATCACAATCAAGGTTTTACTTCCATCCTCTCCTCAGTTGAGGTTGGTTAAGTCACCTTCTCGGTCACTGCCTGAATGCCGCATCCTTTGGTCAGACCACAGTCTAAATGTTACACCCCGATCTCACAATTACCATTAATCATGAGATTAGGGAATAAATTGAGGATTTAACGTAATACAAATATCACCCTTAACTTTTTCTTCTTTTTCAAACTCTTTGTTTTTCTTGCATCCAATCACATAAACAACTTTGTAAGAGAATCAAACTTTGATTACATTAATATGATCTCAACATAAACAATACACATCCATACATTCATTCTCGGGTACATACAACATGATAATCAGATACATTACTCTCTTATTAAGAAAAACAAAGATACAAAACATCACTTATATCACTCTCACATCCATACTAGGACCTAGAGTGGAAGGGACCGACTGAACTTAACAAATCTCATACTTAACTCATGTGGTAGATCTACTCTGATGCTTTGACCTTCTTCATGTCCAAATGGTTTCCCTAAAAATTGTGAGTAGAAGGGTGAGCCTACTCTCTCAGTGAATGAGTACTTCAAAGAAAACAGTCTAAAGCACTGATATAATTACAGATATACTTTTGAGCAACTGATATCAATTATAGTAGTAGTAAGATTTGAAGAGATTGATCATTTACAATCATAAATATGGTAGGATAGTCTAGATATCAACAAGAGTAAATCAATATATGAGCATGCTTGATTAATTTCAAAGAGAACTAATAATTTAGAAACATATAAAGAATAATTGTTGGGAAACTATACTCGAATCTTTCTTAGCATTTCTTACTTATAAGAAACTCCTTAAACCTATATGAACATATTTTATCTTATGCTCTGATCATATACAGTGTAATCTAAATATGAAGACTCGTAGCGAACTATAATCTCATCGTAAAAGACTTAGCTTAAAACCCGGGAAGCTAAGCCTAGAACTAAATCTAGGTATGCTTGAATCGAACTGTCACATCTGACTAAGGCAGCTAAACAACTGTCCTTTAATTGGACCTCTCCTTCTAGGCTGAGTACACAGGCGGAGGGTCTGAGACGCTCTATGTGCCTCATGTTGGTATGCTTTGTGGGTACCTCTGGGTTACCACCGAGATCTCCAGTTCATGTTGGGTAACCTATCTTTTCTTAGGAGACTTTCTCATGGGCTTCGTCTCCATGCATGCTTTGTGGGTGTGATTCGATCCCCGTATACTGGTCGCTTCCAGGGTGGATCATTTCCTCCCTATAGTGTAGACGTCCATAGGGAATCTATAGTGTTCAGGGCACCTATGTCTATTATTTTATTATTCTTGGAAATATGTTACTATATTGTATCATTTCCCTTACTTATACTTGACTTTGGTATCTCTATGGTACCATGTCTGTTTATTTGAAGTTTATAACACAAAATGTATATCATCCTTAACTTGGCAGAGCAGTATACTCAAACACTGTAATATATTGAGAAATCAACATACTATAAATGCAGGCAGACTGAAATACTTAAATAAACATAATGCATGTCCATTTTAGCACTTATACACTAGAATCATGAAATTAAACATCTTAATATACTGATAAGATCTAATTACTTGGCATACGAGTAATCATCATTTGCACCCATAAATTATTTGCACATTCTTGGGAAACGTGCACATCTACCCAAATCTTGGGTTGTGCATCTCATACTGAGAACATGGTAATCAAAATGCTTAATTCATTGAACACCCTATCCTTAGAGTTTCATTTACCTCATTCACTTATCACATGGCTCTCATAAGGATTTAATATGTCATAAACATCCACTAAATACAAATTGCTTTAAACAAGTCATATATAATCAACATATGTATGAAATCCTTGAATTGAGCTAAATTAGGGTTTTCCATTCCATTCATTGGGATATTATGAATCAAGAATAATAGTGCATAAATAGAGTCTATGATGCCAAGAAAAACACTTCAAATGGATTTCACCATATTTATTCACAAATTTCCAACTTTCCACTCATATAGGGCTTCACCCTCTTTACGAAGATATTAAGCAAACACTATTCACATCACATGAAATCCCAAATAGTATATGACATATATGTATTATGCATTCAGATAAACAATCATTCATAACCAAGGAGATCCAGATAACAAATTTCTCTATTTAATTATACAGTAATTTCAGTCATAGACAAATTCCTTATATTTCACTTTACTCTTATAACCTTTGTGAATACTTAGGTAATTCTCATTAGGATGTATTGTATACATTTCTAATATGAATTTAACAACTGAAATTAATACAAACAGAGGAAGAATCCATTTGATGTCATTTTGCAACAACTTAGATCAAATAGACAATTTAGTGTTTGTAGTCGCATACTAAGCAATTAAAGATTATGGATGATTTAACCAATTTTCGTGCAATATACTATTTAAAGGAAGTTCCCACTCACCCTAAGGTGTGAAAACACCTTAAAAACACAATTCATCCCTAAAAATCTCAATCTCATATCAAATCCCTAGCAATTCACCTGATTCTTCTTCCTTTCAACTCGGAAACCCTAAAAATGAGGGAGTATGAAGAAAGAGTGAGAAAAGGGGAAGTTTTGATACCATTTTGGATCAAATCAGAGGAGGGACGGAATATTGACATGTGAGAGAATATTCACCATTAAAGTCTATGCAAAGAAGGTAAACTTACATGATTTCATCATTCCTCGGACTGCAAAACCGTAGGTCAGCATCTCCATCACTTTCTCCTCTCAGACCCAAACTCTCCCTCTCTCTAGGATTTTGTTTCTTTGGATTTAATCAAGAATTCTAAGAGGTCCTTGTGTGGTAGGTTGACCATATAGAGCAATTGAGCTGCTTGGGTCAATTGCACATTGACCCCTCACTATACTTTCTCTTATTTCAGCTGAATTTTCTATCATAAAAATATTATTCTAATTCATCTACTTAAAAGGTCTAGACACATCCCAAAATTACGAACATTTTAAATTTTGTTTAGGGTTGAGTTTCAGATCTCTAGTTAAAATTTAAGATCATTTGGAGTAACCAATAAATAATTAAAAATAAAATACTACACTACTAAAAAACACTCTATCACCGAGCTCTGGCACCTGTTTGAGGAGGAGGGGGAGCGGGGTCTCCCTAAGACTCAAAAAACACTTTGTCAGCATTTTGGTTGAAGTATAGTTTGATCGAGAACCACATTCAAAGAACAATCCAATATTCTAAATTTTTTCTCAAATATGCATGATTGAATTATCCATATCATATCAAAGATTTAATTAAATAAAAAAATTGTAGAAAATATGAAAAATCATTTACCACACTTCTACCTTGATCAAATTCCATATTCATGTACTATCAAAACCCTAATTTTTTCCAATTAGGGTTTACTTTTCTCAAACATTAATTCTTCAAACTGAAATCATACTTAGAGTTTCTTCTTAGGTTTGAAACATCACAATTGATCAACTATCATTAATCAAGTCTAAACAATGTTCAATCTAATCAAGCATGTAATCATTCAGGTAAACCCTAGTTTACCAATTAAGGAAGAATTTGGTCATTACAATTATCACCCCCTTATAAAGTTTCATCCCCAGAACATAAATATGCAAACAAAGTATATTCAAAGTTTATTTTAAGCTTCTAAAATCTTACATGTCATTACATTCTTGTATTTTATACTTGAATGTAATTTTTCAACATTAAGTCCTTTATTTCTTTTCTAATTACAACATGTTAAAGCAATTCTCAATGATAACAAACAAATTCTCTATGACACAATCAATCATAGGATAGAGAGAGAAACAACCATTTAAGTATTTTCATACTTTTGAGGTGTTACCTCTACATTGATAATCTGATCCAACTATCTCAATTCATACGACTCAATATGTACTATTGTTATGTATTACCTCTAAGTCACAAAAGAGAGTTCACCATGTTGTTTTGAATTTTACTATTGTGCTACTCAAATAGAAAAATAGTCTTGAGTTGGAAGACTAGATTCAACAACATTTGTACAATACTACTCACGACATCCCCATTGAATCATGGATGCATAAGGTGAAGCATTACCATCACATTCCATATTATTCTCAAGTATGAACCCACACATAATTCAAGGTGTAACCATCAGGTTATTGCACACTAGGGTTTCAACAATAGTAGCAAATTACTCCATGATTGTATTAGTCATTCAAGGACTATTCATACCCAATTACCATCACTTAGTTATATTAAAGCTAGGTACAACAAGCTATACCTCATTCGGGTTACATATCAATACAATATGGTTATCATCCTTTCTATTCATATGAGTGCATAGGTAAGACTACCTTATTCAGGGTAACCCTTCATTTGTTCCATCATTATTCAACCCATATAACCATTCCAAAATTGTACAATACTAAGATGGATTAATGTTATGAATGACTACAACTATCAGACACCTTTAATTAACATATTGCTTGCACATGTACACTGAAATCATATGTTGTGACGTCCCCGGATTTTGATTTCTCGAAACCCTATTAGGAATGAGATGTCAGAATCCGAAAACATCATCCAATCCTATAAGAGTGTGTTGCGGAAGCAATAAGCACATACATGAACATACAACTATAACATACACCATGAATTACAACATGAATTACAAATACATATTGAAAGAAAATTTTACACAATTCTAAATATGTATGCTAACATGATCTACACAATAGGTACAACCTGAACAACTGCTCACTCCCATCTTTTTCCTCCCATGCTATCTCTGAACCTAAAACATACGTGAAACAGCGAATCAACACACAAGGTGTTGTGCATGTGGGTAGAAAGATACATACTAATATGTTTGCATAATTGAAATAACTTGAGAAAGAAAGATTAAAGGAAAACATTATTTAAAGTGATAATTAGGTAAACATTCCTTTTATTGCATTCACTTTGATACGGTTGTACTACACATATTTGCACTTGACTTACATCTAGTGTGGGCAATATAGTATCATCATACATCTAACATGGGCCAAGGAATCATACATCCATGTTAGGCAACATACATCCACACCAAGCTATGTGCTCTAGTAGCTACAACCCATCATACTCATTTATGTTCTATTATATTTGGCAAAGTATAACTCATACTAGTTCAACCAAGCAATCATATCCAAATACGAGCATTCAACATATCACATATCATAGACAACCAGAAAACTAGTCTTATACTTAATAAAAACCGACGTACCTGAGTTCAGAGATTTATAATCATCTTGGATCATCTAGAACTTTGTCCATGACCTGATTAAATATAATTGAGCATCATTAATACAAGGTTCATCATTATTAATGGTATTTAGGTCCAATTTAGGGTTTAACCAAACCTAGGTTCCATCTGATCTTCAATATGTATATGACATTTTTCTACTGATCTATATGTCATAAGTAAGGTCTGGTACGAATTTCATACTTTTCTGAGGCTTTTCCTATTTTCTACAATTAATATGAGGATTAAACATGTAATTAGTAAATAATGAGAAAAGGCCTAAAATTGTTCAATAATATCAAGATAGGAGTTCACATATAGATTCTAAGTGATTCTGGGGTTCAAAAGTATTGTTCTTGTATTTTATATCCATTGTTTTCTAATTATACAATATAAATGAACCCTAAAAGAAGCATTTCGCCCTAAATTCAATATCATCAGTATTTGTGCTTCAAAATCGAAAACTAAGGGTTCAGTAATATAGGGGATCATTTTTTGAGTCTAGAGGTATTTTTGGAGGATTTATTGGACAATTGGACTATTTTCTAAGCATTTTCTAAGCTGGTGTCATTTTCTGGAATAAAAGAAAGTATTTACCTGGTATGGAATTTTCTGTGGCTGTTGGATCTTGCTCCTTGGGGTATCGATCCCTGCCATGTGTAATTAAAGTGGGGCATGCGGCCTGCCCTTGAACCATAGTTCACTCATTATTGGCATTGTGTATGCCGGTCGAGATGTAGCTGAATCGGTCCATTCCAGTCTTCTTTCTCGCACGTGACTGGAGAAAGACGCCTCTGCGTCTGTGCGTTGTCGTCGTCATGAGGTCCAGTCCCAACGATGGATCTGCATCGACAGGGATCTCTTCGACCAAAGATAAGGCTTCACACACCTTCGACCGGCCATGCCGAGTCTGAGCGGCGGGGACACGAGGTCCCTCTATTGATCTGGAGCTCTCATCCTGTTCCTCTCTCGGTGACGATGGAGCTAGGTGGAAGGGAATTGGGGTTATCCTCTCATCGCATCCTTGGGCTCCAGTTTGCCATATATCCCCAGTGCACCCCTCTCTTGCTCGTGTGCTATGTACCAGTCGTTCGTGAGCCGTTTGTAGCGCCGCCACAAAGAAGAATTCTGGCGTGCTTGTGGCCGAGCAAAAAGGAACATACCAGATCTTTGGCCCTCACACATCATTCCTAGCGGAAAAGATGATCTTGGCGGCAGCCTCCGATGCGTCTAGGCTCCCTAGATCCCTAGGGCGGTGAGAGTCCTCCAAGATGTGGCGGAGCAGGTTGATCGAAAGAGGGGAGATGGGCTTCAGTAGTCGTATCTCCCATATGAACCCCCTAGAAGATACAGTAGCCATTTATGGACTCACCTACACCATCGGAGCCCACAGAAAACATTCTCCCTATAGTCGCCAACTCCAATTTCTCCTCTGGGACAACTGTTGGTGGTGATTCCCTAATCTCTGGCATGCTCTGGAGCTAGGGAGGCTCTGAACCACTCTGGGAGTGTGTAGGTCTAAGCCCTGACGATGGTGCGTGACACATATCAGACCCATGCCTCATAGCTTTCTGATCGTACCTGACAACAAGGAGAGCTCTGTGGCCTTATGTTGCGGCACAAGAGCTTTTTTCGATTGGGCATTGGCTTCCTCCTTGTCTGGTGGCTCTAGGAAAGGTTAATGGTAGGTCTCAGTGAGGCAGGGCTAGTAATGCCATTGGGATTGCACTCTGATACTCAAACTTCCTATTATGTGCTCAGGAATGTACAACGGCCTGGTCAATCCCCTGATCCGCAATGTTTGGAGGTAGGAGATAGAGTCAGGGCAGTCAGATCCTAATAGCCTCCCAGACTGAGCATGATGAGGCCACGCTTCTAGGCTTTGGGCTGTGATCGAGCAAAGGGTTGGCCAGTGTGAGCATGGCATAACATAAGTGAAAAGAATGCAACTGCGCCCAAAGTCCAAAAGGCTGCATGACATATCAATGTTACATCCTTTGATATTTCATAAATAACCAGATGACTAAGGTTTGTCAAGGCATTCAAATCATATATCAAAAAAATCAAACATTTATATCTTCTAGTATAACCCTCCGATTCAAAAGAAATATGAAACTTGGGTTCCTCATCAAACAAAGCCCCATATAACCAAGTTTGAACTCAAAATTCCAACATTTTGTCATCTAAATAAATTCCTCAAATAACCTTATACAAAATTCAATTAATCCTCAAATCTTAATAAAAACATTTCTCAAAAGACTTTATATAATTTTCATAACCCCAGAACCTGGGTTATCACATTCACCCCATCTTATATGGAATTTCATCCTCGAAATTCAACTAGTCTCATTCTTAAGCTTATATCATGGAGTTGTGGATGCCTTTAGGCCACCATTTCTATGTGCCAAGAGTATCATTATTCTAGATTCATCCTAAGTTGTCATCTTAGGATATTTAAGCATGTATGGCGTACCCACCCCATCTTATATAGGTTTAAGTGTAATATATTTTTTTATCCAAATTATCGGACTTAACATCTTAATGTCAAGTTTTATGATCAACATCATATTAGAGGATTTCATCATTGCTTAGGTTCTAATACCACCATAATTGCATGCACTCTAAGTTGTCATCTTAGGGTCTAGAGATTCTTGGGTGTGTCCACCCAACCTTATATATAAGTGGAAGCATCACTTAAACATAACATGACATTATGATATCTTAGGATTACATCACCCCTAAGGGTACATGTTTTTTTCATACTTTTTAAAGTTCAAGAGGAATTCGTTTATATGCCATGGTATTCAGATCATTCAAATCTAACATCATTAACATCTTACAATGATTTCAGCATTATAGGAGATTTATCTTCATCCTTGATGTTAGGATTTTTTTTTCTACATAAGAAGGGCTTACGTAACATGCTTGACCATTAGGGTTTCACCCTATGGTGTGATATTCATACTCAACTTAGAAGCATACATTGAGAAGGATCAAAGTTACAAACTATATTTCTGATCATATATCTTATGACCCAAAAATATCTTTATATCAAGTTCATGGGTTCAACTTTTTATGTCTTGCATGTATTATGTGAAGGGAAAAAAGAGAATATACTAAGTTTATCCCATAATCTCAGCATCGTATCTTTCATGTTTCATATGAAGGGGAAGAGAATATTTTAAAGTCAAACATATCATGATTTCAATCTTGGGTACTACATGTATGATATAAGGGGGAAAATATATAATAGGTCAAGCTTATACGAGTGACTTCTCATATATAAATCATCTATATAGCTCAAGTGACGTTTCTATCATCATATATTAAGAAAGACAAGAAGAAGGGAGAACATTTATTTTGAGTATCTTTTGCACAAAGCATTATACTCTCATAACTAGAGTTCATATATTACCTCACTTGCAACTAATGATGAGATTCACAAAATATGTCACTCCAGCTAGGACCTAACTCAGCCAAGGGGTTGACTTTATCATATGGGTCATCTACCCATCCTTTTCTTTTACCCAATTCTCACATATAGATTTGAATCATGCATAAGGACTCAACTCAACACTCAAGAGTAATCTAGTGTAGGACATTTTTTAACACATATCTCATATATTGGAGGCTAGGTCCTATGACCTTCTCCCTGTGGGTCTTACTCCCTCTAGAGTTCATCACATATATCATCCTACCACTAGACATCCTCCTTGTATACGAGCTTGAGGCTCATGCACACTCATCTCTATCTTAACTTAGATTAACTTAAGTAGGAAAAGGGAATGTAATTTCATCATCACGACTTAGCATAGATCCTGTAAGAGTGGATTCGGCTCATATACAACTCAAATCTTAATAAGAAAACTTATACCATCATGGATTAAAGTTAGATAAGATTCCATATGATTATTTTCTTCATATTTCTTTTGTCTATCTATCTATCACATAATCTTATGAGGCTCTAGACTTCAAATCTAGATCTATTCTCTCTTCTAGACTGATGTCACCCCCTTTCACTTAGATTGCATGAACACTAACTACTCTCCAGTGTGAGGGACACATTTTTATATTTACATATACTTAATAAAATATTATATAGTTTTTCTCTGAGAAAGAAGGTGTCAGAGAAAACTGTCAAGGTGCGAGCCGATTGGGAAACAAAACCAAACCAGAAAACTTGAGTGTCCAACACACAATAGATAGTCTAATGCCATGTAACCTAGTGAAATGGTGAGAATGAGGTGTAGACTAGTGTAGCTACCCAATACATATGAGCTCTATATGGAAACAGATTCAGACACTTGTCTAAACCTGGTCCTCAAACATCTAGGTTCTAACCTAGTGGCTAAGCCAGAACTTATTCCTATAGAACAACTTACTAAGTTTTTAGGATTTAAAGTGAAAGGTAAAATTACATTTTTTGTTTCATGGTCACGCTCTGATACCAACTGTGACATCCCCGGATTTTGATTTCTCCAAACCCTATTAGGAATGAGATGTCAGAATCCGAAAACATCATCCAATCCTATCAGAGTGTGTTGCGGAAGTAATAAACGCATACATGAACATACAACTATAACATACACCATGAATTACAACATGAATTACAATTACATATTGAAAGAAAATTTTACACAATTCTAAATATGTATGCTAACAAGATCTACACAATAGGTACAACCTGAACAACTGCTCACTCCCATCTTTTTCCTCCCATGCTATCTCTGATCCTAAAACATACATGAAACAGCGAATCAACACACAAGGTGTTGTGCACGTGGGTAGAAAGATACATACTAATATGTAACTTGAGAAAGAAAGATTAAAGGAAAACATTGTTTAAAGCGATAATCAGGTAAACATTCCTTTTATTGCATCCACTTTGATGCGGTTGTACTACACATATTTGCACTTAACTTACATCTAGTGTGGGCAATATAGTATCATCATACATCTAACATGGGCCAAGGAATCATACATCCATGTTAGGCAACATACATCCACACCAGGCTATGTGCTCTAGTAGCTACAACCCATCATACTCATTTATGTTCTATTATATTTGGCAAAGTATAACTCATACTAGTTCAACCAAGAAATCATATCCAAATACGAGCATTCAAGATATCACATATCATAGACAACCAGAAAACTAGTCTTATACTTAATAAAAACCCACATACCTGAGTTCAGAGATTTATAATCATCTTGGATCATCTAGAACTTTTTCCATGACCTGATTAAATATAATTGAGCATCATTCATACAAGGTTCATCATTATTAATGGTATTTAGGTCCAATTAAGGGTTTAACCAAACCTAGGTTCCATCTGATCTTAAATATGTTTATGACATTTTTCTACTGATCTATATGTCATAAGTAAGGTCTGGTACGAATTTCATACTTTTCTAAGGCTTTTCCTATTTTATACAATTAATATGAGGATTAAACATGTAATTAGTAAATAATGAGAAAAGGCCTAAAATTGTGCAATAATATCAAGATAGGAGTTCACATATAGATTCTAAGTGATTCTGGGGTTCAAAAGTATTGTTCTTGTATTTTATATCCATCGTTTTCTAATTATGCAATATAAATGAACCCTAAAAGAAGCATTTCGCCCTAAATTGAATATCATCAGTATGTGTGCTTCAAAAACCAAAACTAAGGGTTCAGTAATATAGGGGATCATTTTTTGAGTCTAGAGGTATTTTTGGAGGATTTATTGGACAATGGGACTATTTGCTAAGCATTTTCTAAGCTGGTGTCATTTTCTGGAATAAAAGAAAGTATTTATCTGGTATGGAATTTTTTGTGGCTGTTGGATCTTGCTCCTTGGCGTATCGATCCCTGCCATGTGTAATCAAAGTGGGGCATGCGGCCTGCCCTTGAACCATAGTTCACTCATTATTGGCATTGTGTATACCGGTCGAGATGTAGCTGAACCAGTCCATTCCAGTCTTCTTTCTCGCACGCGACTGGAGAAAGACGCCTTTGCGTCTGTGCGTTGTCGCAGTCATGAGGTCCAGTCCTAGCGATGGATCTGCATCGACAGGGAGGTCTTCGACCAAAGCGAAGGCTTCACACAGCTTTGACCGGCCATGTCGAGTTTGAGCGGCGGGGACACGAGGTCCCTCTATTGGTCTGGAGCTCTCGTCCTGTTCCTCTCTCGGTGACGATGGAGCTAGGTGGAAGGCAATTGGGGTTATCCTCTCCTCGCATCCTTGGGCTCCAGTTTGCCATATATCCCCAGTGCACACCTCTCTTTCTCGTGTGCTATGTACCAGTCGTCCGTGAGCCGTTTTTAGCGCCGCGACAAAGAAGAATTCTGGCGTGCTTGTAGCCGAGCAAAAAGGAACAAACCAGATCTTTGGCCCTCACACATCGTTCCTAGTGGCAAAGATGATCTTGGCGGCAGCCTCCAATGCGTCTAGGCTCCCTAGATCCCTAGGGCGGCGAGAGTCCTCCAAGATGCGGCGGAGCATGTTGATCAAAAGAGGGGAGATGGGCTTCAATTGTCGTATCTCCCATATGAACCCCCTAGAAGATCCGGTAGCCATTTATGGACTCACCTACACCCTCAGAGCCCACAGAAAACATCCTCCCTACAGTCACCAACTCCAATTGCTCCTCCGGGACAACTGTTGGTGGCGATTCCTTCATCTCTGGCACGCTCTGGAGCTAGGGAGGCTCTGAACCGCTCTGGGAGTGTGTAGGTCTAAGACCTGACGATGGTGTGTGGAATAGATCAGACCCATGCCTCATAGCTTTCTGATCGTGCATGACAGCAAGGAGAGCTCTGTGGCCTGATGTTGTGGCACAAGAGCTTTGCTTGATTGGGCATTGACTTCCTCCTCGTCTGGTGGCTCTAGGAAAGGTCAAGGGTAGGTCTCGGTGAGGCAGGGCTAGTAATGCCATTGGGATTGCACTCTGATACTCAAACTTCCTATTATGTGCTCAGGAATGTACAACGGCCTGGTCGTTCCCCTGATTCGCAATGTTCGGAGGTAGGAGACAGAGTCAGGGCCGTCAGATCCTAATAGCCTCCCAGACTGAGCATGATGAGGCCAAGCTTCCAGGCTTTGGGCTGTGATCGAGCAAAGGGTTGGCCAATGTGAGCATGACATAAACGTAAGTGAAAAGAATGCAACTGCGCACAAAGTCCAAAAGGCTGCATGACATATCAATGTTACATCCTTTGATATTTCATAAATAACCAGATGACTAAGGTTTGTCAAGGCATTCAAATCATATATAAAAAAAAAGCAAACATTTATATCTTCTAGTACAACCCTCTGATTCAAAAGAAATATCAAACATGGGTTCCTCATCAAATAAAGCCCCATATAACCAAGTTTGAACTCAAAATTCCAACATTTTGTCATCTAAATAAATTCCTCAAATAACCTTATACAAAATTCAATTAATCCTCAAATCTTAATAAAAAAAATTCTCAAAAGACTTTATATAATTATCAGAACCCCAGAACCTGGGTTATCACATACGTAGAACCAATTTACATCCCTTAATATACCTTCAACAAATTATACTTCTAAAAACAAATTCACATATTACTAAAAGCCATTGTTTTCTCTTATCTCTCTCCTCATTCACTACTACTTACTTTTTGCTACTTATCCTTCTCATTTTAATCATGTAGATTAAACATTCCTAAAAATGAAACATACAAGGTACAAATAGATTATTCATCATTCTTCCTATCACTGCAAGAATTTATCTCATATTGCACCTCACTCATATTGTATTTCTCCTTTTGTTCAAAACACACTTGTTACATTTGAAATTTATATCTTACTCTTTACTCTAAATCATTTCCATATTGTTTATCTACCTTTCAGATTAGATATCTTTAAACCCTAGATTACTATTAGTGCTAGTTTACTTCTCATAGTGCAAATCTCATGATCTTGTTTTATAGAGATGCTAGTATTCAAGGTCAAATCACTAGTGACATCCCTTAAACTACTACAACTCTAAACATTCTAGGGTTTGGTCCTTATTAGTAGCATGACGTTATTGTGATGTGACTTTGCTCCCTTAATTTGAAATTCAAACTTTGGATCTCACAAGTTTTACTAATGTCTTCTTTATCTTATCGATTGAATTTCCTTTCTCTTACTTGGCCATTCAGATAGATTACATTCTCAATTACCCTGCTAGGGTTTCATCATCATATTGTGTGTCATTATTACATTCACTAGATGTTTATACCAAGGTGGTTATGCATCATATATGATTCATTTTCTTATCACTTCATTCCCACATTTCTCTCATTAAGGAAGATATGAAAGAGAATCTGATTTTGAGAGTTAAAATTCTTCTCTTCAAACATTCAATAATACATTTCTCATATGTAGGTTTAATTAATTATCAACAAGGATACTTGACTAATTAGTACTTTCTTCAATCTCACTACCTCTTTCTTTTATAATCTATATTACTCCATTATGTTACAAACCCTTCTTTACTTTGCATAATCCCATTACCATATACTACTATTCCACATGTCATCTTTAACTTCTAGTTTTCTCTTATGATCATGTTTCTTCTTTTATGTGTATGATCATGCATACCATGTTGCATATATTTCGCTTTATCCTTCTACTAATGTGAAGTTGAAATTCTAAATCAATAATCTCTCTACTAGTACCACCTCATGTTTATTACATTACATATCCTTCATTTTAAATCAAATGGCTAATGCATGGGCGAAGCATAGTTTCTCTTTCAATCAAGTTTTTCCTTCCTAAATAGAGTCTACCTTTGTATGAGTTATTCATTTATTTAGCTACACTTTTATTCTTGTTTTAGAAACTAGTTTGTTTTCTATAGAGACTTAGAATCCAAAGCCAGTAAGGATGAATGTATTAAACTTATTAATAAAGGTATACATTCCATGCTCTCAATTATATCATAACCCTCATTCCTTAATCAAGCTCATTATTTCCAACATTTCTCTTTGTTTCAACTAAGTTGCTTATCCTACTTTTATGATTTACATGCTCATCTAGTTCTCTTCACTTTAACTCTTCTGAAGACTCTTCACTTCTATGTACTTATTGTATACTTAGCTCTTTTCTTCTATTTGCCCTTTTCTTTGGAGTACATAAAAGTATTGTACTCATAATCCATTCCTCATGATTGATTATTATTATCTTTCCACGTACATACTTTTCTCATATCTTTTCCATATTTCATATTTAGAGTTTATATAATACTAATAATTATATTTAATCTGAACCTTATGTCGTGTTCATTTATTCCCAATTAAGGGTTTCTCATATGAGGCCCCAAAGTTGGATCTCAGATATCAGTTCCAACTGATTCTTAGTTATCCCAGTCTTTCCATTTTACTTTAAGATCTTAGAGTATATACATTCATACTAGAATTTGGATCTAATATATCTAGAATTTACTCTGGTTATGTTACTAATAGGAGTCATTAGATCCCAGTAATGCATCCTGCCAGCCGCACCAGGCCGAACCTGCAGTCCTGAAGCCAAGAGATACTCATGATTACTCAACTCATATTCATCTCAAATATGTGGAAGAAAACTTATCCACTTAGGAAAGCTCATTCAAAGATCATTTCTAGTCTACTTGATACAAAGAATGTAAGCAATAAATGCTACAACTGCATAGTGTACAACAAATCTTAAGGACCCATATATATTTCAAAATACTAAATATCTGAATTTAAGCATATAAGAGCTTTTCTATTCATCTCCAATCAAACAACAATATGAAATGAAAATTCTATCTCATTTTATATTAATGCTCTTAATTTATGTTACTTATCTTGTTTCTAACCCTAATATTTCTAGGGTTCCTCTCTACACCATCCTTCCACTATATACATGGCTAGGGTATATATGAAAGAATAGACAGAGTAGCTTGATACTAGTTGATCCAAGTACTCAGATATCGGGCCAGGATATCCAAATACTCAAATCCCCAGAGCTAACATCATAACATCTCCTATATACCACACTTATGAATCTAACTTTCTAACTTAATGTTCCATGTCAACTTAGCCTAAGCTCTGATACCAAGCTGTTACACCCTGATCTCACAATTACCATTAATCATGAGATTAGGGCATAAATTGAGGATTTCACGTAATACAAAGATCACCCTTAACTTTTTCTTCTTTTTCAAACTCTTTGTTTTTTTGGCATCCAATCACATAAACAACTTTTCCAAAGAATCAAACTTTGATTACTTTAATATGATCTCAACATAAATGATACACATCCATACATTCATTCTCAGGTACATATGACATGATAATCAAATACATTCTCTCTTATTAAGAAAAACAAAGATACAAAACATCACTTATAACACTCTCACATCTATACTAGGACCTAGAGTGACACGGACTGACTGAACTTAACTAATATCATACTTAACTCATGTGGTAGATCTACTCTGATGCTTTGACCTTCTTCAAGTCCACGTGGTTTTCCTAAAAATTGTGAGTAGAGGGGTGAGCCTACTCGCTCAGTGAATGAGTACTTCAAAGAAATAGTCTAAAGCACTGATATAATTACAAATATACTTTTGAGCAACTGATATCAATTATAGTAGCAATAAGCTTTAAAGAGATTGATCATTTACAATCATAAATATGGAAGGATACTCTAGATATCAACAAGAGTATATCAATATATGAGCATGCTTGATTAATTTCAAAGAGAACTAATAATTTAGAAACATACAAAGAATAATTTCTAAGAAATTGTACTCGAATCTTTCTTAGACTTTCTTACTTATAAGAAACTCCTTAAACCTATATGAACATATTTTTGCTTATGCCCTGATCATATGCAGTGTACTCTACATATGAAGACTCATAGTGAACTACGATCTCACCGTACAAGACTTAGCTTAAAACCAGGGAAGCTAAGCCTAAAACTGAATCTAGGTCTGCTTGACTCAAACGGTGACGTCTGACTAAGGCGGCTAAACAGTTGGCCTTTAACTAGACGTCTCCTTCTAGGTTGAGTATACAAGAGGAGGATCTGAGATGCTCTGTGGGCCTCATCTTGGTATGCTCTGTGGGTACCTCTAGGTTACCACCGGGATCTCTGATTCATGTTGGGTAACCTATCTTCTCCTAGGAGACTTCCTGAAGGGCACCGTCTCCCCACACGCTCTGTAGGTGCAATCTGATCCCCGTATAATGGTCACTACTAGGGTGGATCGTTTCCTCCGTACAGTGCAAACATATGTAGGGAATCTATAGTGTTCAGGGCACCTATGTCTATTATTTTATTATTCTTAGAAATCTCTTACTATATTGTATCTTTGCCCTTACTTATACTTGACTCTGGTATCTCTATGGTACCATGTCTGTTTATTTGAATTTTATAACACAACATGTATATCATCCTCAACATGGCAGAGCAATATATTCAAACATTGTAATATATTGAGAAATAAACATACTATACATGTAGGAAGACTGAAATACTTAAATAAACATAATGCATGTCCATTTGGCACTTATACGCTAGAATCATGCAATTAAACATCTTAATATACTGATAAGAGCTAATTACTTGGCATACGAGTAATCGTCATTTGCATCCATAAATTATTTACACTTTCTTGGAAAACGTACACATCGACCCAAATCCTGGGTTGTGCATCTCATACTGAGAACATGGTAATCAAAATGCTTAATTCATTGAACACCCTATTCTTAGGGTTTCATTTATCTCATTCACTTATCACATGGCTCTCATAAGGATTTAATATGTCATAAACATCAACTAAATACAAATTGCTTTAAATAAGTCATATATAATTAACATATGTATGAAATCCTCAAATTGATCTAAATTAGGGTTTTCCATGCCATTCATTGAGATATTATGAATCAATTATAACATTTCATAAATATTGTCTATGATGCCAAGAAAAATGGTTCAAATGGATTTCACCATATTGATTCACAAATTTCAAACTTTCCACTCATATAGGGCTTCACCCTCTTTACGAAGATATCTAGAAAACACTATTCACATCACATGAAATCCAAAATAGTATCTGACATATATGTACTACACATTCAGATAATCAATCATTCATAACCAAGGGGATCCAGATAAACAAATTTCTCTATTTAATTATACAACAATTTCATTCACATACAAATTCCCTATATTTCAGTTTACTCTTATAACCTTTGTTAATACTTAGGGAATTCTCATTAGGATGTATTGTATACATTTATAATATGAATTTAACATCTAAAACTCAAACAAATAGAGGAAGAATCCTTTTCATATCATTTTACAACAATTTAGATCAGATAGATAATTCAGGGTTTGTAGTCGCATACTAAGCAATTAAAGATTATGGATGATTTAACCAATTTTCGTACAATATATTTTTTAAATGAAGTTCCCACTCCCCCTAAGGTGTGCAAACACCTTAAAACACAGCTCATCCTTGAAAATCTCGATCTCATATCAAATCCCTAGTGATTCACCCGATTCTTCTTCCTTTCAACTCAGAAACCCTAAAAATGAGGGAGTATGAAGAAAGAGTGAGAAAAGGGGAAGTTTTGATACCATTTTGGATAAAATCATAGGAGGAACGAAATATTAACATGTGATAGAAGATTCACCATTAAAGTCTAAGAAAAGAAGCTAAACTTACATGATTTCATCATTCCTCAGACCGCAAAACCCTAGGTCAGCATCTCCATCACTTTCTCCTCTCAAACCCTAACTCTCCCTCTCTCTCTAGTATTTTGTTTCTCTGGATTGAATCACGAATTATGATAGATCCTTGTGTGTTAGGTTGTCCATATAGAGCAATTGAGCTGCTTGGGTTGATTGCACATTGACCCCTCACTATACTTTCCCTTATTCCAGTTGAATTTTTTTTCATAAAAAAATGTAATTCGTCTCCTGATAAGGTCTAAAGACAACCAAAACTTGATTAAAATTTTCATGATTTTTATGATTGAGTTTCAGATCACCGATTAAAATTTCAGATCATTTGGAGTTACCAATAAATAAATAAAAATAAAACACTACACTGCTGAAAAACACTCTGTCAGCATTTTTGTTGAAGTGTAGTTTGACCAAGAACCACATTCAAAGAACACTAAAATATTCTGAAATTATTCTCCAATATGCGTAGTTGAGATATCCATATCATATCCAAAATTCAATTAAATAAAAAATGTTTATAAAATATGAAAAATCATTTACCACACTGCTATCCTGATCAAATTCCATATTCATGTACTATCAAAACCCTAATTTTTGCCGATTATGGTTTACATTTCTCAAACCCTAATTCTTCAAACTAAAATCATAATTAGAGTTTCTTCTTAGGTTTGAAACATTACAATTGATCTACTATCATTAATCAAGTCTATATGATGTTCAATCTAATCAAGCATGTAATCATTCAGGTAAACCGTAGTTTACCAATTAAGCACAAATACACTAAAGCTCGGTCGCGGGCTTCATGTCACGGGTGTGCGGACCACAGGTGAGAAGAGCACAAGGCACCATGGGTGTGAGTGGTCGTAGTTGTGAGGCATAGAGGTGATTCTTGGAGGCCTTGGTCGTGGTAGGGTGGGCCTAATGGTTGAATGAGTTACGGTCGAGGTGTCAATCGCGACCTTGGCTTGATGTGACCCTACAACCATGGAAAGAGTGTGTAAGTGAGTTACTTGGCATAAAGTGCTAAAATAAGTAGAAAAATCTATAAAAGGTATGCTAGGGGAGGTATAAAATATATGTGAGAAGTGTATAAAATGAGGTTTTATCAACTCCCTCAAAGTTAGATTCAAACGTCCTCAGGTTAAGTGTAGGCTCAAACACATAGAGAGAAAGAGAAAATTTGTGTGACAAAATCCTTGCAAAACTTAACACTAACGAATTATCTCTTTTCATCAAGACTATTGTGGTATTTTTGCTCAACCCTAAAGTCTCATTCCTCCCACTTTACAACCAGAGTTTCACAACTTAGACTTCTTGCCATTTCATTTGGTAGAAAAGGTCTCTTCTTCTCAACGTATCACCCCTTAATGCGTTACGTTACCAGCCGTACCAATATAACATCTCCCTGAGGGGTAGCTTTCACACTATTTATTTATTTTCTATTGGCCCTATGCTAATGTGTTTTGGTAAGCTTTAGGCTTTAAGTGTTTTCTTCCTCTCCTGAACTTTCTCACCCACAACTGTCGTAGGGACAATGTTTCCCTTGGCACTTCTAATGTAGAGTCAAGTGGTCATATGAGTTTCATTCAGGATTGGAGGTGGGTAAGTTTGTCTTCGAGATTCCACTTACGAGCACGACATATCTACATCCATGAGTGCAGCAATACACTGACCGTATGGAAACTTTTGGCATATTTTGGGAACAGCTCTCATTGTAATTTTTTTTCTTCTTTTTGGCTTTTTATATCTCCTCTTTGTCTTGGGTTAGTGGGATTTATGCGGTATTCTGGGTGGCCAAGCCTCTTTTAGTCCCAAAGAAGGGATAGATAGACTTAAAAGAGGTAGTTGTTTCCTTCTCGATGGAGATGAGGATTTTTTGGTTGGAGTTGTCAGGTTAGGGTGGTTGGTCAGGAGTATGTCTTTGTGAAGTTATCTAGTTTTCAAGGGTTTCATAAGCTTAAGGTTGTTACACACACAATATCTTATTCAAAGAATGAGATAGAGTTGTATTGCTATGCTTCTCATTTTACTTTTATATGCATTTGTTGCTCATATTTTTCTCTCTATAAGACGATAACACTACATCCATTAGCAAGAAAATAGACAAATTTCTGAGGTAATTACAAGTAAAGTTTTAGAAAATAGACAAATTCTTGGTTGCCTATAACTAGATTTCTTTAAACAAAAAGCAAGAGCAGTTTGGCTAGTGCTTAAAATATGTAGAAGTAAAGTTTTTGAAAATTTTGAAAAATTGAGTGGTAAAATGGTGAAAAAATTGGTGGCAAAATTGTACCTCTCTAGCCCATTTATGACTCCTCCCCCAAACTTATCCTTCACCCCGACTCAGGGTGTAAAAATTTGAGTGATATGTATAAATGGGCTTTCTTCATTCTGGTTTTTCAGTTCTAGAGGCCCACTTGGACTCGAGAAGCATGCTTGCATACACTCCTCACAGCAGATGATATTGTTCGTATTGCATCCCCTCCACCTTTGTATTTAGATTGGCTAGGGCCATCATCTAGGATAAATAGAAGAAGCTGTGGTCATTTGATAAAGGTACCTACTCAGGGCTTTTGTGGAAGAACTGCGTCTTCTTCAAGTCTTTTCCTATTGTATGCTTGTACCCTTTGCCATGGCTTTTCAACATTTTAATAATCACTTCAGCACATGTGGCAACATTTTCTTCGATTGGTGTCTTTGCATTAGTCATGTTTGTCTTTTTGTTTAGTGCCAAGGCTGCATTTGAGCTATTATATAACACTACAGTCCTTTTGATAACATTGACTACCAGCAAAGTCCAATGATTGTCATGAAGAATAGATAAGAAGATGTAGTCCGGGAGGGATGTCGCTAAGTGTTGTTATAGGAGTTCTTTTTCACCTGATCTCTTATCCTTTAGAATGTCATCTACTTGTAAGGACCCTGACCTCCATTTTGGGTTTATCATGTTTGATTTTCTTAACCCTGATGCTTAGTTGCTTTCTAATCACCTTTAGTGCTGATTAGGGTTTGTTGGTGTTTTGTTGGGAGTTGGGGGTGCTACTTGCAATATACCCAAGTTTAGGGTTTGTGGGCAAGTTTGTCACCTTGTGAGGTGTTCCTCCCTCTCCTTGCTTCCTCTAGTGTTGAGAGGAAGGGTTGGGCTCGTTTCTTGAGTTCCTTTGGGCTTGGCTGAGCTTGTTGGGCCTTGTGGTGTGTTGCCTTTGCCTCTTTGGACCTTGTGTCTGGCAAGTGTGCTTATGTCGGCCTGTGGTGTATTGGCCTATGGTGTGTTGACCTGTGGTGTGCCGACCTAGGGGGTGTTTCAGCCTAGGGTGTGTGTCGGCCATGGTAGAGTGGAGGTGTGTCGCCCATGGACCCTTTAACCCTCTTTAACCTCGTTAGTGTCACCACTAGTGGACACTTGGTGCTTGATTCTTGCATGTGGCAATGACCTTGGACATGTGTTTAGGGCATGTTATAATGGTGGCTTTTCCCATGGACAAGTGTCCCTAGGTGGGCGACACCTTGCCTTGTCTTACCTTGGTTTCTCCTCCATCCTCTTCTATATATGTGTCCCCTTTCTCTTGCTAAGGATCCCTTTAGTTCCTTTGTTTCCCCTCTCCCTTGGTGCACAACACCCTCTTCTTTGCAATCTTGGTGGTCGATCCTTTCCTTGGAGTCTCCTTCTTCCTCTAGTGGTGGCCGAACGCTCGAGTGCCTTACTCTTCTTCCTTGGTGGTTCTTGGAGCTTACTTAAGGCGGGTTACATAACTCCTAACCCTAACTACATTACCATCTTCTATGTTCTTGTTTATATGCTTCTTATGGTCATATCTACTATGTATGTTGCTAGTTTGGTTTCTTTCTTAGTTGCTTCTTGTTGGCCGAACTAGGTTCTAGGGTTTCTTATTGAGCAATACCCCTCTCCCTCCTTGGTCTTGAGAAGTGATCTTGAACTCTAGTAATATGGGAAATACTCCTCTCTCATTTAAGTTGAGAGGTGAGCTTGTATTCTAGTTGCTTGAGCACCACCCTTCTCTCACCATGGATCTGAGAGGTGAGATTTGTTGGCTAAATGGACATCTATAAATCCCTTTGTTTTGATTATGACAAACATTTCATTCTTATTAATCTAACGAGCTACTTGAGTGTGCAAGATGACAAAGCAACAAGGGAAAATCTACAAGCTTACATATTTATATTTTTCATGCAATGTAATCACTGTTGTAAAAACTTGTACAAAAATATAATGTACAAGTACTTAGAATTGCATGTAAATCAAGCGTTAGATTCTCCCTAGCTAAACACCACAGTTAGACAAGTCATCCCATTCAAATAGGATTACTTATGCACACTCACACACATAATTAGTGCCTAAATTGAAACCTTGAAACAGGATCAATCTCGGTCGACAAACTCCTCGACCGAGACACTCTCGGTCGACAATCTTCTCGACCGAGAAAGATCCAAAGTAACCGTTAGACACAACAGAAAAGTTAGTTGGCAGTTGATGAAAGACGTTGCAAATCACTTGTTCCAGAGAGCTTGTCGGTCGACAAAAGTTCGACCGAGTAGGTATCTCGGTCGACCATTTGTCGACCGAGATGGTCTCTGACAGCAACTGCAGAATTAATTCATTAGTCGTTGTTAAGGCAACAACTTTGTACCTAACGGCTAGTTAAGCACTTAGAAACCCCTAGAAGTTGTCTAGAACGTCCTTAAGCATCCTTAGGCCATTCCTATAAATAGGACAAGCCAAAGGACACCTAAACTCACTTGTTTTACACTTGCTACACTTGAGAAAATACTTGAGCATACTTGAGCAATCTGTTGCAAGCAAATTGAGCACTGTGATCATTGGCCTACTTTCCCCTTAGCTCAAATTCGTGTCCTATAGGCTAGCATCTCCTTACTACAACACTTACACTTCTACACTCATTGGTTAGGAGATCAATACGCTTGATATAGGCAAATCAAGCCTTGTGCTTAAAAGGATAAGTTGTAATTTCTATTTTCTTTCTTGTTCCTTTTTATCCTTTGTATTCTCCTTGCTACTCCTAGGATTGGAGGCTGCAGATTGGAGAGAGTTTGACTTCTCAGGTGGAGAAGGGGACTTCAAGCTACTTCAAGAAGGCTATCGCACGGGAAGCTACTTCAAGAAGGCTATTGCAACGGGAAGCTACTTCAAGAGGAAGGTTGCTTCAAGGTGGTGCAATTACTTCTAGGTGAAGGCTGCTTCAAGGTTGGGTGATTACTTCTAGGTGAAGGCTGCTTGAAGGGTTTAGGAAAAGAAATTGTATTTTATGTAAAATCCTAGCGAGGTAATAAAATAAATTTCTTTTCAAATCCCGGTTGGGTAAGCAACCGGGTAGTGGACTGACTTCCTTAGTGTTTGCTAAGGTTGGAACCACTCTAAACTCTTGTCTTCTTGTCCAATATCTTTGTGGTTGTTTGTTTGAGTTAAATAATTGTTAAAATTGTTATAAAACTCTATTCACCCCCCCTCTAGTAGTTTTCAGTTGGTATCAGAGCAGGCTTCAAGGAACCCTAACCAGGTCTTGAAGAATGGAGGGAAATGGTGAAAGGTGCTGTTTGGACAAAACCACAACATGCTGCAATTGGTGTTTAGGAACAAGCCACAAAACAACCGGATGCCCATGGAGATCAAAGGAAGAGCACAAAGAATGTCTTATTGCTACAACTAGTGAAGAAGAAGAAGAGGTAAGTCTTTTTGATTTATCTAAAGAAGAATTAGTTGCTATTATTGAAGAGACACATAATAAATATGTTGAGTGCAAAAAGAAATTAAAGAAATCAAATAAAGAAAATGATGATCTAAATGTTAAACTTCTTTCTCTTGCATCTGAAAATGAGGATCTCAAAGAGGGAAATAAATATTCTGATCTTAAGTTAAAATCTATGGAAGCCGATTGCAAGCTCCTTTCTGTTGAAAATTCAAACTTGCAGACTCAAGTAAACGATCTTCAAAAACAACCATTATTATGCATTCATATAGATTATGACACTATTGTTAAAGAAAGAAATTTATTGTCATCTAATCTAGACCAAGCAAAACTAGATATTAAGAAGAGAATGGAAGAGATTGCCAAGTTACAACAAAAAGTCAGTAATTTAAATAATAATGGCATTCTTGATCAAATCTTAGATAATTCCTATCATCAAATTGGGAGAAGAGGACTAGGTTATAAGCCTAAAGGGAAGTCATATCAACCTAGTTGGAAAAAGTCACAAACCCATCAAACTATATATGTACCTAAAGGAACAAATACATTTTTACCAAAGAACAACCTAGAACAAAACCATAGAAAACGACTTGAGGTTGATTCTATATGTTGCCATTATTGCTCACGTCTTGGACATTACTCTTTTTCATGTCCTTATAAGAGAAAAGATGTCGAGTTAGTTTGGGTTCCAAAACCGCCAAACTAAATGAACAAAATCAAGTTGAGATATGACCAAAAACATTAGTTGCATATTTCTATGTCTATCTCAACTCAACATAGTGAGATTACAAATGTAAATGAAATTAATATTAGTTTATTCCCTAGATGATTTAAAGTTTAAACTGAAATTATGCTTAGTCAAAGAAAATTCCTATTTTCACATGATTGTTCGTAAAAGTATTTTCTGGTCTATTCATATACTAATCATGTAATGGAATTATCATTGTATGCTGATAACATGCTTTCATCATTGGGTGCGCATAGATAATGAAAATTGTATGCATGGATCCATGAAAATATAGGCAAGCAAAATAATTTATTAGTTATATATTAGTGCTTGCAACACAATCCATAAATTAGTATCTTTGAAGATTTGAGATAATTAATTGTACCTAAGAATCTTAAGTATTATGCTTCAACTCGACATTTAATGCAGATATTATACTCAACATATTCAATCTGAAAATCTGCAAAATTAGCCTCTTGGTCAAAACAAAATTTGACCAAGGGGCTCTATGGTCGTAGTCAAATTCGACCTAAAATAAGTTTGACATAATAACTATTTTGGATATCCTTTTATGATTAAAAGAAATTAATTTATGATCACAACTTGTCCCAATATTGTCAATAATAAACACAATATTACTCCCTTGGAAAATCTATATATGTGTGCTCTACAAAAATAGTCTTAAAAATCAACTTCAAATTCGTACTCAGTAAGTCTCTCGGTCGACGAACTCTTCGACCGAAAACCTCACGGTCAGTCCCTCTCTCTCGACCGACAGAATCTATACAGATTTAGTATCAGACACACTTTCGGTCGACAAATGTTCGACCGAGACAATGTCGGTCGACAATTGTTCGACTGAGAAATAGCCGTTGGATATAACCATTGTAAACCGACCGTTATGACTGTTTATGACCGTTGGGGAGCCAAGTGGCGTGTCTGCAACATGACCATTGTGGATGCTCGGTCGACGAGTCGTCGACCGACCAGGTCACTGGAATGTTATAAAAGGAACCAAAAATGGGTTACTTCCTCACACTTGCATACTCTTACTTCCATAGGCTCTCTCTAGTGCATTTTTGTTCAACTCTTTAGCATTCTCATCCTCAAGCCTTCCTTGCTTCTTCTCCACCTTCAAGCAACACAATGGCCTCATCATCTGCTCGTGGGAAGAAGAAGGTCGTCGGCAGGAAAGCAAGGGAAGCTCGGGAAGCTACTCCACCACTGACGATCATCAACGACATTGCCTTCGTTGATGGAGATGCTGGTGATCGATATCTATGGCTTTCCTCTAAAGCTCCTCTCCCACGACGACCAGTTGAAGTTATGGACTTCATCAACATCGTCGACTTGGAGGACCTTTTCGAAGTACAAAAGTTAAAAGAATTCATCAACCCTTCTTTTCCTTCCTATTCAATCAAGGTAGTGAATGAATTCTATGCAAACCTCATTTCCCACTCTGAAAATGAAACCATCTTCTTCTACACTATGGTCAATGGGCATAGCTTCCGATTTACTGAAGGGGATATTCTTGAAATGCTAAACATTGACATAGATGAATATCAAGACACCCTTGACCTTACTTCTGGAAACCCCCTTAACCAATTTCTCCAAGATGACCATACCATTAGTCTTAGTGACATCAAAAGGACCATTTTTAAATCCAATACAACCTGTCACGAAGATAGAGGTACATATTATGCTATAAATCTTAAACCAGCTGCTAGGATTGTAAACCTCATTGTTTCAACAAACATACATCCTAGAGCCAATAAGTCTGAAGTTCCTATTTTTCGCATGTGTCTAATATATGCCATTATTCAACGTATTCCCACAAATTTTATCCGCATCATTCTTAAAAACATGCTTGAGTTTTCTGGCAATCCTCCATATTCCGATTTTGTATGCCAAATTACTCAACATTTCCTTAAGACCCAACTTGAGGATATGGGATATACATGGGAACGTAGACCACAAAAGATAAGTAAGAATACAGTAGAAAAAATGGGAATTGATTTTGGTCATAAAAGGGCTAGAGTTGAAGGAGAAACATCTCATCAAGACATACCACCACCCCCTCCTTCTACTAACCTATCACATGACCCCATTCAAAACACTCTTACTTATATTGCTGGCTCCCAATATCACCTGAGCAAACAACTAGACTATAACCATCATGCCATGACCTATATAAACCAAAGAATGCAAACCCTTTCACCAAACCAACCTGATGAATATCCGTATTCTTTAAATCCTGGCATGCTCAATCCATACAATCCTTCATACAACTATTATCAAACTCCACCTCCACCATCTGTGGATCTTACACACACTCAGTTTTCATCCATGCAACTGCAAGATATTGCCGCTCATTTCCGATTTGACCGAGTACCTACATTCTTGGAAGCATATGCTCTAACTAAGACAGGTGCTTTAGATTGGCAAAAATTGGTCCAGTATTATGGAACTGAGCCTTTTCTTGGGAAAGACCCTGACATTGATGTAATCCTTAAGTCTTTCCAGTAAATGGAGTTATTGTAATGATATCTTTTGAATAATTGTAATGGGTCATCTCTATATGATGTGTCTATCTTTCTATGCTTGTAATACATGCTTTTAATGAAATTGGCCATCTTTACTTGATTCCAATGGATATTTGTTTTGTGAGACTTATTCAAAATATGGATTATAAGATCATCATTGTAGAACATACAAAATAAGGGAAGTAATAAATAAAAATGCAACCTTTAAAATTGTGGCAAAATTGACACAATTACTTAAAACAGCTATGAAACAAATCCAGACACATTCTCGGTCGAGAAACTGTTCGACTGAGAACACTATCGGTCGAAAGATCGTCGACCGAGAAGGTTTCTGTTGTCAAGTTTGCCATAAAACTAAATATATTTGCAAAATAAATCATGTTGAAGATAATATTGGCTAAACCGTTTCCACCTTGGAAGATGTTTGCTTTGATATTGGTGCTACTTAAACACAAGCTCTTGGTTTTTATATGGACATCATTTTAATGTACTTAATCTTCGTATACTTTTGATAAAGGTCAAAATCAAAATCAATTGTGACCTTAGAAGCCTTAAATTGCTTTAATTGTAAGATTAAGGGGGAGCTCATCAAAACAAATTTGATTATTTGATTAAGAAGCTTACAAAAACATTATTTGGAGCTTGTTACGACCTTAGTATTTTTTTTGGTTATGAAGAAATCTATGAATTTCAGAAAAATGATATAACTTGTCCTTAAAGGAACTCTCTAAACAAATCGAGGCTTAACATCCCTTGCATTTTGATGGAGACACTTTTATGTACTCTGAGATTAAAGGATTCTCATATCATTTTATGAGCTTAACATCCCTTGTAAAATGGATGAGAAATCAATACATATACCATAAACCTAACAGGATCTCATATCATTTCAAGGCTTAACATCCCTTGCACATGATTGAGAAACAAATTGTGGCTAAATTAGACAAAAATGATATTAAATCCATGTAGAATATCTATCTAAGGGGGAGCATAGTATCTAATTAAGGGGGAGTCTTTTATTCTTAACAGTTATCTTTTTAAAATGACAAAGGGGGAGAGATAAATATAAAACTAAAATATAGCAATTAATGAGTTTCATAAATAAACTCTTGGCTTTACATTGAAAGTTGCTATATTCCCAAATGATCTGGATTTCATGTTCCATAATTCATGGGGAATAATAAGCACACATTTTATACACAAGAGAAAAAGCTACAAAAGGTAATCTAAAGGTATGAAACTCATATGTTTTATATTTCCTTTATTTATATTTTGGAAATGTTTGTCATCTTCAAAAAGGGGGAGATTGTTTACTAAATGGACATCTATAAATCCCTTTGTTTTGATTATGACAAACATTTCATTCTTATTAATCTAACGAGCTACTTGAGTGTGCAGGATGACAAAGCAACAAGGGAAAATCTACAAGCTTACATATTTATATTTTTCATGCAATGTAATCACTGTTGTAAAAACTTGTACAAAAATATAATGTACAAGTACTTAGAATTGCATGTAAATCAAGCGTTAGATTCTCCCTAGCTAAACACCACAGTTAGACAAGTCATCCCATTCAAATAGGATTACTTATGCACACTCACACACATAATTAGTGCCTAAATTGAAACCTTGAAACAGGATCAATCTCGGTCGACAAACTCCTCGACCGAGACACTCTCGGTCGACAATCTTCTCGACCGAGAAAGATCCAAAGTAATCGTTAGACACAACAGAAAAGTTAGTTGGCAGTTGATGAAAGACATTGCAAATCACTTGTTCCAAAGAGCCTGTCGGTCGACAAAAGTTCGACCGAGTAGGTATCTCGGTTGACCATTTGTCGACCGAGATGGTCTCTGACAGCAACTACAGAATTAATTAATTAGTCATTGTTAAAGCAACAACTTTGTACCTAACGGCTAGTTAAGCACTTAGAAACCCCTAGAAGTTGTCTAGAACATCCTTAAGCATCCTTAGGCCATTCCTATAAATAGGACAAGCCAAAGGACACCTAAACTCACTTGTTTTACACTTGCTACACTTGAGAAAATACTTGAGCATACTTGAGCAATCTCTTGCAAGCAAATTGAGCACTGTGATCATTGGCCTACTTTCCCCTTAGCTCAAATTCGTGTCCTATAGGCTAGCATCTCCTTACTACAGCACTTACACTTCTACACTCATTGGTTAGGAGATCAATACGCTTGATATAGGCAAATCAAGCCTTGTGCTTAAAAGGATAAGTTGTAATTTCTATTTTCTTTCTTGTTCCTTTTTATCCTTTATATTCTCCTTGCTACTCATAGGATTGGAGGCTGCAGATTGGAGAGAGTTTGACTTCTCAGGTGGAGAAGGGGACTTCAAGCTACTTCAAGAAGGCTATCGCACGGGAAGCTACTTCAAGAAGGCTATTGCAACGGGAAGCTACTTCAAGAGGAAGGCTGCTTCAAGGTGGTGCACTTACTTCTAGGTGAAGGCTGCTTCAAGGTTGGGAGATTACTTCTAGGTGAAGGCTGCTTGAAGGGTTTAGGAAAAGAAATTGTATTTTATGTAAAATCCTAGCGAGGTAATAAAATAAATTTCTTTTCAAATCCCGGTTGGGTAAGCAATCGGGTAGTGGACTGACTTCCTTAGTGTTTGCTAAGGTTGGAACCACTCTAAACTCTTGTCTTCTTGTCCAATATCTTTGTGGTTGTTTGTTTGAGTTAAATAATTGTTAAAATTGTTATAAAACTCTATTCACCCCCCTCTAGTAGTTTTCAAGATTGGTGGTGGCAGTAGACCTTTGTTAGGGTTGATCCTTGTATTTCCCAATTGGTGATAAGAAGCTAGGCAAGACCCCTCTCTCTTGGTTGTTGAGAGGTGAGCCTTCTTCTCGATCCATTAGGGTTTTGGTGCCCTTGTGCTTGAGGTTGGTGATGACCTTGTGGAGTTGCATCTTACCCGATATGGCTTGGGGTTGGCATTTCCCAATACCCCTTTAGACCTACAGCCTTGGATGACACATTGTTGTGGTTGTGTTGGGTGATGCACCCTGGTCCTTAACCTTTTGTGGGTCAGGCGTCACACTATGCTGGCTACCCTGCCCGATATGCTTAGCCTTGTTTGGTAGTAGGCATTACACCCAGTTGAGTATCCTGCCCAGCACGCCTAGCTCAGGTGGTGGCTTGTTGTTGTTACACCTTGAATGATAGGGGACGTTGTGGGCTGACCTTGTAATGGGCGTCACACCTCTATCCTTGCCTTTTGTCAGCCGATAGGTCATGGATAGGCTGGTTGAACGATAGGTTCCTTGCTGCCCATTTGAGTTGCACCTTTGGGCGTTACTTCTTGATGAGTGGTGCTTCCCGATACATCTTGTGCACTTTATACACCTATACACGACGCGCTGTTGCATGATATACATATTTGGCTGAGCTACATGCCTTGGTTTCCCGATATATGTGGTTGCACGACACATGCTGCACGATACACCTGAGGTGCGTGACACCTAGGGTTACCCGATACACCCTAAGGTAGTCGACACCCTTGCTAAGTGCTTGGCTGATATGCGGCTGGTTTGGCTTCACCGTGATGAGGTTGTAGTGTTGGGTGATATGGGATAGTGCCCTGCCTGATACTACCTTTGGTGAGGGTAGTTGGCGCTTATAGTGAGGGTCTTGTTCCTTGTATGGAAACTGATATGTTAGATCTTGTACATGCAGTCACGGTGATGATCCTAATGTGCTTGATGGTAATCGTTATAGTAGATCCCATCTATGTATCTTGAAAAGACATTACCTAGGTTTATAATTAATCTTGAATTATCTGTATGATGCTGAGTAAATGGTAAGCCTATAAGATGCTTGCTTAATGATATGACCTATGCTTATGATCACTGGTTGAGGCATGAATGATAAATGTCACCCTATGTTGATAATCTGATCTTTCTGATAATCTATGATGATTGTGCATACTAACCATGCAGGTATAGATGCATAGCTAGGTAAAAGGGCTAAGAGGTATATATGTTTGAGTAACACTGCTCTGATGGTTACTCTTGATGATAAGGTAACATGCATGTCGTGTTATGGTCTAAGGACCTGAGATGGTTAAAGTTCCTTGATGAGATGTTATTCTCTGATGATGATCTGGGATTACTATCCCTTGGTGATGATGTAAGCCTTGAGAGGTAGTGACACTATGTGATGAGGGATTGAGATCCCATGGCAATGTAATGTTAGATCCTTGTGATGGATTAGGATGATGTTGATGACAGTAAAAACATGATGTTGAGTTTCATGTGTTTCTTCTTGTTATAGTCTGCATGCTATACAACTTGGTTGCCTCAACAATCCACTTAAAGTATACTAACTAATCATAGTGGAACATATCATGTAGTTTACCCTGACCATAGATCCATCATCGGCAGGAGCTGGTGATGGTGAAATGGTTTCTCCTGCGGGTTAACCCCGAGCGCATATTGTTGAATATGTGAGGTTTCTCCTAGCCTAAAATAGTGAGGATTTGAGTACAGCTGCGGTTGCAGACTTGATATATGTATAGAGCATGGTGTACAGGCCCATGGCTCAGGATATGTGGTATGGGAGCATGAATGTATTCATGGCTCAGAGCACGGTGAACAGGCCTGTGGCTCAGTTTCACTAGCACCAAGACCTGTACCAAGGCGGGCTAGGCAGAGGGTATCCTGTGGGAGCTGACCCTGTGGCTGAGGCCACTTAAGCATGAGATTGTGGTCCTACTTGTGTTGTACTCGTGCACTGAACACGAGGTGGGAGGTCGTGGAGTCTGGCTCTTCCATTGACCTTGTATGGCATCGACTTGGGTTTCGCAACCGAAGGTTCGATTTGAGCAGTACGGCTCACTTCCTCAGGGCATAATAATACATAATCCAGCCGAATAGTATTTATTGCTTAAGGAAAAACACAGAACATTGGTTGAGGCCTTGCTTGAGTAGTTGATATTGTTATACCTTGCAGTTACTTATATGTTCCTTATGTTATGTGCTAAGATCTTATAAATCTTATCTTGTTAATCATGTTCCATAAAGAAATAATTGGTTATCTGCCTTCCGTACAACCTAGTAAGCTTGATGGTATGAATAGCTTTACTATATAGAGTGCTCTTGTTATATCTTCTATCAGTTATCTGTTGTTGTTGTTTCATCTTCTGAGGTTCTATGGTTTCAGCGGGGAGTTATGTTTCTCGCTAGGACTATGTGTCTCACCCCGCTCGTTTGCACCCTTTTTAGGTGTTCATGCTAGACGTGGTGGTGGTCGCAGAGTTGTGGCCCAGCAGTAAGATGAGAAGTAGAAGGAAAGAGATGGACATGTTGCTATTTTGGTTATATAGTAGTAGAGTCTTAGAGTCATCCATGTACTCTCAGGTCCTTGGAGGTGTTTGGATGTTGTTTCACGAGGTATAGCCGATGACGTTTTGTATATCCTGCTGCTAGTCGGATGTGGGCCGTTCTGTATGTATAAACAGGTGATGAACTCATGTGATGACTAGACAGCTGATCTCCTAAGCTGTGGACACGTATCCATCTTGTAAATGTTTATATAACATGTTTTCTTGAAGGATGAGGACTTGAATGTAATAATTTCTTAGTTTATCCTCTTTCAAAAATTAGTTTTAATTAACTCGTGTTTTGGTAATCTGTGGTTTATGGTGTTTTCCGCAGGTTTTTGCGTAACACCTCGTTGTATGTGTGATAGTGGGATGTGTTGCCACATGTTTTGGTATCAGAGCTCTAGGTTTGCTGAGTCAACAGGGATTTAGGACTAGGTTGTGTCTGTTCTTGTGAGTCTTCCAGATTTTCTTACAATCATCTTCTTCCCTCAGTGGAAGAAAAAGCCAAGATGTTTGGAAACCATGAAAAACATGATGCCGAGAACAGCGATGCTGCATCAGTTGATGGAGCTATAGGGCAGGTACATGAAGATCGGGTGCCTGAGGTCCCCCAACCTGACCCATCCATTCTTGAACACCCTGCCTTTCAACAGCTAATGGGGCAGATAATGGCTATGATGAATCTCATGGTAGAAAGATTTCCAGTGCCTCCGCCAAGAGCACAAGCTCCCCATGGTGAAACATCGGGTATTGGGAAGACCTTTGAGCGGCTTCGCCGAGTTGGAGCTTCAGATTATGCTGGAATGGCTGATCCAACGGATGTAGCTCTGTGGCTGACAAGTCTTGAGAAGGCTTTCCGGATCCTCGACATCCCCAAAGCAGACAAATTCAAGCACGTTGTCTACCTTTTGAAAGGTAGTGTTGGTCATTGGTGGACCATCGAGGAGGATAAGCGGCCTGGTGAGGTGATCAGTTGGGAGGTTTTTTGGTGTGAGTTCATCAACATATACTTTCTAAATATGTATCTAGATGAGAAGATCACTCAGTTTGAGTGCCTACGCCAAGGGACGATGAACATCACCGAGTATGAGGCCAAGTTCATGGATCTGTTGAGGTTTTGTCCTCACATGGCAGCAACAGATGAAGAGCAAATCAGACGTTTTGAGAAGGGTCTGAGTGCTGAACTGACAACACCTACTTCTGCGTTGGAAAACACAGAGCAGTTTGCTACATTTTTGGAATCTGTCTGGAGGATCGAACGGTCAGTTAAGGAGAAAAGAGAATCCATGTCTAAGAAGAGGCATGCTCAGTTCCAGGGATAGAGGGTTGGTGGCTTGAAGAAGTCAAGGTTTTCAGCACCTTCCGTGATGAGAGGTTCCAGTGTACCATCGCAGTGGTCTCCGAGTAAGGGAAGAGGATATGTTTCTTCACCGTCAAAGGCACATAGTACAACTTCTGTGGCATTAACAGGGCCAGCTAGGCCACGGTTTGAAGATAGGTCATGCCATCTTTGTGGTCAGATCGGGAATTTCAGGTTCAACTACCCGAATAGAGATGTTGAAGTGATGTAGCAGCCGAGACAGAATCAACAAGGGTTAGATAGACAACAGCCCAGTAGTAGTAGATGGCGAGGATGCGGTCAAGCATTGCAAGAGGGATCATCTGCTCAAGGAAGCAGAGGACGTGGACAACAAGTAACAACTCGATTCTATGCTATGAATCAGCTGAAGGTGATAGTCAATCCGTGAGTGGTGACAGGTCAGATGGATTTATTTCATTCTGATATGTCTTCTTCTTGCTTTATATTAGTTCTAGATGACTCGGGTGCTACACACTCTTTTATCGACTATAGTATGATTGAGAACGGTCGTTTACGTGTTAGTTGTAAGAAGGATAGCTTGTTGTTAGAAACCCCTCTTGATGGTTCCTCGATGCTTCTAAAAGAGTGTCCATCTTGTGTCTTATCGTTTTCGGGACACAGTATACAAGTGGATCTTATACCACTTGATATGCATGGTTTCGATGTGATCCTTGGGATGGATACCTTAGAGAAGTATAAGGTTGTTTTGAACTGTGGTTCCAAGCAAGCTGTGTTTGATGATGGCGGTAAGAAGTGGATCTTCCAAGGAGATAGGATGATTCTTTCGACGCGTCTAGTATCATCTATGGTGGCAGAAAAGTTGCTATGACAAGGATGTAAGGTATTCTTAGCTTACGTTGTGTATACCAAGGCGAAAGGTCCTAGCCTTGAGGAGGTGTCGGTTGTCTGAGAGTTTGCAGATATGTTTCCTGATGAGTTCCCCGATGTTCCTCCACCCCGAGAGATTGATTTTGAGATAAATTTGGTTCCAAGGACGCAAGCAGTTGCAACGACACCGTATAGGATGGCTCCATTGGAGATGGCAGATCTTAAGAAGTAGTTGCAAGAGCTGTTGGAGAAAGGTTTCATCCGACCAAGTACGTCACCTTGGGGTGCTCCAGTGTTGTTCGTTAAGAAGAAGGACGGGTCGATGCGGTTATGTATAGATTATCGACAATTGAACAAGGTCACGATCAAGAACAAGTACCCGTTACCGAGGATAGACGATCTGTTCGACCAGTTGCATGGTGCTACCGTGTTTTCAAAGATCGATCTACCGTCTAGATATCATCAATTGAGGATTAAAGCGGATGACATACCAAATTCAGCTTTTAGGACGAGGTATGGTTACTTCGAGTTTGTGGTTATGTCATTTGGGCTAACCAATGCACCTGCTGCTTTCATGGATTTGATGAATCAAGTGTTCCGTCCGTTCCTAGATTAGTTTGTTGTAGTCTTTATAGATGACATCTTGATCTATAGTCAAGACAGCCAAGAGAATGAGCGACATCTTCGACTAGCGTTGACTCTTCTTCGCCAACATCAGTTGTATGCCAAGTTCTGTAAGTGTGAGTTCTGGTTGGAAGAAGTGACTTTCATAGGTCATGTGATATATGCAGAAGGAGTCAAATTGGACCCGAAGAAGGCAGAGTCCGTTGCGGAATGGGAACAGCCAAAGACGCCGATAGAAGTTCGTAGTTTCCCGGGTTTAGTAGGATACTACCAGAGGTTTATCAAGGACTTCAGTGCGATTGCGTTGTTGATGACAAAGTTGACCAGAAAGTATGTACCTTTCATGTGGGATGATCGTTGTCAGCAAGCTTTCTAGAGTTTGAAACAGAAGCTATCTAGTGCTCCAGTGCTAGTGCTTCCAGAGCCTGGAAAAGGCTATGTTTTTTTTGTGATGCTTCCAAGAAAGGTTTAGGTTGTGTGCTGATGCAGGAAGATCATGTGGTTTCTTTTGCTTTGCGAAAACTTAAGAAATATGAGGAGAACTATCCGACCCATGATTTGGCATTGGTAGCAGTGGTTCATGCGTTAAAGATTTGGAGATACTATCTCTACGGGGAAGTATGTCAGATCTTCAGAGATCATAAGAATCTGAAGTACATCTTTTTGCAGAATGAGCTAAACATGCAACAACGTCGATGGATGGAGCTAATCAATGATTACGACTGTAACATCGAGTATCATCCTGGTAAGGCGAATGTGGTAGCTGATGCGCTTAGATGAATGTCTTCTTCTTTTC
Source organism: Alisma plantago-aquatica (assembly GCA_963693085.1). Lineage (NCBI taxonomy): Eukaryota > Viridiplantae > Streptophyta > Magnoliopsida > Alismatales > Alismataceae > Alisma > Alisma plantago-aquatica. The sequence continues at coordinate 1,648,278,376 of OY856409.1, forward strand.
CTACAAAGAAGGCACAGTCGAGTTCCTTGGTATGCCAAAGGCGAGATATGTTTGTTTCCTTATGGTAGATGAATGTGCATATGGAAGTTTCCTTGTTAGCCTGACTTTTAGCACATATGCAAGTCAAGCCTACATTGAGACAATAGATCAAAGATGCACATCAAATAGATGATACAGTCCAGTTGACCAGATAAGAGTTTGGCAACAAATAGCGTGATGGGTTCTATGAGTCTGAGGATGGACTAGTTTGCTATCATGATACGATGGTGGTCCCAGATGCTGATGATCTGAGGAAGCTAGTGCTCGAGGAAGCACACACATCGATGTATTCTATGCATCCAGGAGTCACCAGGATGTATCATAGCCTGAAGGACTTGTATTGGTGGCCCGGTTTGAAGAAAGATGTAGCTGAGTTTGTGGCTAAGTGTGCGGTATGTCAACAAGTCAAGGCTGAGAATCAGAAGCCGACAGGTACGTTGCAACCCCCGCCGATACCGCAGTGGAAATGGGATCATATAACCATGGATTTTGTAGTTGGTCTACCCAGGACAACTAGGAATCATGATTCCATTTAGGTAATAGTGGATAGATTGACGAAGTCTGCCCATTTCATACCTGTGAAGACAACGTATACAGCTGAGAAGCTTGCTCGAGTATATGTGGATGAGATAGTGCATTTGCACAGGGTGCCAGTGACGATAGTTTCTGACAGAGGTCCTCAGTTCACGAGTCATTTTTGGCAACATTTGCACAAAGCGTTGGGAACGCATTTGAGGTTCAGCACCGCTTTCCATCCACACACAGATGGATAGTCTGAGAGGACTATTCAGACTTTGGAAGATCTCCTTCGAGCTTGTGTTTTGTAGTTCCTAGGCAGTTGGGAGATACATCTCAGTCTGATAGAGTCTGCGTCCAACAATAGTTATCAACGGAGCAATGACATGGCTCCTTATGAGACCTTATATGGCAGGAAGTGCAGATCTCTGTTGTGTTGGTATGAGTCTGGTGAATATCAGTTTTTGGGTCCTGAGTTAGTACAACAGACAATAGAAAAGATCAAAGTGATACAACATCAGTTGAAAGCGGTACAGGATAGGCAGAAGTCTTACGCAGACAATCGACAACGACCTTTGGAGTTCCAAGTAGGAGACAAAGTGTATCTTAAAGTCTCGCCATGGAAAGGTGTGCTAAGGTTTGGCCAGAAGGGTAAGCTAGCACCCAGATATATGGGGCCATACCCAGTCATAGCACGTATGGGCAAGATAGCTTACGAGTTGGAGTTGCCGCCAGAGTTGCATAGGTTACATCTAGTATTCCATGTTAGTATGCTGAAGAAAAGTCATCTGGATACAGGGACAGTGATACAGCCAGTCGAAGTTGAGCTTGATGAAGATGTGACCTACGAGGAAGGTCATGTGATGATCCTTGATAGAAGAGTTAAGAAGATGAAGAGGAAGGACCTGGTTCGGGTGAAGGTTCTTTGGCATCATCGTGGCATTGAGGAAGCCACGTGGGATCTTGAGGAAGAGATGAGGAGGAAGTATCCCTCACTTTTCTCTTCGGATTTCGAGGACGAAATCCTTTGTAGAGGGTTAGTTTGTAAGGACCCTGACCTCCATTTTGGTTTTATCCTATTTTCTTTACTTAACCCTGATGCTTAGTTGCTTGCTAATCACCTTTAGTGGTGATTAAGGTTTATTGGTGTTTTGTTGGGAGATGGGGGTGCTACTTGCAATATACCCAAGTTTAGGGTTTGTGGGCAAGTTTGTCACCTTGTGAGGTGTTCCTCCCTCTCCTTGCTTCCTCTAGTGTTGAGAGGAAGGGTTGGGCTCATTGCTTGAGTTCCTTTGGGCTTGGTTGATCTTGTTGGGCCTTGTGGTGCGTTGCCTTTGCCTCTTTGGACCTTGTGTCAGGAAAGTGTGCTTGTGTCGACCTATTGTGTGTCGGCCTGTGGTGTGTCGGCCTAGGTGGTGTGTCGGCCTAGGGTGTGTGTCGGACATGGTGGAGTGGAGGTGTGTTTCCCATGGACCCTTTGACCCTCTTTGACCTCGTTAGTGTCACCACTAGTGGAAACTTGGTGCTTGATGATTTCATGTGGAAATGACCTTGGACATGTGTTTAGCGCATGTTAGAATGGTGGCTTTACCCATGGACAAGTGTCCCTAGTTGGGTGACACCTTGCCTTTTCTTACCTTGGTTTCTCCTCCATCCTCTTCTATATATGTGTCCCCTTTCTCTTGCTAAGGATCCCTTTAGTTCCTTTGTTTCCCCTCTCCCTTGGTGCACGACACCCTCTTCTTTTGCAAGCTTGGTGGCCGATCCTTTCCTTGGAGTCTCCTTCTTCCTCTAGTGGTGGCCGAACCCTAGAGTACCTTGCTCTTCTTCCTTGGTGGTACTTAGATCTTGGAGCTAGGAGCTTGGAGCTTGCTTAAGGCGGGTTACATAACTCCTACCCCTAACTACATTACCATCTTCTATGTTCTTGTTTATATGCTTCTTATGATCATATCAACTATGTATGTTGCTAGTTTGGTTTCTTGCTGAGTTGCTTCTTTTTGGCCAAACTAGGTTCTAGGGTTTCTTGTTGAGCAATACCCCTCTCCCTCCTTGGTCTTGAGAAGTGAGCTTAAACTCTAGTAATATGGGCAATACTCCTCTCTCGTTTAAGTTTAGAGGTGAGCTTGTGTTCTAGTTGCTTGAGCAACACCCTTCTCTTACCATGGATTCGGGAGGTGATCTTAGTGGTGGTAGTAGACCTTTGTTAGGGTTGATCCTTATGTTGCCCGATTGGTGATAAGAATCTAGGAAAGACCCCTCTCTCTTGGTTGTTGAGAGGTGAGCCTTCTTCTCGATCCATTAGGGTTTTGGTAGACTTGTGCTTGAGGTTGGTGATGACCTTGTGGAGTTGCATCTGGGCTGACATGGCTTGGGGTTGGCATTGCCTGATACCCCTCTAGACCTAGAGCCTTGGATGACATGTTGTTGTGGCTGTGTTGGGCGATGCACCCTAGTCCTTGACCTTTTGTGGGTTGGGCGTCACACTATGCTGACTATTGTGCTCGATATGCTTATCCTTGTTTGGTCGTAGGCATTACACCCGGTTGAGTATCCTGCCCGGCAGGCCTAGCTCAGGTGGTGGCTTGTGCTATTACACCTTGAACGATAGGGGGCGTTGTGGGCTGACCTTGTGACGGGCGTCATACCTCTGTCCTTGCCTTGTGTTGGCCGATAGGTCATGGATAGGCTGGTTGAACGACAGGTTCCTTGCTGCCCGTTTGAGTCGCACCTTTGGGCGTTGCTTCTTGATGAGTGGTGCTGCCCGATACATCTTGTGCACGTTATACACCTATACATGATGCGTCGTTGCATGATATGACTCTTTAGCTGAGCTGCACGCCTTGGTTTCCCGATATATGTGGTTGCACGACACATGCTGCACAATACACCTGAGGTGCGCAACACCTAGGGTTACCCGATACACCCTAAGGTAGTCGACACCCTTGTTGAGTGCTTGGCTGATATGCGGCTGGTTTGGCTTGACCGTGGTGAGGTTGTAGTGTTGGGTGATATCGGAGAGTGCCCTACCTGGTACTACCTTTGGTGAGGGTAGTGGGCGCTTATAGTGAGGGTCTTGTTCCTTGTATGGAAACAGATATGTTAGATCTTGTACATGCAGTCACAGTGATGATCCTGAGGTGCTTGATGGTAATCATTATAGTAGTTCACATCTATGTATCTTGATAAGACATTACCTGTGTTTATAATTAATCTTGAATTATTTGTATGATGTTGAGTAAATGGTAAGCCTATAAGATGCTTGCTTAATGATATGACATATGCTTATGATAACAGGTTGAGGCATGAATGATAAATGTCACCCGAAGTTGATAATCTGATCTTTCTGATAATCTATGATGATTGTGCATACTAACCATGAAGGTACATATGCATAGCCAGGTAAAAGGGCTAAGAGGTATATATGTTTGAGTAACACTGCTCTGATGGTTACTCTTGATGATAAGGTAACGTGCATGATGTGTTATGGTCTAAGGACCTGAGATGGTTAAAGTGCCTTGAAGAGATGTTATTCTCTGATGATGATATGGGATTGCTATCCATTGGTGATGATGTAAGCCTTGAGAGGTAGTGACACTATGTGATGAGGGATTGAGATCCCATGGAAATGTAATGTTGGATCCATGTGATGGATCAGGATGATGTTGATGACAGTAAAAACATGATATTGAGTTTCATGTGTTTTTTCTTATTATATTCTGCATGCTATACAACTTGGTTGCCTCAACAATCCACTTAGAATATACAAACTAATCATAGTGGAACATATCATGTAGTTTTCCCGGGCCATAGATTCATCATCGTTAGGAGCTGGTGATGGTGAAACGGGTTCTCCTGCGGGTTAACCCGGAGTGCATATTGTTGAATATGTGAGATTTCTCCTAGCCTAAAATAGTGAGGATTCGTGTGCACCTACGGTGGTAGACTCGAGATATGTATAGAGCATGGTGAACAGGCACATGGCTGTGGATATGTGATATGGGAGCATGAATGCATTCATGGCTCAGAGCATGGTGAACAAGCCCGTGGCTCAGTTTCACTAGCGTTGAGACCTGTACCAAGGTGGGCTAGGAAGAGGGTAGCATGCGGGAGCTGACCCTGTGGCTGAGGCCACTTAGGCATGAGACTGCGGTCCTGCTTGTGTTGTACTTGTACACAAACCACGAGGTGGGAGGTCGTGGAGTCCGACTCTTCCATTGACCTTGTATGGCACCGGCTTGGGTTTCACAACTAAAGGTTCGATTTGAGCGGTACGACTCACTTCCTCAGGGCATAATAATACGTAATCTAGCTGAATAGTATTTATTGCTTAAGGCAAAACACAGAACATTGGTTGAGGCCTTGCTTGATTAGTTGATCTTGTTATACCTTGCAGTTACTTATATGTTCCTTATGTTATGTGGTAAGATCTTATAAATATTATCTTGTGAATCATGTTCCATAAATAAATACTTGGTTATCTTCCTTCCGTACAGCTTGGTAAGCTTGATGGTATGAATAGTTTTGATATATAGAGTGCTCTTGTTATATCTTCTATCTGTTGTTGTTGTTTCATCTTCTGAGGTTCTGTGGTTTCGGCGGGGAGTTATGTTTCTCGCTGGGACTGTGTGTCTCACCTCGGTGGTTTCCACCCTTTTTAGGTGTTCGTGCTAGACGTGGTGGTGATTGCAGAGTTGCGGCCGAGCAGCAAGACGAGCAGTAGAAGGCAAGAGATGGACATGCTGCTATTTTGGTTGTTTTGTAGTAGAGTCTTAGAGTCATCCCTGTACTCTTAGGTCCTTGGAGGTGTTTGGACGTTGTTTCACGAGGTATAGTCGATGACATTTTGTATATCCTGTTGCTGGTCGGATGTGGGCCGTTATGTATGTATAAACAGGTGATGAACTCATGTGATGGCTACACAGCTAATCTCCTAAGTTGTGGACACGTATCTAGCTTGTAAATGTTTATATAACATGTTTTCTTGCAGGATGAGGACTTGAATGTAATGATTTCTTAGTTTATCCTCTTTCCGAAATCGGTTTTAATTAACTCATGTTTTGGTAATCTGTGGTTTATGGCATTTTCCACACATTTTCACGTAACACCTCACTGTCTGTGTGATAGTGGTATGTGTTGCCACACTACTAGTAGGAAGTATACCATATATGTGTTTGGCATGTTGTCACCTAATAGAGAATGGTAGGCTGACATCGTGCTGACTGATAGGTGCCCTCCTATTTTTAGCGTATCGTGAAGGTCATCCTTCAGCACACAGATTCCGTCCCTTTCGAATATAGTCTCTACCGGCATGTCATCTTCTTTCAAGGACTTCATCATCATGTTTAGGGATTGTGAAGATAGGCTAACGCAACTCCATATGTCAAATTCCTTGAAAGTAGATACTATCTCTTCATTCGATTTGTCTAGTTTCTCTTTAGGCAGATCATCTTCTTCTACTTCGCCTTCCTTCGGCTGCCCTACTATAGGCTATTCCTCTTTATCTTTTACCACTAGAGGTTGTTCATGTTCCGTTTCTAGCATGCTTTCCATAGCCACCCTAGTGTTAGGTTTCCAACCTTGTTTCCATGTTGTTGCTCTGGCTGCCTCTGTCGGGTCAATCCATAGGGTCTTGATTTGTTCCCTCCAAGTTATCTTTTCAGGTAGAGGGATCTCTTGATGAAGTATGTTTTGAATTGCATCCGAAGGCATCACCGGGTCACTGAAGAAATGATGATCATAGATAACCTCCATCGCGTATATACTGTGCAGCTCGTGCAGATCTTTCATGAATAGGTCTTTAAGCGGGTTTCCCTTATTGATGGATTCCATCATTTGTAATATGATGAAGGTGCAATCTCCTATTCTAGCCTCTTCTTGTAGGACCTTCTTGCAGATTTAGAATAGTTTCCATATTCCCTTAAATCTGTTGTTTGTTTATTGTATCACTCTCTACAGACACAGTGACACTTTCAGTATGTCTCTGGCTTCCTTGTTTTTGTATATTAGGGTAGTATTGTCCATCTCGGTTGTGCAGCAGTTGAATATTGCCATCTTCTGCTCATATAAATCGACAATGATCAGTGCCCAATGCTTCACATTTCTTATGGTTAGGACCACAAACTTTGTTTCTTTCCTTCTCACCGCCTATTTTAGCTCAATCACATCAGTAGCTTTGTAGTCTTCGTTGTATAAGAGTCCTGATAGATGTGTGGTGTCGTTAAACACTTGTTACACCTTCTTTATATGTAAGAACTCTTCCAGGAGGGTGGCACACAATACTTTGAACATCTTCTAGTGTACATGTGTCCCTAATGAGATGTTTGCCCTTGTTCTGGTATATAACGTCAGTTTTGGGCAGACTATCATCTAGAATATCTATCAAGATATGGACATCACTATATGTTATCCTTGAGAGTGTAGTCATGTCCATATCCACAATTTTGCAATGCAGAGGAGTAGCCACACATAAAATTGCTTCCTTGGCTGGTGTGCCACACTTCCTGGCTGGCTCGTTTGTGAAGAAAGTGGTGAGCACACCTTCCTCGTCATCTGAGGTGTTGTCCTATGCTGCCTTTAGGGGTGCTTCCCTAGTTGGATGCAAACTTTATGTATTTATTGACATCTTAGTGGTCACCTTATCTGCAATGTCTGTGGAAACCTCCATAGTTGTATTGTCTTTGATGTTGGTTTCCTCTAATGGTTGTCCTAGTTCGGCAGTGTTTCGTGCTTCTAAAGTTGCCTGCATCTTCCCATCGTAAAGATAGTCATTCTGTTTGTTATGGACTGGGGATTGTAGGAAGCCACTGCACATGTCTATCCCAGATGTCAAGTTGTCCAACAACTTATTTATATCCCTGATTTCTCTTGATGTGAGATATTCTTTCACTATGCTCTCTGCTCTGGCGACGACGACCTATGTGGGTTCTTCTAATGCAACCTTTCATGTAGTCCGGGAAGTTTGGTCTTCTTCTAGTTCCCCCTTCCCCTTATCTGATTTTGTTTTGTCCTCTTCAGGACTACTGTTCAAATCATGCCCCCTTGATAATGTAGTAGTTTTCTTCATTTTGTTGTCTTTGGGAGTGTCTGACTGTGGTGGTGCTTCCTTTGCTTGAGGTTCAGCTGTCAAGGGAGTTTTTACATTGGTGCTTTCTTCTTTTGTCATTGAACATGCACTTGTCCCTCCCACATTGTCGTCATCATTATCATCAGGGTTTGGAGGGCTCGATTAAGCTTGCGATGTTGAGGGGCCTACCACATAGTTGTTCTTCTTCCTCCTCTATTGGTTGTCGATCTCTTTGTGTTCGGATTCCAGCTACTGGAGGTCTTCATCTAGGCACTGGCACTCCCTTTGGAGGTCGTTCATTGCTACCTCATAGACATATGTTAAGTGCTATCTATCTTCCATGAGGGCATCCCTCTCTCTCCTAAGGGCTGTCATTTCCTCTGTGAGGGTCTTCAACACTCTCATCATCGCATTCTGGGTGTTTAGAACCCCTTACATGAACTGGGGCAGTTCTTCGGTCCTCTCATTTAGTGACTGCACTTGCGTGGTTAGTGTACATGTGGTCAAGGTTATGTTTGAATTCAATTCAGATGTTTGATGAATGTGTTTCCACACTACATCAAACTTGTTACCCAGTATATTTTCGAAGGTTGGAGGATGTGGTGGTTGTGACTCCACGTATGTCATGGATGATCTTGGTTCCTCTGGTTGTGGAGTTGGCAAGGTCGGACTGGGCACTCCATCCTCTGTCTGTCCTGGCATTTGTAGAATCACTTCTAAAATTGCTAGTTCGGGTACAACTTTTGAGTCTTTGTGTTGCTAGTCAGGATCTTGTTCACCCACCAGCTGTAGTTTTATTGTTATTGCTTCAAGGCATGGACTTTCCCTCGCCATGTCATTCAAATTCACCTGGATATCTTACTCTGGCATTTCTTCATTAGGTTGGCATCCCTCGCTCACTATTGTTTCTGCAGGAATGGGGGTGAGGTTACCTTCAAAGTTGTGGGCTCGTCTGGCACTTGTTTCTTCTTCTTCCTTACTACCAACTTTTTACTTTCCTCTGGCTTCTTCGTCTCTATCTCTGTAGATTTGGTTTTATCACCCTCTTCATCAGCTACTGATGGCTTCTCTATAGTAGTACATATGGCTCTTGAGTACATCTTGTCGATGTCATCTTGGGTGGGTCGTAGCTTGTGGGTGTCATAATATGCCATTTCTGGGAGGGGAAGGAGTTTCTTGGAGTAGTGTTGTTTGTAGTAGAGTTTATATCCCTTCTGTGCCAAGATTCTTGTGTTGATGAAGGACTTGATGTCAATCTTCATATGCCCCATTGTTACTTTTTACTTCATCAACACATCTACACCCATGAAGTGGTGGGCTATCTTCACGATCTGGCCTCCCATGCAAAAATCTTTGGTCTATTTGGATTCCCCTCCCATGGCTGTTGATAGCTTTTCAATTAGGATTTTACCTATGTTTACTAGTTTCTTTTTTAGTATATACCATATCATGAAAAGGTCTCCCTTCGTCACTCCTCCTATCTCCGATGTCATGTATATTGTATTGTAGTTATTTTCTACATCACCCTTATGAAACATGAAGTGATCAAGATTGCTTTGGAGTTCTTGGAGTTATGTTTGTCTTCTCCTGTCAGTTCTTTCCACATTTTGTGGTTGTTGTATCTGACAATTTCCTTTTCTCCAAGTGCAGTGAAGCATGCTTGTGATTCTTCTATTGTTCATGTGAAGATAGTGTTGAGCATAGACTCTATAATTGTGTGAGACTGTCATCCTTGTCTCACCTCCAGTTTGAAGTATCTACCCCCCTTTTTGCACTCGTCTTCATTTACTGGAACTTTCTCCAAAGAGGATAGAAATTTTAATGTAAGTTGCTTCACGAATGGGGTTTCTGAGGTGCAAAGGGTGTGTAGGTTCACACCTTCCAAGAATTTGATAACTCTATTGTAGACTCTCATTTTCTTGAAGTGGTCGATGTCAAGATACCTCATAGGCCTGAACACTTTGGCTTGTAGAATCTAGTTGTAATGTGATCGGTGCACAACGTCCCTTGGCACAAATGTTGGCCCATTCTTATTTAATGTTGATCCCTCAATCTCTTCTTCCTCTGTGCAGACTGTTTCTTTCTCCTGTGCTTTTGTTTCCTGTGCAGTAGTTTTCTTCATGCTTTTGTGGTGCTTGACCTCATTGGGTTGAGCCTTCCTTTTCCCCAGGCTATTTAGTTCTGCTTCTGTAGGTTGGTACTCCGATGTCTTTGTCCGAGACATACCCTATGATGGCTCTGACTCTTCTGGCATTTGATGTCCCAAAATGCACTGATACTTCTCCATTATCAGCTGTAGTTGTAATCAACAACAAGGAAACATGGGCTTAATTAAATAGGGACCTTATCAACAATGAGGTATAAGCTATAAGTCATCCTTTTTTCACCAAATCAAGATTTACCTCAACATAGGAAGCATATAGTCAAGTTTTTGATAATTTGAGTGTTCATGATATTAGGGATCATACATGAGTATTTGGTTTCAAAATTAAATGATCAAAATCGAGTTTTCAAATTCAGGTCAGATCATGGTATCAACTTTCAAGATTTAGTGATATTCATTTTTCCCATGCGTAAGCTACCCATAATCGAGACATCATGTGGTAAAGGTCACAAGAAAGGACAACATGAGGAGATGAGAAGAGTATCTCATCTTCATCTACATGGGTGGCTTATGATAGTCCTTAAAGAAGAGATGAGATGCTAGAAGACTCTCTAGGGTTCACAAGAGAACCTTTAGGTCCAGTTCTGGATCAATTAAGGCTAGGTAGAGCGAGGGATCTCAACCACCATGAAGACGGATAGGAGAAATTATGTCAGGACCCCAAGACTAGACACCTCCATTTTCACCATTCTGAACTTTAGGGTTTCTTGGGTGTAAGAGACTTGAAAAATTATTTACTATAAGTATGTGGGAGTGTGTAAGCTCTGATACCAACTGTCACGGAACCGTTCTTACCCCAATCCCAATCCTAATGCCTAGACAGTAGTAAGAGGATTGAAGTGTCCATCCCCGAGTGGCTCGATAGGATCTATCACACTGGCATATACTATAAGAAATAATAACTCAAAAACTAGATATTTAAAGAACAAACTAACCCAATATGGAGATTTTTCCAATATATCCTTGTCATCCGAGTGTATGAGTGCAGAAGCAATCTTAATCAGTGTTCCATGTGTATTGCTTAAAATTAAGAAAATCAAGACACAATCATGCAATTGCATGGTACGCCATCCAAATCAAGTAAAGAGATTTATAACAAAAGAGTATACTTGGCAGGACTTATATTCAAAAGAATAACAAATGATTTCCAAAACCAATATCATTCGACAAAATGTTTGTTATTCAACGATTCAATTTTTATTACGAGTTCCCATTATGTTGTAATCAAATAAGCATGCTTATATATTTTGTGTGACTCTATTACCCCAACACGATGGGTAAGGTCACTAGGCTTCTTCTCACCATAGGAAATAGGAGGCCAATGTACAAGTCCCACCTCCAAATGTGGGGGTTGTTGCACTCAACATCAACATTATCAATATCATCATCATTATCAATATACGGGAAGTCATAATGGACATGCAATTTATGTTTTCATGTTTTTCAAAATATATTATAGAAAAATAGAAGATTAATCATAGGGAACAATAGCTCATCCAAGTAAGCAACCAAGTATAAAATCAAGAGATACCTAAAAGTATCTTCAATACAATCAAGGAGGAGTTATACAATAGTGTACCTTTCACTGAGGATTTTGAGTACAAATCAATCTAGTAATAGGTCGACCCTTCGAGTTAGATCCTAAAACACAATATTTGGATCAAGGGTCAAGATCAAGATATTTGGATATCATGTTTCATTATTCGAGATTAGGGTTCCATTTTCTTAGATCAACCTTAGGGTTAGTTCATCCACTTATGATTCATACTATATCAATATGTTTACCATTATTCAAGTGTCAAGAATATTTCAAGTGTGGATGGCCTACTTAGATTTTCTAGGATCATATGTGTAAACCCTAGTTTTATGATCATTATCCAAGTCATCATCAATTTCTAGATTATCATCATGGTACTTAATATAATTGGAAATCAAGATCAGATAGATGGGTCAAAATGAAATCAAGTGTTTTGCAAGATTAGGAGCAAGATTACTCATTATAAAGATTATAACCAAGATTGAATCCAGTAAAAAGATATATATCACTAATGATTCATTTTCAAGAGTAGAGATTCAAATATATTATATCTAGGTTATAAGATAATCATCAGAGTCTAAATCTAGGGTTTTCAGCATTTAGTCAAGATTAACCACAAATAGAATTATTTAGACCAATTACATAAGAAAGAGATCAAGATTTAGGTGTATCAATGAGAATAGTTTAGAATCAATCTTCATGAGTATTTTTAAATGATTCATTGGATTTTTCTAATCAAGATTGACTGTATGTTCATCATTTTTGGAGTTCAGATGCATTTTCTATGATTAAAACAAGCTATGGGAATATAATTGAATATTCAAGTAGAGAGGAGGTAATAGTTACATTAAATGGTCTAAAAACGATGGTCGTCGGATGGACCAGGAATGGATGAGATGTATCCATGTAGGCGGGGTGGCTCACTTGGTGGTTCAAGCCTTTGATCGACCGGTTTAATGTTCAAATTAGCTGATTTGATCAACGGTTCATTTTGGATCCTAAGGTCGGTTTATTCTCCTTTGGATCAGCGGTTTGGGGATGCCTTTCCCTTTGCTCAAACTTCCTCATGACCCAGAAACGAGGTGGAGGAGCCTCACCGGCGTTCAAGGGAAAAGGGGTAGGAGACGTCGGTGTGGGTCAGAAAGTTTCCACCTAGACTCACAGTGACCCAGCGAAGCAGGGGGTAGTCAAACGAAGGCGGTTGGCAGTGTGAGGGAGAAATAGCCAACTAGCTTACACGGCGGCGCCGCACAAAACATGAGGATAGGGGAGGGGAAATCGGGCATGCTCGAGTCTGGGAGAGCACATGATACCATGGCTTTGAGCAAGGAGTACTTGCTACGGATCTTGGGTGGTGTTTATATAGGGTTGGGGCTAGGTTTAGGGCTAGATAACTCCTTAGTGGCAGCCATGGCTGCCACAAGGAAAAGGGAGAGTGAGGGACTCTTTTTGGAGACTGGATAGAGTATGAACACTCTTCAAACTAGGGTTCATTTAGTTTGAATTCACGAGAGGAGCATTTTGGCTTGCTCAAAACATTGAATCTTGGTCAAGGGCTCGAGATTGCAAGTCTCGGCCATAAAGACACCTCCCCATTGATTATGGGAGGTAGGAGATGACTCCATGGCCATTGGATCAGTTCGAGATCCATGAGAGGCAGATTCAAGGGTTGGGATCACCCCTGGATCCTTGACTTGGATCACAAACATGGAAAAGGACAAATAAAAGACTAAAATAATGTTTTTCAATACATTAACTTCAATAATCCATAGAAAATTGTAGGAAAGTGCAATTGGTCCCAAATTTGGATCACAGCTTCAAAAAAAAGTGGAGAACCTTTAGAAAAAGTTTGAGAACAAACGGATGAAGTTTGATGGAAAAATTTGCTTGATTGGACAAAGTGATGAATTAATCAAATTTGTGATGTCAAAAAGTGTGTAAATTCACCTCGATCATCATATTTTGAATTTGAGTGCCAACAATGAATATAAAGCTAAGAAAAATGATTTGGCATCATGAGTGATCATAAGGAGGGTGAAATTGGAATTAGTTCATGTTAATTCCAAATTTCACTTTGTCACAAACAGGAGGAGGTATTTTGAGAACTGGTTTGTCATGTACATGGACCTTGCACGCTTTATTGAGAACCCTTCTCAAGGTCCAAAACTAGTCATTGAAATTTCTTCTATCAAGTTTGTCCTTCTAAAAAGACCAATCACAAATTAGATTTGTTCATCACTTGATTCTACAAGAGAAAATTTGTATTTGTCAAAAACCATTTTGATTTGATTTGATTTGAAAATTTTGATGATATTAATTAGGTCTTTAATTATTATCACTCCCACTATTTTATTAAAATTGATAGCCTTCAACATCAATGTGAAATATTGTAGTGTACAATATTCTAGTGGGTGAAGAGCTAATATAATTCAACCATTACCTGGCTTATACTAGCAACCATTGTCAATTATTAAGGTAAACAGTCATGCCAATTACATCATATAGAACTCTTGGATAGATGATATGTGCAACTCCTTGCCATAATCATCTACATGCTTTTGGGCTTAGACTCTATAAGAATCACCAGTTGAGCCAGACCCAAAAGTCGACACGATAGAATATGCACCCTACTTTAGCAAGACCTGCATATTTATCATCACACTTCCCCGATATGGACGGTGCACCATGCTTTAGCGTAACCTACGCTTGGTTGATCAAGCTTTTCATGTGTGCCACTTTTGGAAAGCATCTAACAATTAATATTTTAATTGAGGGAGTTTGTATAAATATATATACTCATCACATATATAGTACATATCATATACATGCTATATCCCACATGGAAAACATGCAATAAACGAAAGTGATGTTTATGGTCAGCCTAATGTAATCCCTTAGAGCCACAATGAATTATGGTCATCTATGTCTACATCACATACAAAAACATGTTGTTGATGAATATTTGTGCTTGCCAATCTGGGTTGATCGGTTCAACCCTTGAACTGATCGGCTCGCCTCCTGGTCGGTTGTTAGGTCGTATCACCGGTCATCTAGTCCTTCTGTCCACTATCAGATGGCACCTCTAGCGGATTGGTCGGGTCCACCAAGCGATCGGTCTGGCTTGTACATCATGTCCTCTACGGTCCTTCAGTCAGTCTGCTCGTCTTTGGGACATCTTAATCTTCAAAATAACATAAAGTAAATTATCCTACTTTTACATGCTTATATGCAAACCTCGAGTTACATTCGAGGGGATCAAGGTGTAATGTCTCAGGATTTGAGGCCGTAGATGAAATGATCTTATAAGGAATCATTGGACTACTCATATAACCAAGGTGCACCTCCTTTTCAGGGAGTCAGTCACTAAAGAACTCCATAGTTAAGTATGCTCAGGTTGGAGTAGTACTAGGATGGGTGACCAGTCAGGAAGTTAAACCCAGCTTGTCCTTAATGAGGACAAAATGTGCAGTTAAGGCTAGTGGTGGTCTATGGGGCCAGTTATCTTTCTTGAAACCCTTCTAGAGCCTTGGGAAGTGGGGCCATGCATTATAAATGGTATCAGAGCCATAACCCCTCCAGTAGGTAGGGCCCACATGGCATGCGGCATGCCAGTCTTGAGCCATGTGATCCAGGCATGTTGGAAGGGCTATCCATGGTGACGTAGCCACCCTTGCGCTAGGTATCTATGGTCAGGAGATGGGTGTCCATGGGCCATCATAGGTCTGCACTAAAATGGGGTTAGATTATGAGTCTATATAGTTAAGCCCACTATTCAGGAAATCGGTCCGCACGACCACATATACTCTTGCATATACCTATTCAGTCACCCTACCGCATCGCATATTGCTAATCGGTCCACTAAACTATCATGGGCCGCATATACTACCGCTAGGCCGATTAAACTCCACTTTTTGGAAATCACACAACTTATATCCATGCATTTCATACATATATGCATACATGTACACACACATTTCAATTTATATTTAAATTTAAATATATAGTCGTTGATTTATGTGTATACACTGTAATGCATATAAAAATTTCCAAATGCATTTGTACATTTATATGACTACCTTTTGATATATTAAAATGTATACATACATATACAATATACCTAAATATACAATCACATATTTGTACATGTATATATACATTTTGATTTATTCACATTTATACACATGCTCTAGACATATTTGTACATTGATTTACATACATTTTAGTATTTATACATATATTACAAACACATTCCATATATAAAAATATTTACATATATATGCATATCATACATCATATGTATATGCATATTAATATATCTATATGTAAATGTATATACGCACCTACTCTATATATTTTAATTTATGATTTCAATATATCATTTTCTGTATAATTAGTTTATTCATATAAAATAACTCAAAATCGCATATACTCATGTATATACTCCCACATATCACATATACTCTATGCAGTACCCTCACCGCCCGTACACCACATACCACTTTCCTAAATAATGGTTAATCTTTTACGAGGACGTCAAGAGTCTAAGTGGGGGAGATTGTAACGTCCCAAGATTTTAGGCCTCTGATGAAATGATCTTATAAGGAATGATTGGACTACCCATATCACCAAGGTGCACCTCCTTTTCTGGGAGCCCATCACTAAAGAACTCCATAGTTAAGCGTGCTCATCTTGGAGTAATACTAGGATGGGTGACCAGTCAGGAAGTTGAACTCGTCTTGCCCTTAGTGAGGACAAAACATGTAGTTAAGGCTAGTGGTGGTCTGTGGGTCCATTCGTCATTCCTAAAACCCTGCTAGAGCCTTGGGTAGTGGGCCCAAGTGTTACATAACGGTAGGTAAGAATTAACTTTACATTGGGAAGATAAGATAGAAGCTCAACACATAGACAAAGATAAATGGATAAACCAACCATATAACCATCCACAGAATATAGGGGTTATTGGCCATAACCATGCTACACATCCACCATCAAAATCATTTTTAGGGCGACACGTGTAAATTGCATATGTATGGAATGAAAAAACCAAAATTTGACCAGTGGGGAAGTTGAACCCAGCTTGTTCTTAGTGAGGACAAAACATGCAGTTAAGGCTAGTGGTGGTATGTGGGGCCAATCATCATTCTTGAAACCGTACTAGAGCCTTGGGAAGTGGGGCCAGGCATTATAAATGGTATCAGAGCCATAAACCCTCTAGTAGGTGCGACCCACATGGGCATGTGGCATGCCAGTCTTGAGTCATATGGTCCATGCAAGTTGGAAAGGGCTATCCATGGTGACATAGCCACCCTTGCACAAGGTATCCGTGATTGGGAGCTAGTTGTCCATGGGCCATCATAGGTTTGCATTGAAATGGGGTTAGATTATGAGGCCATATAGTTAATCCTTTATGAGGACGTCAAGGGTCTAAGTGGGGGAGATTGTAACATCCCAAGATTTTAGGCCTTAGATGAAATGATATTATAAGGAATGATTGGACTACCCATATCACCAAGGTGCACCACCTTTTCTGGGAGCCCATCACTAAAGAACTCAATAGTAAAGTGTGCTCAACTTGCAGTAGTACTGGATGGCTGACCAATCAGGAAGTTGAACTCGGCTAGCTCTTAGTGAGGACAAAATGTGCAGTTAATGCTAGTGGTGGTCTGTGGGGCCAGTCGTCATTCTTGAAACCCTACTAGAGCCTTGGGCAGTGGGGCCAGACATTATAAATGATATCAGAGCCATAACCCCTCCAGTAGATGTGGCCCACATGGGAATGTGGCATGCCACTCTTGAGCTGTGTGGTCTAGGCATGTTGGAAAGGGTTTTCCATGGTGACATAGCCACCCTTGTGCTAGGTATCCGTGATCGGGAGTTGGGTGTCCATGGGCCATCATAGGTCTGTACTGAAATGGGGTTAGATTATGAGGCCATATAGTTAAGCCTTTACGAGGACGTCAAGAGTCTAAGTGGGGGAGATTGTAATGTCCCAAGATTTTAGGCCTCAGATGAAATGATCTTAGAAGGAATGATTGGACTACCCATATCACCAAGGTGCACCTCCTTTTCTGGGAGCCCATCACTAAAGAACTCAATAGTTAAGCATGCCCAGCTTGGAGTACTACTAGGATGGGTGACCAATCAGGAAGTTGAACTCGGCTAGCTCTTAGTGAGGACAAAATGTGCAGTTAATGCTAGTGGTGGTCTGTGGGGCCAGTCGTCATTCTTGAAACCCTACTAGAGCCTTGGGCAGTGGGGCCAGACATTATAAATGATATCAGAGCCATAACCCCTCCAGTAGATGTGGCCCACATGGGAATGTGGCATGCCACTCTTGAGTTGTGTGGTCTAGGCATGTTGGAAAGGGTTGTCCATGGTGACATAGCCACCCTTGTGCTAGGTATCCGTGATCGGGAGTTGGGTGTCCATGGGCCATCATAGGTCTGTACTGAAATGGGGTTAGATTATGAGGCCATATAGTTAAGCCTTTACGAGGACGTCAAGAGTCTAAGTGGGGGAGATTGTAATGTCCCAAGATTTTAGGCCTCAGATGAAATGATCTTAGAAGGAATGATTGGACTACCCATATCACCAAGGTGCACCTCCTTTTCTGGGAGCCCATCACTAAAGAACTCAATAGTTAAGCATGCCCAGCTTGGAGTACTACTAGGATGGGTGACCAATCAGGAAGTTGAACCCGACTTGTTCTTAGTGAGGACAAAACATGCAGTTAAGACTAGTGGTGGTTTGTGGGACCAGTCATCATTCCTGAAACCCTACTAGAGCCTTGGGTAGTGGACCCAAGTGTTACACAGGGGTAGGTAAGAATTAACTTTACATTGGGAAGATAAGATAGAAGCTCAACACGTAGATAGAGATAAACAGATAAACCAAACATACAACCATTCACATAATATAGGGGTTATTGGCCATAACGATGCTACACATCCACCATCAAAACTACTTTTAGGGTGACACGTGTAAATTGCATATGTATATAACAAAAAAACCACAATCCGATCATATTGATTATCTCGTAATATAGTAAATTGACGTTAGCTCAGATACCACTGTAGGGAAATATGGCTATAGAGAAGGCAACAAAAACAAAAATCTTATGTACCATATTTCCCATAATTAGTAGATCGTGTCAATTACTATAATGCAAGAAGGATGGTTTTGAGGATATACCTGGTCTTGTAGCAAGTCCAACAACAATCCTCGTCATCGTAGATGTGCAAATTCTGAATCCTGGTTGAATTGGGACTCGTCTGAATGTCGTGCCTCTTAGTCTACACCATGGACTGCAGAGACAAAGCTCGTCTTCATCAGTGCTCCTCTTGTCACAGACTTTTGGTTGACGTTGTTCTCCTAGCAGCAGACAATGGCCTCCCACCTCTATGGTAGTCAACATGGACTGCCTAGAACTCTTATCGTCCTTCTAGAATGATTAGGAAGTATTCATCCCTCTCGTTGGTGTACTAGTTGATTCAGCCCTATTTTAGGGCTTAATCTTGGTCTTTTTGCTCTTCAACCACATCTATACCTATTAGATTACATGTTATTTCCCCTAATATGCATATTTGTGTAAAATGCACTTATAGACATTATTTGCATGTTTTTTAGGTACTTGGACCACACTTGGATGGACGAGAGAGATGGAGGGGCCCAAAGAAGGCCCCAGAGCTCCCCCAACCTACCCCTAGTGGCCAAGAGTCAAGCTTTAGCAAAGAAGTCCATGGATAACAAAGTTTGAAGCTCAAAGTGCAAGAAAACCCCCAGCACGGCCGTGGTAACACAGAACGATCGTGCTGCAAATGAAGAAATCACATGAAAAATCTCAGTTTTGAAGCAGCTGCAGAGCATACTCTACCACGGCCGTGCTGTGACCACCCACCACGGCCGTGCCACGCAGCACGGCCATGCTACCAGATCCTACCACGGCCGTGCTACGTAGCACGGCTGTGCTACCAACTCCCACCATGGCCGTGCTACCCTCAACCCACCACGGCCGTGGTGACCACCACGATCGTGGCCTTTTCAGCCCAAATTTGACCACCAACCTGACATTTAGCCATTTTAATTCCCACGACCGTGCCCATACACCACGACCATGGCCTACCCTACCCACCACGACCGTGGTGACCCACCACGGCCGTTCTACTCACAAAACTCACCTAGTTTTCATTGTTTTGTCCATTTTTCCCTTACTTGACCTAGTGCTTCCTCCCAACACTTATATATACCTAGGTGGCGGCTGGAGCACGAGGTTGGCTACCTTCTACCCCTTCCAAGATCCCCAAATCGCCACCCACTCCATTCCACTCCATATCCACTTCAAATCCACTCCATTTCACCATTTCCACCACATAACCCCCCATATCTAAGCCTTCCATCCACTTCCCTCCATCATTCCACACCATTTCATCCAAGTAGAAGAAGGAGGACGTCCCTACAGATGCTGGAGAGGAGGACTTCTTCATCTACACCGAGCTCCATGGCTTCTTCTACCTCTTTCTCCTCTCTTTTTGTATTTTGCTTTGTTATGAGTAGCTAGGCCCCTTGGGTGGGCTGTTTGGGGGAAAATATGTTACTTTGATACCATGTTGGGGGAAAATGACATGTAAACTTTGTAATTTCATTTGTTAATGATTATATTCTATTTGCTTATCTTTCTCCATGGATTACTTGTTGGTTTGTGTGTGAAATCACCTAGGAATTTAGGCAAATTGCTTATATGTGCGAATTTTGGGATTTGCCCCTAGGTCCAATTCTTAGATCCCTAGGTTTCCTCCCATCTTCCTACATCTTAATCACTCTCCCTAAACCTAAGTGAGAGATCTAAGTAGTTAGATTAGATAATTCTAGTGCAATTAGCATGGTGCCTTCTCAAGGCTAGAATGTGGGGGAATTGGGGTCCAAAACCCTAATCTCACCTCCCCATTACTACCCTCAGCCCCTAATTGCCCTAGGAATGCCTAATCTAGAAACCTAGACTTGATTAGACTCTAATTGAATTGAACCTAATCCCTAACCCAATTGAGCCTCGTAAGGGTAGTAGGGGGTGTTAGGGACTAGTTCCCCTATACACAACCTAGCATATCCATGGCCAGTTACTAGCTTAGGTTAATTCATTAGACTCTAACTTGTTGTTTGGTTTGGATAATCTAAATGGAATCATAATGTTCACATGTCACCCCCCAACTTAGTGATAAGTTCATACCCCTAAACAGCCCACACATCTCTTTACTGCTTAAAACCCAAGTCTTGTGCTCGCTTAGCTTAGTTAGTTCTTTTCTTTCTTAGTTAGCTTCTTGCCTTGCTCTTGCCTTGTTTATGCTAGTTTAGTTCTTTAATTGTTCTTTTGCTTCTCTATTGCTTGCCTTAGTGTAAATTGCCTTTTCCTACCTAGATTAATCCTTTCTTGCTTGTTTAGCCTTAATCTAGTCTAGGGTTAACGTAGATTTCATTCATGCCTTTAATTGCTTGCTTGTTCATCCTTAGTTAACAATCAAAATAAAACTTTAAACCCTTAACCCTATTCTCCGCAGTAGGAACCTAGCTAAACTAACCTAGCTCTAGCGCCCCCTCTTTTCCCTGTGGATCGACCCTTTACTTGCCACCTTCCTATACTACAACACGACCCTGTGCACTTGCATGTATAGTGTTTTAGTAGACGTAGGTAGCTAGTTTAGGCTTATAAATATTGAAAGCAAACCCCCATCCACCTTGCGCTCCGACCTCGTGGGGTGTAAAAGCACCACTAGAAGAGACGCACCACTAGTCACCAACATACCCCCCCCCCCACAATAATGACCTCAATTTCTCTCTCCCTTGGCTATCCCTCCCTAGTCATGTAGGACTTTCCTGGGCTCTCGTACTTACCAGAACCAAAGAGGAAAACATTTATCAAAGCAACTTTATTCTCAATTCTTTATTTTATGCCCTGGGAAGCCCCCAGTACCCCTCTATTTATAGGCGTGGTTTGGATCCAGGTTCCCAGTCAATGCGGGAGTGGAAGGGATCGGAAAATCTCAAATCTTCACAACAATTATGGAAATATCGCAACCTGTGATATACTAGACATTCGTCTGCTAACCCAGACAGTTATTTAGCATGCTAGACAATTGTTCGGCATAGCCAGACAGTCATTTGGTTGTTTCCCAGTTGTACACAAAATTGGGAAATTGTTTCCAATTAATATCCCATATTCATTTCCTTACACAACAACTAATGTGCAACTCAAATGATTAGGAAATATCTAGAACCTTCCCTTGGCTGAAGAAGACCATCTCGCCAATGTGAGATTGATGTCTCCATTCACCCAGACATTCTTATGGTGACGTGATTTGAGCCAGTCCATTTAGTCAGCTCACTTCCTTGCCAATTCGAACTCCACCAGTCTTCACTCCACTGTCTGGGTTCCGCCTCATGTTCATGAAAGTGCGGCAAAAACTAGTGATCCTCCATTTGTAGAAGCACTAGATGAGCCACCGGAGTTGAAAACGAGGCAAAAGCATGATGTTGACATTCTTGAGGTGTTTCGCCAAGTAAAGGTGAACATTCCACTTTTGGATGCTATTAAGCAAATCCCATCATATGCCAAGTTCCTCAAGAACCTATGCACCGTGAAAAGAAGGTCAACGGGGAGGATTCCAAAGAAGGTGAGACTGAATGAACAAGTGAGCTCCATCATACAACACTCACTTCCCATGAAGAGAAAGGACCCAGGAGCCCCACTCATACCTAGTTACATAGGGGGACATCGCATAGATAGGTCCTTGCTTGATTTGGGATCTAGTGTGAATTTGATGCCATATCATGTCTATGTTGAGCTGGGCTTAGGCAAGTTGAAGCCAGCTCATTGCACTCTCCAGTTGGCAGACATGTCCATAAAAGTGCCTAGGGGTAGAGTGGATGATGTATTGGTGATGATAGACAAGGAAAAAGGCACGGTGTTCCCGGCGGATTTCACTGTACTTGATATGGAGCCGGAGGATAGGAGGATTCCCATCATCTTGGGGAGGCCGTTCTTATCTACAGCTGATGCCGACATTCACGTACACAGTGGAACCATGACAGTCTCCTTTATGGACATGAAGATCAACATCAACATGTACAAGACCCCAACCCGGCGAGTCCGAGATAGGGATATTGGACATGATCACTTCACAATGCCAAATGAGAAATTGAGAGAAGGAAATCAGGGTGAAGAAGTTAATGATGATTATTGTGATCAAAGGGATGAGGAAAACAGATTGAGTGCAAAGGAAGGATGAATGTTTTGCAAGAATGGACACATGAGAATGCCAAACAGATGAATTTTGAAGAATCACCAAGAAGCCTAGCTGGAGGCAAGGAAACTCAACGCTTGTGGGAGGCAACCCACCTAGGTTTGGGAATTTTTGACCCAAACTGCAATTTTGATACTCTTTCTTTGTTTTTACTTTTTCCAAGAAAGCACACACACACACTTGTATTTGATAGTTTTTGTATAGTTTTGATATGTGCAGGCGAGAACAGAGTGAAACGAAGAAGAATAGATGAAAGTTTGACAACACATCAATAGAATATCAACTTGAGATCTATTTTTGATGATTTGAACAAGATTCGAGTCTCCTACTACTGTTATAGTGCCCAACACGGCCGTGGTGGTGCACTCACTTTCAACAAGGATGTGATCAGAAAATTGGGAAAATTGACTAAGTTTTGAACCAGGGCAGAACGGCCGTGCAAGGCAGCACGGCCGTGGTTCATGAAGCCACCACGGCCATGCAACAGCCCGATTCCAGCAGTTTTAAGTCAAAATTTGCAAAACTTCTTTTCACTTGCTCATTTCTCCGAAGAACAGAACGGTCATGCTCCGCGCCCTAGCGCCCGTGCAGCACTCTGCCTGCCTTCTCCAGCCATCGAATCCTCACCAAATCACCCCAAACCATTCCCAATCACTCCCCTACCATTTCCCCTACCGTAATCTCCAGATCCCACCCATTTCCATCCACAAACGCACCACTTTCTCTCCATTCCACCCCAACAGCCCCGTTCTTCGGAGAAATATGAAATTTTCTAATTCCACTGCAATTTTCGAGCAAGAATGAAGAAGTTTGCAAGGAAGGCAGTAGAGAAGACTAGGGGTGTCATCCCCTACCAAAGGAAGCCAAGAAACAGCCAACCCCAGTTGACGGAGGCGGAATTGGATGCCACGGTGGAGTCTATTGCTGAAGAAGCCTCCGTACAGCCACAACGGGGGGGCACCATCTTCGTCGCAACCACCGCCATCGGCCTCTCGACACTCCGTCTCATATGAGAGACCTTCCGTCTCAGCTGCGCGGCTGTCAGTTTCAGCCGCACGACCGTCCGTCTCCTCCGCGGCACAACCACAACCGCAACCCGAGCCACAACGACAACCACGTCGACGCCTCGTTTTACATGATGAAGATGATACTGAGATGCCTGAAGTTGAGCAGCAACCAAGGCCACCACAGTGCCCACTTTCACAGCCAGAGGTTACCACAGACAGGGAAAAGGAGCCCAAGCACCCTGGATGCCTGACACGCAGAGTGTTAGCTACTCGATATGCATGCCAAGCATCAATGGAGACAATGGGGTTCTTTGTCTATTTTCAAGAATTGATGGAAAAATTGGGGCTTTATGAAATATTGACACTGCAGCAGGAGACATACATTGAGCTGACACAGCAGTTCTTTGCCACACTAGAGAAAGCAACCAATGATGGAGAGAATGCAATTAAGGTAACGATTGGGGACAAGAGGTGGAAGATAACCTCAGAGATGTTAAATCAGATTTTTGCCCCAAGTGGAGAGATGGCTGCCCTCCTAGATGGAGGGAGGATAGAAAATGACTCTAGTTCTACGTATCAAGCCATGTGGAAGTGTTTCACCAGCCAAAGTACATTTATAGCAGGGAAATCAAAGACA
The DNA here is from genome assembly GCA_963693085.1 of Alisma plantago-aquatica. Classification (NCBI taxonomy): domain Eukaryota; kingdom Viridiplantae; phylum Streptophyta; class Magnoliopsida; order Alismatales; family Alismataceae; genus Alisma; species Alisma plantago-aquatica. The sequence goes on from OY856409.1 coordinate 1,648,302,636, forward strand.
AGTAGTATTCATAGCCCATTTCTCCGCTATGTTCAGAAGGTGTTGGCAGACACCATCTTTGGCAGGTATGAAAATCAAGGCAGCTGCACCAACAAAGATCTTTTTGTGCTTGGTTGGATGGCAAAGGAGAGACATGTGAACCTGGGGGCGTTATTGATTGATCACATGAGGACAATCCCGTCCAAGAGCACAAATCCATTTGTAATGGGAGGGATTGTAACATCTATTACCACTGCCTTGGGGCATGACATGACAGGATATACAAAGGCAGATGGTAGCAAGTTGGTTGATTTGCACTACCTGGCCCGCTCATCCATGATTACAGTTACGGATCAGAAGATTGTGTACCAAATCAACCCACCCTACCCAGGAGTCACATTGGAGTTGCCTTACCATACTCCTCCCCTCGTGGCACAGTTTGGACCATCGCCAGATTTTCTGGAAAAGTTGAGGAGGTACGAGGAGGAGAACCCCAAAGGAGAGGAAATCCCTGAGGTGAGGTTTGCAGGGAGTCCAGGAGAGCCTTCACATGCGGCAGAGCAGAGGCGGACGGCAGAGGAGAGAGCGGCAAGACGGGTGAGGCTAAGAGAAGAAAGAATGGGAGCGTCGGAGCCACATTAGCCTTCAGTGAATGCATATGATATGGGTACCATCCATGCACAACTGGAGAGCATTCAGGCGACGCAGGACAGAATTCTATAGGCACAGGAGGGCTTTCAGAGGACACAGGATGCCATGTTGTTGGACCACCAGCATATGCATTACCAGGTCAACCACATTTATCAGTTTCACAATGCCCAGGCCCAGAGGAACCCACAGTGGGGTGAAGACTGGTGGAGTTCTTTATCAGCTTTTCAGGACATCTATCCGCCTCCACAGTCAGACTACTGGGGCGCCTACTACAGACAGGGTGGAGCACCTCCACCACCTCCACAGTGATCATCTACCCTATCACCCTAGACTTTAGTGTCATGTTGAGGATAGCATGGTTCAAAAGTTTGGGGTGGTAGAGCGGTATGCCCTTTTTCTTCTTTCACTCATTTTTGTATCTCATCTGCTATTTTACTTTTTATTTGTTGTTTTTCATTTCTTTTGATTGTCCTGCTTTCTAGTCTAGAATTTTACTGAATTTGACTGCTTTGCATACTTGCATTCCATGTAGTTTACCTTATTGTCATTTTTTGCGTAATTTTCAAAAATTTTGCTCTTTTGCCATGCATTGCATATCATGTAGATTTTTGGTAATTTTTGCATGTTTTAGTTAGGATTTTCTTGTTTGCTGCTTTAAGTTCAATAATTTAGGCTTAGATGTGATTGAAAGCAACTTGGCACCATTTTGGCCAATTTTGCCCAAATTTGGAACTTCTTGTCTAAAAATTGTGTTTTGACCCAATCTCTACTATTTTGAACTAAAATGTTGACCTTTGAAAAATGCAAGTGAATCACCATTGTTTGTTGCTGAGTGGTATCAATGTTTGACTTTTTACATGTGCATCACCTCTCTTAGGATTGTGATTGAATTGGTTGAATTGTGAAATTGAGCAAGCTTTGAACGCTTAGTGTTTGTGGAATTACTCGTTTGATATATCAATTCCATTTTGTTCATTCATGTGGTGTGATATCTGGGATGAAGTGTTCCTTATAGTATCTGGAGATGCAGATGTTCGGCCAGATATGACAACAAGTTCCTGAACGTTGATCTTGAATGGAAAAGGATTGTCGATTATGTCAACAATAAGATGAGACAGAAACACTTCCCTGTGATCATACGGGATGATGACTATGAGAGGATTCGTATTGCGGGTATACAAGAACCGAAGCTTGTGTTGAGAGAGATACAGCTGCTCAGATGGGTAAAGCCTGATTTGTTCAATCTTAAGATGAACTTAACGATTGGTTATGACGTTTGCACGGATGGGCATAAGAGAAGATGGGCTGCCGGTATCGTGAGGAATCATAATGCGGACATATGTGCTATGTTTTTTGCTTGGATTACTGATACAGATTATATTGATGCCTATATACAAGCTTGCATTGTCGGGTTAAAGATTACACATGACCTCATGTTGAGAATCTCGTCCATTGAGATAGATAATGAGGAGGTTTTTAATATCCTTTGGAATGATGGAATGGAACCTTGGAGAATCAGATCTCGAGTTCAGGAGTTGAGATCAGAAATGAAGAGAAGCTACATCACTGGATCGATTATTCATAGAGCTGCAAATGCAATCCCTAGAGCTATTGGTCATTGGGGAAGAAAACACTCGTACATGTCAATTATCACTGACATCAACAGAGTACCTAGAAGAATTTGTGGGATGGTTATTTTGGAGAAAAGGAATATTCCTTATGTGCATCTGCATAGGAAGAAGGTGAGCTGATATTCTGCTGGCAATGCTTTTTGGGTGTTTTTTGGGCTTTTGTGGGTTGTTGTTTGGGCGATACCTGCAAGTTATAAGCAGGAGATGTATTGGTTGGATGTTTTTGCCCACAAGAGAGGGGTGGGATGAATAAAAGATCCCTCTGGCTTATTTAAAAAACAAAAGTGTTGGATTAATTCTCATGCAGGATGTCTTATGTGGAAAATCATACCAATGACCCCTCTTTGACCCGACTATTCTTCCACCATCTTCATATCCCTCCGCCTCATAAAAAGATGCCCTAGTGCACATAATCAGCCTTGGCCACCTCCGAAAGTTTGGGGTGGCCATATCTTTATCTCCCCGCTTCACTCTATCCACCATATGCTCTATCTACACCAAGGGCAAGAAAAAGAAAAGAAAAATAAAAAGAAAAGAAAAATAAAATAAAAGGATGCTCCTGTTTAAGAGCATTCAAATAAAGAAAAGATGAGTGTATAAAAACACTCCAAAAATCTTACCGCAACCATTTCTTCCACTTTCATACCCATTGAGCTAGGAAACATCAAACTTGGCTCATTTTACCCTTTTCCGCAACCACGTGGGTCATTTAGTGTGATTTGAGATATAAGATTGAATGCATGAATGTGAAACATCACTCCTAGTCATTCTTGATTAACACCACCATGACACGGTTTACCCGGAACGTAATGGAAGAAATAAGGATAACTAGTGTATTCTATGCGCTATATTTGAAGTTCATATGCTTTGTGCTTTTTTCATGATTGGATTGTGAAAGAAGGACAGGAGAGAGGTGAAATGCATGTACTTAGTCATCTTTGACCCCATTCAGCAACAATCATCTTTTATATTGCATTTGTCATTTCTCGATTGTGGAAAATTTGTAGAGAGATTGAGTTAGAGCATACTTGAGGACAAGTATGTTTCAAGTTTGGGGTGGTGATTCAGCCCTATTTTAGGGCTTAATCTTGTTTCTTTTTTCTCTTCAATCACATATATACCTATTAGATTACATGTTATTTCCCCTAATATGCATATTTGTGTAAAATGCACTTATGGACATTATTTGCATATTTTTCAGGTACTTGGACCACACTTGGATGAACGAGAGAGATGGAGGGGCCCAAAGAAGGCCCCAGAACTCCCCCAACCTACCCCTAGTGGCCAAGAGTCAAGCTTTAGCAAAGAAGTCCATGGATAACAAAGTTTGAAGCTCAAAGTTCAAGAAAAGCCCCCAGCATGGCTGTGGTAACACAGAACGGTCATGCTGCAAATGAAGAAATCACATGAAAAATCTCAGTTTTGAAGCAGCTACAGAGCATACTCTACCACGGTCGTGCTACGCAGCACGACCGTGCTGCGACCACCCACCACGGCTGTGCCACGCAGCACGGCCGTGCTACCAAATCCCACCACGGTCGTTCTACGTAGCACGGCCGTGCTACCAACTCCCACCATGGTCGTGCTACGCAGAACGGCCGTGCTACCCTCAACCCACCACAGCCATGGTGACCACCACGGTCGTGGCCTTTTCAGCCCCAATTTGACCACCAACCTGACATTTAGCCATTTTAATTCCCACGACCGTGCCCATACACCACGGCCGTGGCCTACCCTACCCACCACGACCGTGGTGACCCACCACGGCCGTGCTACTCACAAAACTCACCTAGTTTTCACTGTTTTGCCCTTACTTGACCTAGTGCTTCCTCCCCACACTTATATATACCTAGGTGGCGGCTGGAGCATGAGGTTGGCTACCTTCTACCCCTTCCTAGCTCCCCAAATCGCCACCCACTCCATTCCACTCCATATCCACTTCAAATCCACTCTATTTCACCATTTCCACCACATAACCCCCCATATCTAAGCCTTCCATCCACTTCCCTCCATCATTCCACACCATTTCATCCAAGGAGAAGAAGGAGGACGTCCCTGCAGCTGCTGGAGAGGAGGACTTCTTCATCTACACCGAGCTCCATGGCTTCTTCTACCTCTTTCTCCTCACTTTTTGTATTTTGCTTTGTTATGAGTAGCTAGGCCCCTTGGCTGGGATGTTTGGGGGAAAATATGTAACTTTGATACCATGTTGGGGGAAAATGACATGTAAACTTTGTAATTTCATTTGTTAATGATTATATTCTATTTGCATCTCTTTCTCTATGGATTACTTGTTGGTTTGTGTGTGAAATCACCTAGGAATTTAGGCAAATTGCTTATATGTGCGAATTTTGGGATTTGCCTCTAGGTCCAATTCTTGGATCCCTAGGTTGCCTCCCATCTTCCTACATCTTAATCAATCTCCCTAAACCTAAGTGAGAGATCTAAGTAGCTAGATTAGATAATTCTAGTGCAATTAGCATGGTGCCTTGTCAAGGCTAGAATGTGGCGGAATTGAGGTCCAAAACCCTAATCTCACCTCCCCATTACTACCCTCAGCCCCTAATTTCCCTAGGAATGCCTAATCTAGAAACCTAGACTTGATTAGACTCTAATTTAATTGAACGTAATCCCTAACCCAATTGAGCCTCGTAAGGGTAGTAGGGGGTGTTAGGGACTAGTTCCCCTATACACAACCTAGCATGTCCATGGCCAGTTAATAGCTTAGGTTAATTCATTAGACTCTAACTTGTTGTTTGGTTTGGATAATCTAAATGGAATCATAATGTTCACATGTCACCCCCCAACTTAAGTGATAAGTTCATACCCCTAAACAGCCCACACATCTCTTTACTGCTTAAAACCCTAGTCTTGTGCTCGCTTAGCTTAGTTAGTTCTTTTCTTGCTTAGTTAGCTTCTTGCATTGCTCTTTCCTTGTGTATGCTTGTTTAGTTCTTTAATTGTTCTTTTGCTTCTCTATTGCTTGCCTTAGTGTAAATTGCCTTTTCCTACCTAGCTTAATCCTTTCTTTCTTGTTTAGCCTTAATCTAGTCTAGGGTTAACGTAGATTTCATTCCTACCTTTAATTGCTTGCTTGTTCATCCTTAGTTAACAATCAAAATCAACCTTTAAACCCTTAACCCTAGTCTTCACAGTAGGAACTTAGCTAAACTAACCTAGCTCTAGCACCCCCTCTTTTCCCTATGGATCGACCCTTTACTTGCCACCTTCCTATACTACAACACGACCCCGTGCGCTTGCGGGTGTAGTGTTTTAGTAGACGTAGGTAGCTAGTTTAGGCTTATAAATATTGAAAGCAAACCCCCATCCACCGTGCACTCCGACCTCGTGGGGTGTAAAAGCACCACTAGTGGAGACGCACCACTAGTCACCAACATACCACCCCTCTAAATAATGACCTCAATTTCTCTCTCCCTTGGCTATCCCTCCCTAGTCATGTAGGATTTTCCTGGGCTCTAGTACTTACCAGAACCAAAGAGGAAAACATTTATCAAAGCAACTTTATTCTCAATTCTTTATTTTATGCCCTGGGAAGCCCCCAGTACCCCTCTATTTATAGGCGTGGTTTGGATCCAGGTTCTCAGTCAATGCGGGAGTGGAAGGGATCGGAATATCTCAAATCTTCACAATAATTATGGAAATCTCGCAACCTGTGACATACCAGACAGTCGTCTGCTAACCCAGACAGTTATTTGGCATGCTAGACAATTGTTCGGCATAGCCAGACAGTCATTTGGTTGTTTCCCTGTTGTACATGAAATTGGCAAATTGTTTCCAATTAATATCCCATATTCATTTCCTTACACAACAACTAATGTGCAACTCAAATGATTAGGAAATATCTAGAACCTTCCCTTGGCTAAAGAAGACCATATCGCCAATGTGAGATTGATGTCTCCGTTCACCCAGACACTCTTATGGTGACGTGATTTGAGCCAGTCCATTTAGTCGGCTCACTTCCTTGCCAATTTGAACTCATAATAGGCCCTACTCCTCAGACACCCCTCTCAACTATTGAGATGACCACTTGGCACTTACAAATGACCATCTCCACACTTGAGATGGGCATTTGGCAATATTGTCACCCTATTTGTTTTCTAAATCAAATACCTAAACACGTTAGTACATAATTTGATTGTCATTAAGATCTAAACTCCTCTTCTAGGTCGAGACCTATGTGTGTGACTCTATAGGTCCCATATTACATTAGCAATAAATTTCCATAAAAAATTATAACATCACAAGAAATGAGTGGTGCCTAGTTGCATATCAATGCTAACCAAATAAATGGAAAGTTGGGGAACTATTTCAACCTACAATCTGTGCATGGTGTTGCAGTGTTTGTATAGTTTCTTTGTCACTGATGTCTATATTGAACTAGAGGCATGGAGCAGTCTCCCCATAATTATTCAATCTTGTTTCTTGAACCAAGAAAAGATTGTCTGAGATATATGTAAGCTCAATATCACATATTGCCTCACATGTGCATGGACATGCATTTCTTAGTCTCGCTAATCAAGAGGCCTAGGACATCACACTCCAGTAGGAGGGACAAATACCATATCCATCACTCACAGTCAATCCCCATGTGTCAAAGTCCCTGAATCATCACCAGTACAACAATCCATGTTTCAGGACTGCCTTTGATGATGTCAAAGTGTATCAAACAACATGTGATGAGTGTAGTCATTTCAAGTCTAAGAACCACAATCACCACCATCACTGTGAGACCTGACTTTGACTTCCATGATGATGGCTTCCATGTGTCAGTCTCACTGTGGGTCCGTATGAACACTATCTATAACATGCATCTATGTGCTTGGTTTGATATTTCCATGTAATGACTAATGAGATTTAGTCATCAACCAACTCACACTCTAATCTTATGCATTATTGTTGTCTATCAACCTTCCACAATAACAACTAATCAGGGACATAATGAGAATATGTATATGTACTCTTAACATCTGTATGATCTCATCCACAAGGGTACTAACTTGAATAAATACATCATTGAGTAATATGATTATCTAGACATTTATAATGTTCAATCATTATCTCATAAATGAATTAAATAGAATAAATTGGAAGCTTGCCTTTTATTGATTACTCAAATCATTTACATTTATGCCAGTACAATTATCACATTATTGGCTTTTTGGGCATACATACCAACACTTACCTCCTCTTGGACTCCTTACAATTTGGTGGAACTATGTCTCCTCTTCCTTTGTGACTTTCTCTCTTCTCTCCTCTATTTCCCCCATCTTTCTTGGCTTTCACATTCGTTATAAGATTTTGAATCCACTGATCCCCGACTTGATCATGATTCCTCTAGCCGGCACCTTAATCATTAGAGGGGTTCATTATTCCCCTATTCTTGACCCCAGTTGGATTTCTTCTCGATGTTTGTGGCTCCTATCCTATAAGTACTTACCTAAAAACCTCCACACAACCCTCAACAATCATTTGGAAGCCGCTTTCTATCCACAATTACCCATACCTTTTTTACCAATCTCCACCTACATGTGGTGGGCTACCAGACTCCACTAACACTTGTCTGACCTCACGATAGATTTTGGAGAATGTGTATTTCATCAATAGGCTTGGGTGAAGGTCCTTGTATCTTTGGCTTCTCAAGAAAGGTATTCTTCTGGCTTTACCACTTTTGGGTTTTTTTTTTGGTACTCCCTAATCCACGACGATGCTTTCCCACATTTCGACCTTCAGTCACCATGGTTTCACCACTTATTTCCTTGTATGATGGTGGAGTAGATGTGTGCTCACTTGATTTTGACTGTGATTCACCTTGCAATGCTTTACTCAACTTTTTTCTCAAACTAGTTATGGCAGAAGGATGGACTAGTATGCCCTACCACCTCTCACCTGGAGTTCAGGGCTTGTTGAGACCGACATAATAGGGAAAAATAATGCTTGACACCATGGTGCCCATGGTAGAATCGGTCATTTTTAGGGGTTTTTTAAGGGAGCATAATCCCCAATCATCTAAATATTAATAGGTAGCATCAAACCCTAATTTAGAACTAGGTTTGGACTTTGACTTTTGATACAAAAGTTTAGTTTTCTATCTTCACCTTATGACTCATATCGGACAATGTTTTATAGTTTTTGTCTCTTTGACTTGATTGTGACATATTGCTCTATGTCACTAGTTGTACATGTTTGACCTATTGGGTCCAACTAACTAAAATTCAACTTATAAACTGTTGATAATGCAAATTGAATCTCTTTTATTTAATCTTATTGATACCTATTCAATTTACAACTCTTATTTCATTCTTGCATCTTATTGTTCCATTTATTAATGGAAACCCTCAACTGATAGATTGGTTAGACTTAACTTATCTTGCCTCTCTATTTAATGCATGTTTGATTGATTAGACTTTCGAAGTATATTACGGGGTTCGATCCCATTATACAACTCTTCCCGTATATGGGTTTTTGGTGATGTCACCTAAGCCCATGTTCTCTCACCTGATATATGTACCATTAAATAGAGAATTGTGGGTGCTCTCACATCTTCTCTAGGTATGGGATGTGTAAGTATTTTGGTCATACTTTTAGAGGAATGTAGTCTAAAAGATAATTTGCATGCAGTTAAATCCAATTTAATTGTTTGGAATAATTATGATACTAATTCTTTGTAATTGTTAAGGCAAGCATTTAAATAGTGTACTTGTTTATTTCTTCATGTAATCTATTTTTCTTATTATATGAGTATTCATTTTGATATCTTTTTTTTTGTTCCGACTCCCTCTTTATTGAGAATAGTGTTACTTTACTTTTGATATACTTTATTACCATATTATTGTCCAATTCCTATTACAAGCACATACCCACTTTTTTTGATATTCTTCCACCTTGTCCTCTCTTGTGAGGGGTGTTACCAACCCCTTAGGTGGAGAAGATCTTTCCATAGGTGAACTTGAGACACAACCTACATAGAAATGATCTTTCCATGAAGAGTGATTGGAGTAGCTAGGTTTCCCTATGCAACCTCTTATTTATAATCAAGCTTCCTTTAGTTTGTATATTCACCCTGCATAGTGATTGGACTATGATAGAAATGAGAATTGTAATATTTAAAATTTTCTCTTCTTATGCTACACATTTGGTATTTGATACAATACATACTGGAATTTTAGTCTTCTATCCTTTGCAAAAAATTATTATCAAGTCTGGAATTGGATGACTTTCTATTATTCACACAATTAAGAGATTGTCTCCCCTCTTTGGTCCCACTCCTTACAAATATGGTATCATATACAAGGTATTTGATAAATTTGACTATTTCAATCTTTATCTCCCTTAAGTTGCTTACCTCTCCCATAAGTTGGTTATAGCTTATACCCTTGCCTTGTGCAGACACATCTGGACACGGTTGGAGTTAAGTTTGTTACTGACAACTCATATCATTTTAAGGCAACTGAGGAGTTAAAGATATACCAAGGGTGGATCCCTTCAATATGCCTCATGTGTCTCATGATCCCCTAACAACTAAAATTAAACCCGAAGTGGTGCAGTCTACCTCGACACCAACTTCGACTACTTCACAAGAGCCAATTTATCTCTGAGGACTTCTTTCCTCATTTCTATTGAGGTGTACTACTTCACAGCCTGAGAAGTGTCTGCTCGCAACTTTTTTGATAGTGCATCCTACACACTTTGATGGTAAGAGTGAAGTACGCATGTTGGAAAAAGTTGATCACTGGATTCTTGCTATTGAACAAACTTTTAAAGGCATGGCATGTCCCAACCATCATAAATTTCATTTTGTTACGTGCTAAGCGGTCATCTCTTCATTGGTGGAACAATATGTCCTAGACTCTTATTGTTTCTTCCATGATGTGGTATTAGTTCCTAACCCTATTTAAAAAGAAGAATATGTCACCTATAGGATTGAGAAAGAAGGTATCTTAGTTATACACTTATGTCAGAATTTCATGATAGTGGTGGCGTATGTGTAAAAGTTTCTTTGATTGGAGTGATATGCTAAGGGTTTGACTGAATAAAGAGAAGCTAGTATGTTTCTCAATGGTTTGTGCTACAATATTAGATGAAGGATGGTTCATCAGCTACCGCTGACCTTCTCACAGATGGCGGATAAGGATCTAGCTATTGAAGCTTACCAAGGTTTTCAAGATAATAATAAAAGTAAGAAAAAGTTCTTTGGTGAAGTCTCAAAGAGTGGTGTATGCTCTAGGTGTCATAAGAAGCATCCCCCCTCATAGGTGTCCTCCCTACCTGATGGCCAGATAATATGCCAAAATTATAGAGCGTCTGGTCATATCATTCTTCGCTATTGTTGACATCATGAAGAGATGCCTGGTGAGATCCATGATGGACATCTCTGGTGGCAGTGAATAAGTTAACAAATATGTTGTGAAGGTAACCCTTATGTCTCTAGTTAACTTGACTCTATTGTTATGTTTCTTTTACCCTAGGTTGTTTGGTTTCTTTTTGGAGGGCAAATGTTAATGTGGAAAAACTTAGTAGTTGTGTTTGGTATCTTAGAAGTTGGCCAAGCACCATGTTTGGAGAAATACAAACTAAACTTAAAAAAGCTTAGGCGGTACCAGATGTTCACCAAAACAAGGACATGATAGTCATAAATATGAAGTTATCCACTAAATTTGATGATGAAGTCACAAATATATAAAGTCAAAATGAAAGTGTGGCAAAGTGGATTTTCACATTATAATGATGTAATTAGTATTTTGCCCTCATTATACTCACTCATAGTCCCAAATTATTTTTATTGGTTTCATAATCAATTTTGGTACTCAAATTTGAAATATGGTGAGCAATGTGGATTTTATACACATTATAACACCTTAAATTTGATTAATTTATCACTTTGTCCGAAGATGAAAATTGGTCCATCAAACTTCATCTTTTTGTTCTCAAACTCTTTCTAAATATTCTCCACTTTTTTGTGAAGTTGTGATACAAATCTCATATCAATTGGAGCTTCCTACTATTTATTATGACTTATTGAAGTTAATGTGTTGAAAATCCTTCTCTTTGCCTTTTTAATTGTCTTTTCCAAGTCAACGATCCATTGCAAAGGGAGGGGACAAACCCGAGCACTTAGATCAGAGACCCGTGGATCAGGGTCTGATCTAGCGGCTATGAGGTTATCTTCAACCTCCCACTGATTACGGGGAGGTATGAATGCGACCATTATGTTAGATCTGTCACCCATGACCACAATTCAATTTTCCAAATGAGAGGGAATGATCCTCTTACAATTTCACTCCTAGCAAACCCTATTTTGACAAGCTTCCATGCACCCTTGTGCCACCATAACAAGCTTTTTGCTCTCCCCTCTCACTCCGACGGCTATGGCTGCACCTAGATCTTGAACTAGCCCTAAACCTACCTCCCAACCCTATAAAAAGGGTCCCTCATGCTCAAAAGATCCACACCAAGTTACGAGCCTTCCTCTTGCTCTCCATTTTAGCCTTAGGTGGCCTATCTTGCATCCCCTACATTCCTCTTCTGTGCGGCATCGTCAAGCAGCCCAGTTTGGGCATCCTCCCTTCTCAACCACTCTCCCCATATCAACACCCCTTGTTGCTTTGCGAGAGAGAAACAAGCACATGTGACACCTTTCCTTCTTGTGTGGACGCCTCTACCTCCCTACCCCCTTATCTCCAGAGGCACCTCCACTGTGGCCTTACCTACTCATGGGAGCCTGTGTGAGGGAGATAAGTCCCCAGACCGGCTGGTCCAGAGCAGATAGGACTCGGTCCAAGGAACCAACAAACCAACATTTGAACCAGTAAACCAAGGACTGAACTAGACCTTTGAGCAAGTGAGTTGTCTAGCTCACATGGCTTGATCAGGATCATCCTTTTAGCATCCAATTGTTCCTCATTTTTTCATATTAAGGTAAATGTTCTCATCTTTGCTCAAATATTCATTTAAATGTCCATATGTTATTTTAATCATAGAAAATGCATCCGAAATCCAAAAATGATAAACAAATAGTCAATATTGATCAAAAAAATCCCATGAACCTTTTAAAAAGACTTGTGGAGCCCAATTCGTTATGGATCTTACTTATATCCCTATACTTGAACTCTTTCTTAGTTAGTTTATCAAATGATTCAATAATTATATCTAATCCTAGGAAACCCTAGATTTGGACTCTAATGATTATCTTTTAACCTAGATCTAATATAGTTGAATCATCTACTCTTGAAAATAAATCATTAGTGATCTTAATCTATTTACTTGATTCAATCATGATTATAATGAATATGAGTAATCTTAATATTGATCTTAATCTTACAAAACACTTGATATAGTTTTGACCCATCAATCTAATCTTGATTTCTAATTATATTAAGTACCATGATGATAATCTAGAAATTGACGATGACTTGGATAATGATCATAGATCAGGGTTAACACATATGATCCTAGAAACCTAGGAAAGTCATTCACACTTGAAAATACTTGACACTTGAAATAATGTTGGACATATTGTAACCCTAATATCGAATATTGAAACATGATATCCAAATATCTTGATCTTGACCCTTGATCCAAACATTGTGTTTTAGGATCTAACTCGAAGGGTCGACCTATTACTATTGGATCTATACTCAAAATCTTCAGTGAAAGGTATGCTATTATATAACTCCTTCTTGATTGTATTGAAGATACTTTTATGTATCACTTGACTATATACTTGGATACTTACTTGAATGAGCTACTGTTCCCTATGATTAGTCTTCTGTTTTTCTATACTATATTTTGAAAAACATGAAAACATAAATTGCATGCCCATTATGACTGCCCGTATATTGATAATGATGATGATGTTGATAATGCTGATAATGTTGATATTGGGTGCAAGTGACCCCCTCATTAAGAGGTGGGACTTGTACATCGGCATCCTACCTCATATGGAGAGAAGGAGCCCAGTGACTTCCCCCATCGCGTTGGGGTGATAAAGTCACACAAACAAAATAAGCATGCTTCTCGAATTACAGCATAATGGGAACTCGTAATAAAAATCAAATCGTTTGAAAAACTTATCGAATAACATTTGGTTCTTGCAAATTGCTTGTTATATTTTCAAAATATAAGTTCGTCCAAGTACACTTATTTTCTTATAAATTGTTTTACTTGATTTTGATAGCATACCGTGCAATTTCATGATTGTGTCTCGATTTTCTAGATTTTAGGCAATACAAATGAAATACTGAATAAGATCACTTCCACTCTCATACACTCTGATGACAAGAATATATTGGAAAAAATTGCATATTGGGTTAGTTTGTTCTTTTAAATATCCAGGTTTTGAGTTATTATTTCTTATCATATATGCTTGTGTGATAGATCATATCAGGCCACTCAGGGATGGGTGCTTCAATCCTCTTACTACTGTCTAGGCAGTAGGATTGGAATTGGGGTAAGAACGGTTCCATGACATAAAGTTATGGGTTTCCTGACCAAGGCCACTGAGATGTAGGATTGTGATTATTATACAACCTATTTAAAAAAAAAGCAAACCAAAGAAAGAAGAAGAAAAACATAAAGTTTCATCTTAATGAGTAGGGGATTCACAAGATGGAGGAGGAGGATATAGAGAAGACCATTCAGAGATATTTTGATAAACTTTTATCTTCCAAAAGTACAACCAATGGGGAGAGTATTCTGGTTGGTTTGGCTAGATGTGTAAATGAGGAGATGAACTATAAGATGTAAAGGAAGCCTACAAAAATAGGGAGTATGGGAGGCTTTGACTTGTATGAACCCCACTAAGGCCCTGGTGCCAGACGACTTCCATGCATGTTTCCTCCCAATTTTCTAGGGAACCATAGGAGATGATATCACTACTTTTATCAATGAATGGTGTAGATAAGAGAAATGGTTCGAGGAGACTAACCAAACTAATATCGTGCTCATGCCTAAGCATAAAGACCCAAATAAAGTTACAAAGTATAGGGATATTAGTTTGTGGAATACAATTTATAAAATGATCTCTAAAATTTTGGCTAATAAATTGATTTTTTTGAAGGACAACATTATATCCCCTTACCAAAGTGATTTCATTCATGGGCATCTTATAGATGATAATTCCCTCATTGCTTTTGAATCTTTTCATGCAATGAAGAGAGGAAACAAAGGGAAGAAGGGGTACATGGGAATAAAGCTTGACATGAGTAAAGCTTATGACATAGTTGAGTGGAATTTTCTTGATAAGGTGATGGTGAAGATGGGGTTTCAAAATTTATGGAGAGGAAAACTAGAGGAGTGTGACAGTTCAGTCTCGTTCGCTTTCATTGTAAAAAATTGTAAAAAAGGTTATATAAAGACAAATAGGGGCCTCTACTAAGGACATCCCATTTCACCTTATCTTTCCTTATTATGTGCAGATGTTTTATCTTCCTTTCTTAGCAAAGCAATGAGGGATGGTACAATTCATGGTGTCAATTTCTAAAAGAATGGGCCTCTGATATCCCACTTGTTTTTTTGTTGATGATAGTGTCTTATTTACTAAGGAAACTCCGTACGCATTACCATCCTCTATGAAGAAGCCTCAAGTCAGGAAATTAACTATATGTCTTGGAATCTTAAAGATGAGAGAGGTGGATAGATAAAAAAATTACCTTGGTGTACCCACAATGATCAAAAAATATAAGAAAGTTGTTTTTAATGCGATTAAGGACAAAATCTGGGGCATACTTAAAGGTTGGAAGGAGAGATACTTAAGCCTGACATTGAATGAGATCTTGATCAAAGTCGTCATCCAAGCTATACCAAAATACTTGATGGATGTTTTCAAGATCCCAAGAACCATTTTTGATGATAGAAAGAGACTGATGGCTAAGTTGTGGCGTGGCAACTCAGATAGTAGCAGGAAGATACATTGGCCTACCTGGGACAAGCTTTGCAAGCCAAAAGGAGAGTGAGGTCTTGGTTTTAGGGACTTTGAAGTCTTTAATTTAGCAATCCTATCAAAGAATGCCTGGAGACTTTTTAAAGAGAAAACACCATTTTCACCTCTTTAATAGCATGAAAGTACTATAGAAACTATGACATATTAGGGGCCTATAGAGGTTATGATCCCAACTTTGCATGGAGATGCATCTAAAATGCTAAACACCTACTAACACAAGGAACATATGGAGGATTACTGACAGGTGCAAGTTGAGCTTATGGGAAGATTGATGGCTCCCTAACAAGAAGGGGTATTGTGATAATGTGTTCTTTGTGAGTGATTTTGTAGGTGCCAAAGTTAATATTTTGATAGACAGTGGAAGAGGTACATGGATGGAGGATAGATTGGAAGTTTTTCTATCAGAATCGAATAAAGAGGCTATTCTCACTATTCCATTTGTATGTATAGTGAGTATATCATGTACTGGTACCCATCAAACCACAACACATATATTGTGAAGTATGCTTATCAACTGGGAGTGGGTCACACTATAGTTGATTGGTTGGGTCAGAATCCAAACTAGTTGAGCATTTGGGAAATCATCTAGAGCTTGAAGATTCCTCGAAAGATGAGACATTTAACATGGCACATTGTCTCCAAACACCTACTGATGAAAGAGCATTTGTTTCAGAAGCATATCACCCATGATAGTAATTGCAACATATGTAGCAACACTGAATCCACATTTCATGTTCTTTTTTAATTTACCGATGCCTATTCTATTTGGCAGAATAAGAAATTCCTACTCTTATCTCAGACATGCCCAAAGATGATATATTTTGTTCTTTGTCTTGACTATTTAACTAGATAGAGCAAGAATATATAAGCCTCTTTATGATACACTATCTTGCAGCCTAGAAATTAAGAAACGAAGACCTCTTTACAGCAAGACAACCAAACCCCCATCTAATTGACTCTATTCTATGCAGTGGTTCAACGAGCAAGATCAGGTGAGTTGCAGGTTCTCTGTGAAAAGAACAAAGATGCATTAGAAACATTGTGTGCTCCTCCCCCCAGGCGATTCATCAAAGTTAATATTGATGTTGATGTTCTAGATGGTAAGAAAACTTGTTTTAGTGTTGTATTCATACTTGTTAAGGGTACTTTCAGAGCTATGTTTGCATGCACAATCCAAGGAAAATGGTCTTTTCTAGATGTTGAGTGTGATTCTATCTATCTCGCACTTAAGATCACTAGAACCCTAGGCTTTGCAAATATCTGGGTGGAGAATGATGCTCAACTTATGTTTAAGAATCTCTTCTTTGGGGAAAATGAGTTAAGCCCTATAAGTTAGGTTTTTCATCAGGTGGAGGATATGTCCAAGGGTTTCGATCTGTCTAATATCACTCATGTTTCTAGGGAATGTAATACGACTGCTCTCAACCTTGGTAAGTTGGTTTTAGGCCTTGTTAATAATTTTCATTGTATTGAGGCTTTCCCTGAGGTGGACCTTCAGACCAGTTGTAATGTGGTAACTTAAATCTTATGAAGAAGGGTTTTAAAAAAGGATATATCATCTTCCACCTAGAGATCCAATGTTTGTATTCTCAATTCAGTACTCTGATGGCATTTTCTCAACATTGAAATGTAGAACACATTGTGCAATATACTCAACTCTAACATGCACTTCAGTCTTAAGGTGACATTTTAAACATGTTTTGTGATGGGTTAAGGCTTCATGTACCTAGGAGAACGACCACCCTTCTTCCTGATCCTCAAAGCACTCTTCGAAGGAGAGACATTTAGATACACATGATCTCCATCACAAAACTAGATTAGCATATAAACTCTATATGTGATGTTCTTCTTTCATCTATTGATTGATTATCTTTATCCTTAATATTATCTAATACACTAACTTAGGACCCCAAAGTGGATATTCCCATTTCTCATACCAACAAAGAGGGTATCTATAAAACCTACCATACATAGCTCTACATGGTGTCGTGTCTATACTCTTTTGATAGATGTTAATGTGGGGATATTCTATCAAACTCAGATGGTACCCCATATAATGAAGAAGTGAATCACACAAGATCCTATCATGTCCTCTAGCATATCAATAATTTTGTTTGATTAACCATCAATTTGCAGACGAAGAAAGATGATTAAATTTAACTTTATACCCTAAGCTTCAATAGGCATTCCCAAAACCTTCTTGTAAACTAGGTTCCTCAAATATGTGATGATAGCTAATGATATACATTCATACAAATGATCTTAGCCGCATGGATTATAAATAGATTCTAAGTGATGAAAGTATTTTTGATTGATATGAAGTGTGCTAATTCAGTAAGACAATAAAAGACTACCCAAATAGATTTTTATGAGTTTGCAAGATAATTACAAATATCATGGTGATATGATCCCATTTCCACCGAAGAATAGGAAAAAGATACAAAAAACATGCTAGTTTTTATGATTGGCCTTCATTTGTTATCAAAAATGGACTCTTGACCACAAAATCTGCTAAAATGCACATCATTATTGCCCACCAATACAAATCATTTATATTTATTTACATCTTGGTACTTACATGATACATAGCATACATTGAATAATGAACTTTACGAAGAACCACATCCCTCAAACCTTTGGCATCAAGAACTACCATCCTCTCATGGAAGGTAACTGAAGAATCATTTGACTTATTGAGCCAATCACACTTATTATCACTAAACTCTTATTGCATATCATGTATCACAATGTATTCCCTCTCTATGTGTAACATGCTCACCTTTCAACACCCCCAATTAAGAAAGGAACTTAAAAGTTGAGAGCCATTACCTAAAATTTCCAAGATATATATTTTACCAAATAACAAATAATAGCAAATAATTTCCATTATTTCACAAATATAGTTTACAATGTCTATAAGATGCTTCTCTAGGAAGTTACTTGAATTTTGAACATGAGAATATTACATATGAGAAGACGTATCTAATTAATCATCCTTTACTTATCTTTATTGTCTCTTGTTGTTTTCATCTAGTTCATCATGACTTGATATCTTTACTTATGGCATTTACCTAAAATGATGTGAAAGAAAATGTGGATCAATATATTGCTAAACTGTGTATGTGGGGAGAAAACAAAATATGTGAATGTGGGTGTAACAACATAAACAACCATAAAAGAAAGTATCATTACATAATCAAACATGCATTTTCTTTTCAAACTTCTTGACCTCTATTTGCTCACTCTCTATGGTATACCTCTCTTTAGGATAGTCTTTGTGGAGTGCCCTCTCTTTAGGGTTTGGGCCCTATAGTGGACTCTCAAAACCTTCCCTTTTGAGCTTGGTTTGGTATCGTCCTTCCTTTCCGATCTAGGCCTATAGTGATCCTCCTATCTGGGCTTGATCACCACTCATTCCCATAATGACTTCTTTTCTCCCACATTCTCATTCAACTAATAAGAGATAGCAATTTGGGTTCAAGAAAGTTGCGTTTGACCAAGTTATATTTATTTAATATGATACCTACAAGGCATTATAGATTGTAGGATGTAAATAAATGGTCAAGCATTTTAATTGCAATCCATTTGGGAAACTTCATAAAACTTAAAATTTGATAAGGCAAGTATTCATAGGCGTAACCTCATACCTTTCCTCAGGTATGATGTAATACCCAAGTAAACAAGAGTAGATGCAACTAATCAAGAAATCAACCTATAATTAATGTATAACAGAAGTTGAGAGTTCTAGGAATCTAAATCCCACAAGAAAAAAGAATAGGATTGTAATCGGAGTAGATCCTAGGAAGGACTAAAATTGAGGTGTTATCAAATTTATGGATCCTTTCTGATTTGGCAATAACTTTGTCGAGGCACTCAAGAAGGTTGAGTCACTTGAAGGTGAAAAAATGGCTATGTGTCTTAAGATCGACTAGGCCATTATTTCATAGAGCTTCTTCAAATATATCACTAGCACACTTGTCAAAGTATTTTCTCCCTCTCTTCTCATCCATGTGTAGTAGGGTATTGAAATCATCCATGACTGTCCAGGACTCAATCATGGAATGGGCAATGTCTTTGAGCCTTTCCCATAGTAGATTGCACTTCATGGGGTTGGGGCTAGCACAAACAATGGTGAGGTAACAAAGATTGTTTATCTTACAGTGGATGAATCACTGGTGGTTGAGGAGGATCTCCACATTACTCTGGTGTCGATTCTATGCGATCCATATACCACCCTGGAAGCCATTCGCTTCTACTCTGTGGGAGGTTGAGAAACAAAGTTTCTTAATGATTCTAGTTGTCATGGTACCCTTGCAGCAAGGCTCCACAATAGAAACTATCTTGATATTGTGAGTGATCTTCAATTCTTTGATTAAGAGGATTCTCCTGTCAAGGTCTGCCCATTGTATATTGTAGTAGAGGGCATTCATTATAACAAGATTCTTACAAGTGTGTGGTGAATAGTCTATTGGACTGGTCTTCTTCTTCAGTGTGAATGGTGTCCAGGGTTCCAGAGTTAGTCACCTCTAGGTGCTTATAAAAATTCAGATTCCTCTTGACATGTTGATTTGGTTGATGGATCGATTGACCCCCATGTTCTTGTGAGTTTGTCCCACCCTTCTTAATGACTCTATATGGGCTCTGGATGGACTAGTAGATTGTTTTCTTATTTCTCAACATTGGGAACCCACTGGCATCTTTGTTATGGCAATTCAAGATTGAACAGGTAGGAATAGAGGGCTCCTTAGAGAGGTTTGTCATGAACAAGAAGGTTTATTCATCAGAAGAGGTACTGCATCTATCGATGCTCACTTCATTCACTGTGAGCCAAATAGAAGTGTTAGTCTCTGGAGGATCTGACGTTATCTTGTTCTAAGCCTCCATAGGAGGTTTCAGATTCTCTGTCGCTTATTTCCTCCTTTATATTTGTTTGGATTTTTTCTTAGAATTGGATGTCGGTATTCATTTTCTCAATCCGAGTTGTCATCATTCATGACTTGGATGGTTTTTTTCGCTCACTCACTGTGGTGTGGATTGGTGGGTAGGTGAGTATTGGCCTTCTTATTAACCTTATCTACTATTGACTTTTTATGATGCTCTGACATTTTGGTATGGATTGTAGTCGTTTATCTAAACACAAGAATGGGGATCAGAATTGAAGTCGAGGCAAGGTCACTCAACATCTACATATTGTGCTTGCATTTAGTTTCAACGTTGCCAGATGGCCACATTTTGGGAAGAATTGAGGTAGATTCTCATACTCCAGCTGGAAGTGTTTACCATTGATGAAGACCATAGGTAGTAGGAGCTTGGTCATATCCACCTCAACTGCAATAAAAGCAAACTTCCCTCTATTTCCTACTAGTGTGTTGGTATCAACCTTGATGGTTTTACCAACAGAGTTACCGATCTTCTCCATAAGTTGGTTCTGGTACAGAAAGAGTAGCAAGTCATCAACGCTAACCCAAATGATCAACTTGCAGGGGAATGGATCAGAGGGTCAAAATGATGTAGACCAAGACTTGATTGATAAATAATTTCCGAATACAATCCATGGGCCCCATGTCATCACTTTCATGTAGTTTGTTTGATTGCCAAGTTGAATGATGTAGTATCCATTGTCAAAGTCAATGCTCCTAAATTGAGTTGTTGGTTGCCACAAGATGTTGATATTTTTTACTATGTCCTGGAACCTATGGTGATTCTGATTGCCTTGACGACCACCACACACCTCCACGGAATGAGGAGAGGTTGGATGGAGTCATGGTTCACAGAAAAGGAAGGGAATACTCCATTGAAATCAACTTAAATATCTTTTGTAGTGAAAATGACTCATGATGTTGGGTTAATATAGGAGAGGAGACCAACGTCCTTGCCGACATGTGCCTCTATGTAGAACTTTTTGGGGATAGATTCATTACAACATCAATGCTCTAATCCATGTCGGTTGTTCCATCAGTCTGGTTAAAAGAATCGTCATCCTTGTTGTGATGGGATTTTTGTTCTGCAAATCCAGTTGCCTAGAATAACTAGGGTCTTGATCTTGAGTATGAGACTTAGGGGGGCAATTGTGGTTTCCTTGGCATGTACCTCCATGGCTTCCTATATGGATGCCTCCACAACTCAACAACCCTAGAGCCATTAATGTACTAGAAAATGTCTAAGATCTAGGTACTAACTAAGTATTCCTCCATACTCTTGAGCATTTAGTATCTAACTTTAGTTAAAATTCCTATCTAGGTGTATTGTCAAATTGTTTAATTAACTTCATATGATTTACACACTAATATGAATTTACCTAAATTGATATGAATTGTATTAGGGTTTTAAGTTGGGTGCATTGTTCAATTTGAATGTTGTTTGCTTATAATTTCACCTAAGAATTTATTACAATGAATTGACATGAATAGCCTAAATTAACTAAAAAGGATATGAAATTGTTATATTTACCTAAATTTTAAACTATAAATTCTAATTTAGACATATATCTTGGGCCTAGAAACCCATCCATCTTGGATAATTCCCAGTTTGGGACTATTCTTGAACACTTAATCTCACTTAGGATGTAAGTGCATAATGTGTATTTGGTTAATTACTAGTCTTATTTGGTTTTAAGATTTCTAGAGGAACATAGAAAAGAACCAGGAGATATGTTCTATTGTACATGTAGATATTGCAGTAACAACTTGAAAGTCAACACTATTGAAAAAAATCAAAAGTCATGTCATGTGCAATGGGATTGTATAAGGATATATAAATTGGTACCGGAATGGAAAGATTCCTACTATGAGATCAATAGAAGTCAATAGTGGAACTTGTGTTGAAGAAGAAATTGTTGTTGATGCTGATGTGAATGGATCGATTCTGATAGACTTGGTTGATGTGATGCTAGATAGTTTTGGGGTAAATCTTACTAATCCACCTTCCTAATTTAGAAACATTATGCAGGATGTGGAGAGCCCGTTATACTTAGGTTGTACTAAGTTTACAAAGTTGAGTGTTGTTTTGAGATTGTGTACTCTAAAGGCTAACAATAAATGGAGTGACAACTTGCCAATAATATTGATGCTTTTCTTGAACCTTAATTTATTACTTAAAGAAACTCTAGAGAGAACATGTGATGACCTATGATTCTTCATGTAAAGAGACATTTCATTTTGTATGCTATGGTTTTTGCCCTATTAATGATTTTCTGGCATATGGGAATTTGTTTGGATTTAGAGTAAAAGGATCCAAAGCATGCCCTGTTTTTGGGGAGAACACTGATAAAATATGACCAAAATAGGGTGGTGGGACTATATATCTTATTCATCCAAGGTATCTTATAAAAGTAGATCCTTACTGAAGGTTGTGTAAAACATTCAATGCCTCAACTGAGGAACAAAGTTCCCCTAAACTTGTATTAGGGGAGGATGTTTATGAAAGAGTGTTAGACATTGTCTATGCATTTGGTAAGACATAACAATATACTACCCGACTCAGAGTGACAAATCTTTATTCTAGAAGAGGTCAATGTCTTAGATCTTCCTAATTGGAGTTCTTTGGTAGTTAGGCATTGCATCAATGTCATGCATGTTGAGAAAGATGTTTGCGATAGTATCATTGGTACTTTGTTGAATATAATAGATAAGACTAAAGATAACATCAAGTCCATAATGAACCTAAGTAAAATAGATATAAGGAAAGAATTATCAATAGAAGTTAGTAGTTATCAAAAAACATATTTACCTCATGCTTGTAACACCTTGTCTAGATAGAAGAAGGCTACTTTTTGTGAGTGTCTTCTTAATGTTAATGTATCACATGGATACTCTTCTAACATCCATATATTAGTATCAATGATGGATCAGAAGCTGATGTGTCTTAAATGTCATGATTTTCACACTCTAATGCAACAAATATTTCCTAGGTCTATTCATTCTATACTACCAAAGCATGTAAGGTTTGCAATAACTTGGATTTGTTTCTACTTCAACAATCTATGCAAAAAAGTTATTCATTTTGAGAAATTTGATAAGTTGCAAAGAGAAGTAGTCATAACCTGGTTCTAGATTGAGATTTATTTTCCTCCTTTATTCTTTGACATCATGGTACATATTATTTTCCATTTGACTAGGAAAGTGAAAATATTGGGTCAGATTTTCTTACATTGGATGAATGATTTTGAAGGATACATGAGTGACTTTAAAGGCGATGTTTGAACATGTTATCTACATGAAGGGAGTACTATTGAGGGTTATGTGACTAGGGAGGTTATGGACTTTTTCCATGACTTTCTGAATTGTAATTAAGGATGATGTGCACTGTGAGGATTACTATGGTGCAATTTATATTGTTTTATTATATAGATGTGCATTTAACATTCTCTATCACACTTATATATATTGCATTTTTTATCACTTATATGCCTTTTCATGACAATTTTAGGATGAGCAGCATGAGAATGTACACCTTGAGGATCTTGTTCAGTTTGCTGGAGAGCATCGTGATCATGCACATAGAAGAGGTATCACTTTGATGAACAAGTTAGTAGCACAAAGGGGCAAAGTACAAAGATGGCCTTTAATTTTGATGAAACATGAAATCCCATTGGGAAGAATCATAGTTCTTTTAGGCAGTATATAGTGGTTTTTGTGAGTAGTAAAGTGCCAGTAATAATAAAACTTTGGCATAAAGTTAAACTTTCTATTAAAGACCTCATATGGAAGGACGTAGTTGTGAGATATCCTATTTTTAAAAATATGCATAATTATATTGTTTAAATATATGCACACTTATCTCTTTGGAGACATACGATAAAATTGGAACGATACAAAGAAGATTAGCATGGTCAATATGCAAGAATGACACACATAAATAAAGAAATATATGCAAAAATTTTCTTTTAAAGATATGTCATTATGTATATGAACTTTTGTAAGGCATCTTTCCCCTTGATGAATAATTACATCATAAAAATATACTGCAACACTTTGGTAGGATACTGAGGTATTATGGGAAACATTTGATAAGAGGTTACATAATGTGATACAAGAGGAAGAAGCTTGTCATTGAGAAGTGGACCTATCTTGATAAGAATGTGTGGAAAACATTTGTCTCTTCAATGAAAATCGATGAATTCAACATCTTAA
Source organism: Alisma plantago-aquatica (assembly GCA_963693085.1). Taxonomy (NCBI): domain Eukaryota; kingdom Viridiplantae; phylum Streptophyta; class Magnoliopsida; order Alismatales; family Alismataceae; genus Alisma; species Alisma plantago-aquatica. Next base: position 1,648,326,986 of record OY856409.1, read on the forward strand.
GCCTCCTTTAAAGTACATTCTTATAATTAATCAGATGGATTCAATTTATTATGTAATTGACATATATTTTGAATAAACCAAGTGTTATATGATGCTAAAAAAGAAAGACCTGCAAAGAATGTGCAAGACTACAAGTTGGGTCCAGGTGGTTAAGCTTGGCCTTGCCAACAGAGACAACAAGCGCCTTCTACTAATCAACATACTCCTAGGTTCGTTGAGTATTCTACGACTCCTGCACCTCTACCTCTCCATAAGGACTGGATAGATGTGAGGAAAAGCTTCTCTCGAGAAATACCCATTCCTGCAACCACTAAGGTGATTGCAAAAATGATACAATTCAACTCTTAAAGTGTATGTTTATTTTTGACCTTGATTGTTATGTTTTGATGACTGATTATTGTTAATGATGATTATCAAATCTTTATGAGCAAATCAAATAAGGCAAGTTCTGTTGGTAAAGTATGCCCATAGAGACAATCATGTGATGATTGACATGGCATACACCATAAAGTATTTGTTTAGTAATCATAAAGGTAAGCTTCCAATATATTCTATTTCGTTCAGTTATGAGATAATGAGGAAACATTATGAATGTCTAAGAGAATGACAATACTCAATGATGTATGTCTTCAAGTACATGGCTTGGAGGATGAGATCATACAAATATTAAGAGTGTGTACATTCTTACTATGTCCTTAGTCGGTTGTAACTATGGAAGGTAAATAGAAACTAGTAACACATAAGACTTGAGTGTGGGTTGGTTTATGATAGAATCTCATAAGTCATGATATGACAATATCAAACCAAGAACACAGATAGATGTTAGGGAATAGTGCATCAGACAAACCCACCTTGAGAGTGACACATGGGAACCATCTTTGATGGTCATAGTCATCACTCATAGTGAAGGAGGTTATTCTGATTCTTAGACTTGAAATTGTTGGACTCATCACATGTCGTAGGGTACATTTGACATCATGAAACGTAATCCTCAAACATGGGTTGTTATAACGGTGATGATTGGATGACTTTAACTCATGGTGACTGACTGTAAGTGATAGAGATGGGATTTGTCCCTCCTACTAGAGATCGATATCCTAGCCACTTGATAAGCAAGACTGAGAAAGTTTTTCTCCAACTTTTCATTCATTTGGGTAGCACTGATGTGTGACGAGGCACCACTCTTTGATTGTGACATCATAAGTTAGTTATGGACATTCACTATCAACATGGTATGGGACATATAGAGTCACACACATAGGAACTCATCAAGAAGAGGAGTTTGATCTTGAATAATGATTGGATTGATTTTCTTAAAATGTTTAGGTACTCAATTCAAGCAATAGATTGGCAGACTACACTACCAAACAACCATCTCATAGGGTGATATAGATGTTTGGGAAGCCAAACGAGTGTCTCAAGTGTTGAGATGGCCTTTTGGATTGTTAGGCTAATCATAAATTGAATTGTCTAAGTTCTAGCCAAACTAAGGTGTGAACTGACCAGTTCATTTTGTTAAACTGACTGCCTCAGCTTAGGTCACCAGATGGACATCCGAGTGAGAAATAAGAGCATCTCACCTATGCAATATGGCTTAGTTGGGGCCAAATAAATGTTTTGAAAGTTTCCCAAACTCATTCAATTGTATAATACTTGTGGTGCAAGGAATAAATATTTGGTACTAATTGGAAACAAATTGCCAATTTCGTATGTGATTGGGAAACTAAAAAACAACCTTCTCGTAGGGAGACGACCATCTTGTGTGACCATATGGCTGTCTAGGTCACTTGATGACCGTCTGGGTCGCCAAACGACCATCTCATGGTTCACAGATTGTGAAAATTCAAGATCTTCCAGTCCCTTCCACTCCCACACAGATCTAGAACAGACTGGGAACCCTGGCCCTAACCCCACCTATAAATAGAGGAATATTGGGGGCTTCTCAGAGCACAAAAAAAAACAACATCAATTGAGAATTAGCTACTTTGACAATTATTGTCCTCTCCGGTTGTGGTAACTAAGAGAGCCCAAGCAAGTCCCACCCAACTAGGGAGGGAAAGCGACGGGAGAGAACAATTGAAGATCGTTGTTATGGGAGATCAAGTTGGTGACTAGTACGCAAAAGGGAGGGACTACTCCTTACTATCTATTCTAGTTGAACGACAAGAGTCTAGTTGGTACGTGTGGGCTACTATAGAGGTAGGATTCCTTTGGCTACTTCTAGGAGAGAAAAGTTAGCCTACAGTCTGTGGTGAGACCACATGAGTCTCTACAAAAGTTGTTCTGTTCATTCCTCATGGTGAAGACCAGGAGCTACACAATCACCGTCCAAGAGAAACTAGTTGAAAGTTGCATTGAAATGAGTTGTTGTCGTCATACTTGCTGCAGGACGAGGTATAACTCGTTAAACCATTTTTCCTATTTCATAGTACTTGATGTGATCTTGTTGTTACAGGAATATAGATAGATATAATTTTAGTTTCTGCTACTATACTCTATGCCCATATTTCCCTAAAATGGTATTAGAGCCACATCAATTTACTTTATTTTAGGATAATTGATATGATCAGATTCATGGTTTTATCATTTATTGCATACGATGTGAATATTTAAAGTTTCTCATATGAGTATCCATTAAAAGACCAAATAATCCCAAACTAATATATATACGATATAATATATATATATATATATATATAATTTATATGCATTTTCCTAAAAGAAGTTTTGATGATGGATGTGTAGCATGGTTACGAACAATACCCAATATCTTTGTGGGGTTGGATGGTTAGGTTTTATTAATGTTTATCTCAATCTATGAACCGAGCCTCTACCTCCCTCTTCCCCAAGGAAAGTTATTTCTTTCCTACCTTTTCTCCCCTCAAACGTAACTCGAGGTTTCTCTTTATAATGTAATAGTTTAATAGAAATAGGATAGTTTCTTTCTTGTAATGGAAAAGAAGATGATCATAGCCAGATGAGATGACTAGTTTGTGAGATGAGAAAATCATCTAAAGGACAATGTAGGATAATGATGGAGCCAGACGACAACCTGGTGGACCGAACCAACCATTTAGAAGGAATCAAAACATCAGTTTGATAAACAAAACACATTAATGCTAAAGCATTAAGTACTTTATGAAAAGGCATGTAAATAGTTTAAGAATAATACAAAACTTTCTTGGCTATAAAACATGATAACAAACAAGACATGGAAACAACACGAGCAAACTTAATGATAGAACATAATTAAAAGCATTTTAGGTGTATTAATCCATTACATCAACATTAGGTTGCGTAATGGATTAATATATCTTATGTTTGAGCTTTTGTAAACATATTATAATTGAACATGCAAGTTGTAGTCATAAAAATAGTAGTTCAACTAGGTACTTAACTAGTCAAGAATTCATATGATTGTACATACAAGCAAGCCAATATCATAGTAGGGTCAAGAGGAAAATGTACCTTAAGAGTTATGATTCTTGACTAGGATACCTAGAGAAGACCCAACCAATCATGGACTTAGAATGTAAATATAAACAACATAAAATCATAGATCACTAGGTTTGCTTAAGACAAACATGAATCATGTCATGTGGATGTTTACCTAGATCTAGGTTTCAAATAGATCAAACAACATTTCCAAAGTTCCAGCATGCATGTAATGATTCATCATAGCATATGTATCAACATTAAGGTCTAGGGGTAGGCAAATAATCCACATTATAATTTATACAAGATCGAGGTAAAATCTAATTTGTAGTTAGGGAAACATGAGATTTTGATTATCATGATCGTTTAATCATATAAGATCACGTCTAGTCACATTCGATCAATTGCATGCAACACAGTCACATTATCACGTCCTAGAAGAATTAAGAGCATGGTTAGGTGAAGTTGGTCCTTAGTACTTCAAGCATGATTAAACTATTGATCCAAATAAGATAAGGCCATAGAAATACTTAAAAGTCATATTTCATCATATAGAATCAACTACGTCAATTAAGTCATCTACTGTACAAAGTAGGTACTTGAGATTTCACATGGTGAGCATGGCACCTAGTACAAGACATTGGTTAAAAAGGGAACAAAGAACAATCATACTTACTCATTTTCGAAGTTCAAACATTCCATAATGATGGATTAGGCCAAAGTTGCATATTTGAGCAAGTTGAAGGACCGACTTCAAGTCATGATAGATCAAAAAGACATTAGGGTGCATATAACATGTCCAAGACATTTAGGCCACATTATAAATAGAGTAGAGCTACTAATTTGAATGAAATATGGGCCACAGGTCATCAATCATTCATGTTAAGCATGGCTGATGGTGAGTAGTGGTCACAAAGTCACAAGGGAAAAATTTTTAGAAAAATAATGAAATATTATGTGAAATTAGTAGGAGGTGATAGCATCATTAAATAGGTGATTTTTCGCAATCAAAGTGGTATATAATATCATAGGGTTCGGTTAAAATCCTAGGAATTACAAGCTTTGGAAGATATCATCATTTAATTAGGATTTTTGGGGGAGATTTTACCTTAATGGGATGATATGTGAAGGGCAGCATGCAGACCCGTGGATGGTCCTTGCCTCACATTTGAGGGTTAGTCCCTACATGGACCCAGGTGGTGGCACATAGTTGGGTGCCCGTTTTGAGCAATCAGAACTGTCAGCGTGCAATTGGGGACAGTGCGGGGGCGTTTACTGCTAATGAGGAGCACGTCCAGGCGACTCCGGGCGACATGGGAACAAGCTGAGCCATCACCAGATCGGATGACATTGTAGGCCCAGGGGGAGCGCGTCATGAGTGGTGAGCTTGTGGAGTCCCCATCCGAGGGAGTGAGAGAGAATGAGAGAGGGAACAAGGAGAGAGGGTATGTTCAGGGGTGTGAAAGAGGGAACAGTAGGTGAGATGGGTTGTCACCTTCGTCAAACTTCATAGCCCTAGGGCAGGTGGTGGCGGACGCTAAAGGGTGAGCTAGCGGGCTTTTTGGGGTTAGGGTGTGAAGTAAAAAGAGAAGACAAGAGGTTGACGAATAGAGGGGTGGGTTTTATAGCTGCAAAGGGTGTGTGTGGAGGTGGATAGGATGCAAGGGTGGCTGCCAACCATTGGAGGAGGTAAATGAAGTTGCCCCACACCTTCCTTGCCCACCCAACTGCTCCTTCACTTGCATTGTCACTGGACACATGTCATATGGGTAAAAGTGGATTGGGTATGAGGTTTTGTGACTAGAGATGGTTCTGGAAAATGCCCCTTCCGCCCCTACTACTGTGTGGGAGGTAGGTGAGGGATAGTTCTCACAACTAGTGGATCACCCATGGATCTATGGCATCATGTAATCCAAGGGTCCACAATGGATGGGGCCAGCCAGTTGGATTTCTCAAATGAGAAAATAAGAGGGGTGAAAAACAAAAAGGGGTAAGGAGGTCGGGTGGGCCGATGCCTAAATAGGCCCAAAATGACCAGTCCGAGACCAAAAAGGGGTCCAAATAAGGGCATAACTGCCTCCTCTGAGATCCAATTTTGATGAAATAAATGAGATGGAAATGAGAGAGGGACATCTACAACATGATCAAAAGAGTAGGGTATAAAAATTTATAGGATATCATCAAAATTTAAGGATAAAGTGATGATGTGTTACTTGAATGCAAAATTGATATTAATCCAAATGAGTATCATCTTAGGGACACATGTATGCTAAATGGACTAAAAGTGCATACAAAATCAGTCAAACATAAAGTTGGATGAGAGAACAAGGGTGAGGTCTAATTTGGAAATTTCATAGAAGGGGAAAAGTTCTAGGTTATCTCAACCTATCTAGACTGGGATTCCCCTTGGGTCAAGAGTTGGCAACTAACGTGATTTTGTAGTCTCTGCTAGATTAATATAGTCTATTTTTCATGCACTACAACATGATTGACTTTGACAAGCCATTGACAGAGTTGTTGGACATGTTGAGAACAACTAAGACACAAATGAAGAAAGACTAACCCAAGTCTAAGATGATGATAAAAATGACAACGGGGAATTCTAAAGGCAAAGGAAAAGCTAAGAAGGGTTCTAAGGCTAGCTAGAAGCCTATGTCTTCAGATCTCAAAGCAAAAGGAGGAGTGAAAAAAATAAGAGGTGATTGTAACCAGTGTCACCAGCCTGGACATTGGAAAAGAAATTGCCCACTCTGGTTAGAGGAACTAAAGAAGAAGGAAGGCATTAAGGCCTCCACTTTATGTATAAATTTTATAAGATAAATTTGATTACTTCTTCATTTTGGTATGTGATACCAAACATAGATCTGACATACTTGATGTGCAAGATCTGACAAGAAGTAAAAGTCCTCATGGAGGAAAAAAGATGGACAAGGCAGAGCAAGAGTTGCGGAAGCTTTAGTATACATTTAAATTTATCTTAGCCCTATGGGAATGTAATAGAGTTAATAGAACTGCTATTTCTTTATGACATCAAATACAAACATTTACTTTAAAACATCTTATATGACAAGGATGATAAATTAATAAAGTGACATATTAAATTTTCTATTTCAAAAGATATGACCTTACACAACAATGCCCAAACATCTATACGGTCTTCGTATGAAAGACTTTGAGATGAATTTTTATAATGTTAATACCAAAAGATTATAATTGATAACTCAAGATTATCATTAGCAATAGTCACCTAGGATGTACCTATAATAAATGCACGTCAGCAAGGGTGGACGGCGGTGGAGATTGAGTCTGATTCGATCACGGTCATTACGACGCTGACTACATCGACGGAGAGGAGGGACCATCTTGGTCTCATTGTTGATGATATTAGAGTCCTTGCTGCTGATTTTATTTCCATTTCCTATATGCACGTTTGTCGATCCTGTAATATGGTGGCACATGAGGTAGCCAAGCTTGCGAAAGTCGGAAACTTCATGTACACTGATGAGGCAGGGGACATCACTCAGTCTCTTCTGAACTATGTAATTTCTTACTATGTTGAGTAATGAACAGGATCGGCCCCTTTATCAAAAAAAATCTAGATTCCCTAGCTTATCAAACCTAAGGAAAACTGCAAAACCTTATCTTCACACAATGTGACATGAAATCCTTCACTAGATGTAGTGGGAGGATAAGACTTCCATTAGACCTCATACATGTGATGCATGAAGATCTTATGGAATGAATGTTATTGATAATTAGTTATACCTCATATTCATTTACTAGTAATATGATGATATGTTCTCAGTAAAATGGAAATCTCTTGAAATGTTCAAGGAGATTATAAATGAAGTATGACTTTGATGAAAATATTAAGAAACTTTGATGAGATCATATGTTGAAATACTTTACATAGTTACCTTGAGTACCCTCAAAGAAGGACTGTGATAATGCATCACAAGTCAAAATCCATTTGAACATGATGATGTAACATAATGAAGGAATTATAATTGGATGAGTCATGATATGATCGTCAAATAATCTAATCTTCTTATCCTCATAAATATATACATATCACTAAATAATGTACCATAGGAATTGTTTATAAGAAATCATATATGATATGATTTGGGAATGTCCCGATATGTCTAAAGGATTAAAACTACATTGAGAAAGTAGTTTCTTTAAAAGGTTTATCCAAAACCCATAATTATTGAATGTTACTATTAATCCCAATCCAAATTTTAAAAATGTTTTGTTGATATGATAACTGAGTTCCTAAAGAATCAGTGGGAGTAAAGTAGAAATCAAAATGTTTGAGGTCAGCAAAAGGGTACCATGATAACTAAGAGAACCACATGTTTGTGTGGAATCTCGAGTTCATCATATAAAAAAAATAATAAAAAAATCGTACTAGTAGAACACATATAAAACTTAGGGAATGTGAATCCAACAATTCATATGGGTTGGTCATAATAGGATGAGCCAACTAGTTAACTAGGAGCATTCAGAACCATAATCTGAGTAATGGCTCAAGGCCATTATGGGATCCATGTAAGCTAACAAGGTGGGACCTTGATAGCACCACCAATAAGGGTAACACCTAAAAGGTGCAACAGGGTCTTGTGGCTAAGACCTACATGGAAAACATAAAAGGACAAATTGGTTGAATAAGGTTTCAAATCAGTTCACATTGTTGAACATGACAGAAATTCATTTTACCAATTATTGATCATGTTGTTGTAGTTAAAATAAACTAAGCAATTTTGCATATGAAGATAAAATATGAATCCTTAAAGGGAATACATCATAGGATGTGTATGTGACACAACCTAAAAGGTTTTCTAACTTCAAGAATGCAAACAAAGTCTACAAAATTCAATCAATGATTGAAATAAGCAACTCAAATGAGGAATCTTTTGACTTGACAAGATAGTAAAAGAGTCTGACTTTTTTTTAGGGAAGTCAGGAGGTCATCTTATTCATCTCGTCCTCCTCTTACGAGCTGATTAAAGTTACTACCACAATCTATAGAATTATGAAAAGCAGTAAATGTGGCAGTACTACTGCCATTACATTCTTTTATGACGAAGTCCTTCAGACCTTCCGGGGGGTGTGTGTAATGTGTCCTCCCATGGTTTTGTTTGTGGTGGTGTTTTGCTAAGGCATCCGCTAGCATGTTATAGTCCCTCTTTACATGATTGATCAACCAGTCTTGCATCATCAACAATCTGGCCTTGCCAATTTCTTCACTGAATCTAGGTGCTTCACTTTGTTTGCCTTGGAGTATTTGTACCGCGGTGCGACAGTCAGACTCAAAAATCACCTTTCTCCAACCTGTGGTTGCGGCGTCTTCTATAGCTATGATGATGGATTTTACTTCTGCTTCTAAGGCATCCTCTATAGCAACTTCCACTCCTTGTCCTCCTAACCAAGCTCCTTTCCAGTCACGGGCAACATAGGCACAGCTACTATATTTCTTCTTGAATGTGGCATCTGTGTTTATTTTAATCCACTCCCTCACAGGTTTGTTCCATTGTTCGGGTTCTATTTTTTTTGTGGTGTCAGTCTTCTTCTCCCATGCCAACATGCTCATCTTAACATTCTATTTCACCGTAGTTGCTACTATGGCCACATTAGGTTGTTTGTTTTCCATGATTTGGTTATTGCAGCTCTTCCATATATGCCAACATCCATACATAAAAGAGTCTGACTTGAATCAACATAAAGATGGAATTTTTGTTTACAAAAGATTTAGTGGGAGCATATGTGAGCATTCCATATGTGATAAGGAATAACAGTTCAATATTATGAATATTGAGAGCTAGCACAAAAACCCCTTTAGCAATGAAGGATAAGATGATACATCTTATAAGGATCAGGACCTATGAGATAGTTCTTGAATGTTTCACATTGGAAGTTTGAGCACATATAATGGAAATGTGTTGAAGGAGTTAAAAATGTAGGATTCAATGAGACAGAATTCATATTAGTCTCTCGTGAACCATAAGTTCCAATTCTTATGAAGAAAGGAAATGACATGATTAAGATGTCATAAGCTGTAGCAATGGATCTATCTTAATGCTATAATTTTACTTATCTCATATAGTGTTTTGTGTATTGGAAATGACAACATCATTCCAGTAAGGATTATTGGAAAGTCATTAATGATTTCCATTAGTACTTGAGAAGTACTTAAGGATATATTGCTAGTCAATAAGGAGAGAAATAAAGGAAGAGTTGGATGTAAAGAGTTAAATCGATGCTAGCTTCCATAATGACAAAAATGATTAGAAATTAAAATATGTTTGATTTAAAAAGAGAAATGTCGTTAGTTGGAAGGGTTCTAAACTAATAGCCATTAGTTCTATTCTATAATAGAATCTATGTATACTTTTGTTATGAACACAGCATGATACTATATGGATGTAGAAGTTTATATGATGAACTTATAGATGTTCCAACCATTGATGACTCGGTAGTGATACTGTGACAACAATGGAGCTACTTGTTAGGCAAGGAAAATTAGATACCATATTACGACAGTTCTGTCTCATACAAGAAATCATAAAATGAAGAGAGAAGGAAACATGCGATATACTAACTATAAGCAAAGTGTTGTTAACCCGCTAAATTAGCACTAGCGCAAAAGAAGCATGGTGGAAATGTTTAGATCACCAAGAATATGATTCATGGGTGATTGGATCTAAGTGTAAGTGGGATTATGTTGGTAAGGTATGCCCATAGATCCAATCATTTGATGATTTACATGGAATATACCATAAAGGATTCAATTAATACTCATATAGCAAGCTTCCAATTCATTCTATTTTGTTAGTTATGAGATAATGAGAAAAAAATATGGATGTCTAAAAGATTGACAATACTCAATGATGTATCTCTTCAAGTATGTGTCTTAGAGGATGCCATCATACAAATAGTAAGAGTGTGTACATTCTTTTTATGTCCCTAGTTGATTGTTACTGTGGAAGCAAGAGAAACACTAGTAACACATAAAACTAGAGTGTGGGTTGGTTGATGAAAAAATCTTATTAGTCATGATATGGAAATAGAAAACCAAGCACACAAATACATGTTAGGGAACAATGCATCAGATAGACCCACTGTGAAAATGACACATGTAAACCATCTTTGGTGGTCATAGTCATCTCTCATAGTGAAGGTGGTGATTGTGATTCTCAGACCTAAAATCACTTCACTCATCACATGTCGTTTGGGTACACTTTGACATCAACAAACACTGTCCTTAAACATGGGTTGTTATAAGGGTTATGATTCGGTGACTTTAATGCATGGGGACTAACTGTGAATGATAGAGATGGTATTTTTTGCTCCTATTGAAGATTGATATCCTGGCCACTTGATAAGCGAGACTAAGAAACACATGAACATGCACATTTGAATCGATATATGATATTGAGGTTACATTAACTCAAACAGTCTGCTCTTGGTTCAAGTAACATGGACTGAATGTTTAGAGGATTAAGATTCCATGCCTTGAGTTCATCTTGGATATCAGAGACAAAGGAATTATACAATCACTGCAACACCTTACACAGATTGTAGTTTGAAGTTGTTCTCCAACTTTCCATTCACTTGGATATCACTTATGTGCGACTAGGCATCACTCTTTGCTTGTGATGTCATAATTTAGTTATGGAAATTCACTTCCAATGTGATATGGGACCTATAGGGTCACTGTGACGTCCCCGGATTTTCTAAAACTTAATTCGATGTGTGGCGTCCAAATTGAAACCTCACCTCAGTGAGAATCCCAATTTAAACACCACACACTAGGCTAAGAAGAAGAAAATCAAGGGAGTCAGAAGGAAACAATCAATAGCACATGTACATGAACAATAATAAAACCATACACACATGTTCACCATTCAACATATAATTACAACATGAATTGTTACAACATTTGATATTACATATTGAATGGTAAACTTATACATATACATGTACTACAACTAAACTATAGGATCTTAAGACAACAGGTCCACCTGTACATCAGCTCGCCACACAACTCTCACTATCCTGGATCTTCAAGAACACAACCATAACCTATACAAGAGATTACATGCAGTACACGTCAACACAATATTCAAGAATATGGTACTGAGTACGCCTATGTGTCTTTTATATACCTCTCATCATATCTTGGCAATAAGATAAAACTAATACTTGGCAGTAACAGAAGAATATAAGAAAATCGTATACTTGCACAAAGATATTCATCAACAAAAGAGAACACATATTTTAAGCTCATTTTCCATTATATGTTTGTGCATCTGCCTACCAATGGGATAGATGCATGCAGGCCTCATGATCTGCTTACCAAAGTGATAGATCATTGTACATGTGATCTTCTTACCAAAGAGATAGAACACTCACTAGCACTATGCTTACCAAAGAGATATAGTGCTTCATATAATGGAACAGATATATTATGTTTGATGTGTTCATAATCATAAGTATGGAAATCAAACAAGATATCATACAAGAACAATCACTTCATCCAATACCATATGCCAAGTATTCTACTACACATATAACACAAGCATATTGTATAATAAGCCAAGTAAGAGGTAATAGCGTACCTTGATCAAGGGAAACCTAATCATCACATATTCCTCAGATCAACTCTAACTTTGGTCAAACCCTGGTTAAGACAAGGATATATATACCATCATCAGGTTTCTTCATCTTACATCTCATCTTAACCCTAATCGTGTTCATTAGGGTTTTACTTGGTTCATTAGGATATCTGTATCATTACTTGTATTCTTATCTTATGATTATCTCACTGATGTCATTTTCCATATTACATCTCATTATCAAAAATTCATCATCTAACATATAAACCTTATTTCACACATTTACCCTAGGTTACGTGCATTACTCAAATTAGGGTTTATATCACATTAAGAGCAACCATCAATGTATAACATAGATTGTGGGTATCATCCTGATAACATATTTAGTTATGAGGTTCCAGATACTGACATGAGCTTACTCTATAATTTTCATCATTTATTGAGCATGTATGTAGTTACTACATTTTACTTAGGATTATTAGCCCTAAATAGCCATATAAAGCAAAATACATACTTTCGTGCATCAACATGACCATCATTGACATCAGGTGTATTATAAACATGAAATATGATTTACAGGTATTTTCTCATAATTTTAGGGAATCATTTGATATTTATTATCCATCATATGAGAATTTCACATCTTACATGATATCACTATTATTACTGCATCAAAAGCAGGATATTATGCTTCCATCTTGTTCTATGCATTTTTCTGAGAATTTTGGTATATTATATTTATTTTTGTGATGCTCGAGCTAATTTCTATGATTTATTGAAGATATGCTCATTTACAGAAATTACTTACCTTTTGGCCAATCGGCCTCTGACACGTGGCCTTCTTGGGCACGACTCCTAAGTCATAACTCGCACTGAGTCGGCCGGTTCATGACTCTAGTTTTCTGGGTTTTGGGCTGGTCTGCGATTCTGAACCCGGTTCAGCCTTCTTTCCTTCTCCCACGCGATCCCGATCTCGAGGACTCACCCATCCCCTCTGCTTTGCGTGAGCGCCGCCGCAAGGTGGATCTCCGGCGAGCAAACCACCGCACCAGAGTGATCCTTGCCAGCTCTGAAGGCCTCCATCAGCTTCGGCATCATCGTTCCAGCCTCCTCAGCTACTCAAGTTTGCCCTGGCACCCCCGATCCTCCATCTGGGCAGGAGCGCCGCCGCTAGCTACTCTAGCACGGTGGTGAAAAGAGGCAAACTGCCCCTACTCCACCTCGTGCCAACATGAAGCTTCTGAAAGCTTCGCAAGGCTACTATGAACTCGTCCACAACCTTGATCCGTGGCGGTTTGCACTCCATAGGTGTCGCCGACATCATCTTCTTCCTTGGTGTGGGTGAGCTCGGTGCCTGGTACAACTACCATCTTGGGTCCTCTTTCCATGAGGAATCTTCTCCTCAGACCTCCGTCCTTGTTCCTCTTCCTCCAATCTACCCGCTGCCTCTGTATCCTCATCTCATCCACCACCTGCTTCGTGCGGTGGAGAGGGTTGTGAATGGGAGAGCTCATTCTCCCTGCTCTCTTCGTCAAGCGAGCCACTCAGGGTATCATATGGTTCATAAAGGGGAGGCAAAACCCACTCTTCATTTACTTGTCCCCATCGTCCCACGACCTGGACGAGTGGTGGTCGAGGTGGTCACGGCGTCAGCTGCCCCACTACCTTGCTCTAACCGCAAGGTAGGAGACAATCTGGTTTCCCTCAGATCGTAATCCAAGGGTTGAGGATAGCCCCTTCACTTATCCAGTATGTGGCTCCTGACAGCGGCTAGATCAAAAGAAGCAAGGGCTAGGATCCGGCCTCATAGCCCGGCTCAGCTAGGGATGTGTGACACTGCATTAATCCATGACTTAGGTCAATGAATCCTCACATGTACACATTATTTCACAAATTCAAACCTTCATAACTTCATCTAGAGACATCCGATTGCCACCAAATTTTAACCATATCTTCTTTACCTCTCTAGATACCTTCTACTAAAATTTGGTGACAAAACTCAACTATTAGACCATTCAATTAAATACCTCAAAAAGACAAAAAATAAGGATTTTAATCATAATATCAACATCAAACAACCCACCTACTTTGTCAAAAGCTTGGAACCCTCAATCTATCTCAACCTTATGCTTTCACTTAAATTATTGGTCATTTTAGGATTCCAAAAGTCCACTACATCACAGTCACACACATAGGGACTCATCTAGAAGAGGAGTTTGATCTTGAATGATGATTGGATTGATTATTAAAATGTTATGGTAGTCAATTCACGCAACAGATTGGCTGACTACACTGCCAAACTACCATCTCATAAGTTTAGGGGGCCATTTAGGCAGCCATATGAGTGTATCAAGTGTTGAGATGGTCTTTTGGATTGTCAGGCTAATTAGAAATTTAATTGGCTAAGTTTTGCCCAAATTGAGGTGTGAACCGAACGTTGCATTCCATTGAACCAATCGGCTCAACTCGAGTCACCAGACAGTGATCTGGGTTAGCGAGACAGGCATCTCGCATATGCAAGATGTCTCAGTTAGGGTTCAAAAAATATTCTAGAAGTTTCTCAAACTCATTTCAATTGCACAATACTTATGGTGCAAGGAATTAATATTAGGTATTAATTGGAAACAAATTGCCAATTTCTTAAGCAATTGGAAAACTGCAAAATGACTATCTCACAGTGTGAGACAATAGTCTTGTGTGACCATACGACTGTCTCATGGTTTTCATGTTATGAAAATTAAAGATCTTATGGCCCCTTCTACTCTCGTACAGATCCTGAACATACTGGGAACCCTGGCCCTTACCCCGCCTATAAATAGAGTGGTAAAGGGGGATTCCCAGAGCACAACAACAACCTCAACTGAGAACCAGTTGCTTTAACAATTGTTTTCCTCTCTGGTTGTGGTAATCGAGAGAGATCAAGCAAGTCCTTCGCGACTAGGTAGGGATAGCAATGTGAGAGAACAAGTGAGTATTGTTGTTGTGGGAGACTAAGTTGGTGACCAGTACACTAATGGGAGGGACAACTCCTTCCTATCTATTCTAGTTGAACAAAAGGATTTCTAGTTGGTTTGTGTGGACTACTTTAGAGGTAGGAGTCCTTTGTCTACTACTAGGAGAGAAAAGTCAGCCTAAAGTCAGTAATGAGACCACAAGAGTCATTGCAGAAGTCATTCTATTCATTGTTCATGGTGAAGACCAGGAGTTGCATAGCCACCATCCAAGAGAAACTAATTGACAGTCGCATTGGAATAAGTTGTTGTCACTAGATTTTCTCTAGGACCAGTTATAACTCGTTAAACCATCCTTCCTATTTCATAGTAGTTGACGCAATCTTGTTGTTATGAGAATACAGATAGATAAAAAAAAATTCCACTGCTATACTTTGTGCATGTATTTCCCAACGAGTTCATCCCTAAGGGCCAAAGGTGTAGATTCATAGTTTCTCTTGGTACTCCAGAGCATCCAGGCCACATTATGACCACTGGGGCAGGTGTTGATATAAGATCCTTTTTTGGCACATCAGAGAAAAAATGTAGATTTATGATGAAAGGAAGATTGTCACAAGATGAGGTAGAGCTCATAGTTGCAAAGAGAATACAAGAGAAGGTGTATGATATAGTATAAAACAAAATACAAGAAGCAATGAGATAGTTTCATGCTTTGTTGTGTGCATTTTATATCAACTTTTTGTACATTATCACACAAAATGTCAGCTCATTCTATCCCAATTTGCCTCTATTCACACTCATTTTTTCACACTTTTTAGTTTCTTTTCTTATCACATGATGTTGATTGCAGATATGTATTAAAAAGGTATTATTGGAGATAACTTAACTAAAATACAACCTCAAATGGATTTCTCCATGTTTTGCAACTGACCCAAAGCAAATTCCTAAAGAAACGGCAGTAGACACTGCGTGTTCTCTTAAGAACACGACGTGTTCACTTACAAGCAGTCTCACGGGACAAAGAACATGTCTGTGTTATTAAACACACGGCGTGTGATTCTCTAGCAGCGTCTAGCCTAGATCAGAGGAAGTGGTGACACACCATGTCTGTCAATAGACACAAGGTGTTCCTAGAACATGAAGACAGTCTGCACCTTTCTGCCAAAGCACACATCGTGTGTTTAATATGGTGTGTCAAAGACGTCGTGTGCTCTTCACTTGATTCACCTTCTGAAGGTGGAAATATGGCGTGTCTAATTCCAACACACCATGTACCTCAATGCAACGACAACACTGATCAAGCATAAATGACATGGCATGGCATGCTCCTCAAAAGAAACGGCGTGTCATTGTCACTTTCTACAAAGATGAAAATGACTACCTTTTGTTTTAAAAGCAAATGGGAGCCCATGAGGCGGTTATGTTCGGTCATATTGAAGTATTTTACTCCCAAGAGAAGTTCTAGAGTAGAGGAAGGCGATTTTGAGGTTGAAGAAGGTGGTTTCTTGGAAGAGAATCCTCATTCTACTTCATTTCTTCTCTGTTTTTCTTCTCCAAAGGTGCAGCAGAGTTACTCTCTTCATTCTAGCTTTTCAAGAGGGAAGTTGGTCTGAGTTGGAGCTTTCTAAGTGGTGGAACTTCATCCTCTATTTGGAGTTCTCTCCCCTTAGCCTGCATCTATGGTTCCTCCATCTTTTCCTTCTCTTAAGCATGCAAAACTCTGAAATTATTGTCATGTATATGCATATGTTCACTATGGACGAGTAGAGCTCTTTTCTTGAGCATGGGAAAGTAGCTCCCATGCCATTTTTCATGTGAACTCGATATTTATGCTTATTGTTGTTTAACTTGCTTTCTTCCATGGATGCCTATGGTGTTTTCTTGCTTGTATGCTTGGTTGGCCATCTTCTATACATGTTTTATGCTTGCCTTGTGCTTCGGGAGAATGCATTAGGAAGTATGGAGTAGGATCTATGGCAATATTCTCTTGACCACAGGAGTGGCTAGGGATTATTGAGGGTTTTGGTTGTGTTTGATACTACACAAAGACGCGGGAGCATTATGTGAAGTTGAGATCCATCTCATGGTATTGTGAAATGCATAACAATGACAACCTCCTTGCTTATTAAACATTGATCTTGTTTCATATGTTCACGTGATATAATGGTAATGGTAGTGAAATCTTATTCTCAAGTTTCTAAAATTAATCAATATTGTTGTTTAAAACCTTTCCCTTGGTTTCCTTTTCTTTAGTCTATTATCAATCAACTTTTGCAATCTGATTTAGATTAGTGAGAGTTAACATGTTTGTGCCTAACTAGCCTAGATCCTCATGTTCGACACTTGACTACATTGACTCATGTATACTTGTGGGTGATTAATGAGTTGAATTCTTTTCCTTTCTAAAACTATCAACAAGTTTTTCGCACCGTTGTTGGGGAGCTATGATAGTTTTTAGTTAGAGTAGAAGTGTTAACTAGTAATTGAGACTAAATCACCATTATCACATTTTACTTTGTAATCTCTCTTAGTTTTGTGAATCTCACTCAAATCTTACTTTTTAGGTTGCATGTGTCATTCTAAGAGAGGCCTACAAACCTCCATCTTCCTAGATCTGGAGATAGAATGAACTTTTAGTAGCCATAGATGAGCAAGGAGGATTGAGATCACTTCAAATTTGGAGGGATCACAACCATCATCATCACCACCATACTCTTCATCCCTTGAAGAAGTCATAAAAGAAGATCCAACCATGGAGGACAACCATCCTTTGAAGGACTTCACCATGCCGGCTGTCGTAAACATTTGTGGAGACATTGATTTACCTGTGATAGAAGCAAACAACTTCTCCATTACTCCTTCTATGACACAGATGATCTAGCAAACCCATTTTGTAGGTACCGCCACTGATGATCCAAACCTTCATGTAGCTGAATTCCTAGAGTACATGAACACCTTTAAAATCAATGGTGTATCCACTGATGGAATAAAGCTTCTACTGTTTCCCTTCACCTTGAGAGATAGAGCCAAGGCATGTCTTTTATCTCTTCCTAAGAAGTCCATAAAGAGTTGATATCAACTATTAAATGTTTTCCTTGCAAAGTATTTTCTGCCAAGCAAAACATCTCAACTGAGAAACCAGCTCACTAACTTTTATCAATTAGATGAGAGACTTTGTATGAAACATGGGAGCGGTTCAAGGACCTGCAACACCTTTTCCCTCACCATGGATTAACTAATTGGTTTCTACTTGAAGCATTTTATAATGGATTGTTCTACAACACTCGCATGATATTGGATACCACAACTAATTGATCTTTAATGAATAAGTCTTATAGGGAGGCATATGATATCATTGAAGATATAGCACTCAACCACTGCCAATATGGGTCAGATAGAAAAGCACAATCATCTTCTACATTGAGTTCATCAATCGGAAAGCAAGGAGGAAAGCATAGTGTTTATGTAGTTGATCTCATTGCAGCTAAGCTCGATGTCCTTACACAGAAGTTTGAGAAGATGACTACAATGCAGATTCAAGCAGTCAAGGTAACTTATGAAGCTTGTGGTTTTGCCATACATACTTCTTCTACTTGTTTTTCTCTTAATATGAATCAAGAGAACCAAGAGCAAGTCAATGTCGTTGGATGCATGGGAACAAGAAATACAATCCCTATTCCAACACATACAATCTGGGATGGAGAGATCATCCGAATTTCTCTCACCGGAACACTAGAAATGTGTAAAACTTTCAACAAGGACCACATCAATTGTAGCAACAACAACTCTTTAACCGACAATAAAATGGGAATCTTCCAGGTTTCAATAACAATAGGGGTTACCAACAACAACAACCCCAAAAATCTTCTTTGGAAACTATGATGGAGCAATTCATCTCAACTCAAGCATAAAAAAATGAAGAGTTATGGGGCAATGACAAACTTCTAAAAGATGCAATTTCTCAACTCTCCACTAAAGTGGATGGCATTTCCACCCATACAAGGATGTTGGAAAACCAAATTGCCCAACAAGCTTTAGTGCAACAAAAGAACACATCATCCAGTTCCCTTCCTAGCCAACCAGAGGTGAATCTATGAGGGCAAGTGAATTCTATCACCTTAAGGAGTGGTGCTGAAATCCAAAGACGTTATCCACCCAAGGAGAAGAGCGTTAAGGTTGCTGATGAAGAAAATATTGACACTCCTGTTGATGAAAAACTAAAAGGTACAATTGAAGTACCACCTTCTTACAAAGCAAGTGAACGATTTCCACAAAGACTTACAAATTATGGAGATTCTAAACAAACTTCATATCAATCTTTTGTTGGATGAGGTCATAGCTGAGATGCCATCATATGCCAAGTTTCTAAAAGACATCCTCACCAAGAAGAGGAGGATAGACCAAATTGAAATCATCATGCTTTCTGAGAGAATAAGTTCAATCATTCAAAATAGACTTCCCTCAAAGCTATATGATTTGGGAGCATTCACTCTACCCTACAAAATTAGCAACACCACATTTGACAAAGGTCTTGTTGACCTTGGAGCTAGCATTAGCCTCAGTCCGTCTACCTTATGGTAGGAGATGGACCTTGGATATTTGAAACCTACAAAGATGGCTATCCAGTTAGTTGATCACTCAATCAAATATCCCAAAGGTATTGTAGAGGATCTACCAGTGCAAATTGGTAAATTCTACACTCCTTGTGATTTTGTTGTGTTAGACATGCTTGAAATCCCTTCCAATCCCATTCTCTTTGGGAGACCTTTCTTTAGGACTGTCGGATGCCTTGTTGATGTTCGAGAAGGAAAGCTTACACTCTGGGTCAGTGAAAAAAGCTATGGAGTTTTCTGTGTTTAATGCCATGAAGGAACCTTCACAAGTTGAAGAACTCTATCTTATTGACTCTATTGACTCTATTGTGGAGGAAGATCATAATGATGCTGAATTGATATTTAACTATTGTGATGATGATGAAGCTATAAATGATAACTCTAAAATTTTGGAGTATTTTCTATTTCTCAACCAAATGCTATTAATGAAGATACTTCATTTCTTGATGATAAAATCAAAGAAAATGCAGTTGGAAGAAAGGTAGAACTCAAAGTCCTTCCACCAGGGCTGAGGTATGCATTTCTTGACCCCAATTCTACTTCCCCAGTCATAATAAATGATAAGTTAACTAATAAAAAAGAAATTAAATTGCTTGCTAAATTACGTTTATATAAAGATGTCATTGGTTACTCTATTGATGATTTAAAGGACATCCATCCTTCCATTTGCATGCATAGAATAAACATGGAAGATGATGTAAACCCACTATTGAACCACTAGATGTTTAAACCAACACATGCTAGAAGTGGTTAAAAAGGAATTTTTTTAGTTGGAAGATGTTGGCATCATTTATCCTATAAGTGACAACCCTTGGGTTAGTGCCATTCATGTGGTACCTAAAAAGGGGGTTGAAACTATCATTAAGGGAGATAATTATGAGTTAATACAAACACGTATAGTCACAGGTCGGTGTATGTGTATTGATTACTAGTGTTTGAATAAAGAAACTCACAAAGATCATTTTCCCTTGCCTTTTATCGATTTGATGCTTGAGCGAATTGCAAACCATTCTTACTTTTGCTATTTGGATGGGTATTACAGGTTTTTCCAAATTCTAATCTACCCTCTCGATCAAGAGAAAACCACAATTACATGCACCTATGGGACCTATGCTTACCGTTGCATGCCCTTCAGTCTTTGTGACTCCCCAACCACATTTTAACGTTGCATGATGGCTATTTATTCTGATTTGATTGAGAATATAATTGAAATATTCATGGATGATTTTAGCATTTATGGAGATTCCTTTTATCATTTCTTGTAAAAGTTATCTAAAGTATTAGCCCGTTGCAAAAAGGTTAACCTAGTACTAAATTGGGAAAAGTGCCATTTCATGGTACAATCCGATGTAGTACTAGGCCATATTGTTTCTAATAAGGGTATTGAAGTTGACAG
Organism: Alisma plantago-aquatica; assembly: GCA_963693085.1. Taxonomy (NCBI): domain Eukaryota; kingdom Viridiplantae; phylum Streptophyta; class Magnoliopsida; order Alismatales; family Alismataceae; genus Alisma; species Alisma plantago-aquatica. The sequence continues at coordinate 1,648,347,999 of OY856409.1, forward strand.
GGCTAAAGTGGAAGCTATAGAGAATATGTCTACTCCTTTAGTCAAAGACATCTATAATTTCCTAGGATATGCAGGGTTCTATAGGAGATTCATCAAAGATTTCTCCAAGATTGCAAAACCATTGTGTTCCTTGCTTGCAAAAGATGCCCAATTCATATTTGATGATGACTGCCATGTAGCCATCAACAAGCTCAAAGAAGCTCTTGTCTCAGCCCCAATCATACAACCAGCAGACTGGAGTGCTCCTTTTGAATTAATATGTGATGTGAGTGACTACGCAGTAGGAGCAGTTCTTGGTCAGTGGAAGGATAAAAAGTTTCATGCCATACACTATGCAAGAAAAACCTTGGATGAGGTCCAAATTAACTATACAACCATTGAGAAGGAGATGCTTGCCATAGTATACTCTTTTGACAAGTTCAGATAGTATTTGGTAGGATCCAAAGTCATTGTGCATACAGATCATGCTACAATTAAGTACTTGCTTAACAAGAAAGATGCTAAACCCCATCACATCCGCTGGATATTACTCCTTCAAGAATTTGGTTTTGAAATCTGGGATAGGAAAGGGACAGAGAACAATGTCACAGATCACCTATGTAGGTTGACTACAAGTTTTGAAAGTTCATTGCCTATTGAGGATCGATTTCCAATTGAGAAACTCTACGCCTTGTCTTCCACACAAGCACCATGATTTGCAGACTTTACAAATTTTCTTGCTATAGGACAACTACCTCCAGACTTGACGTACCAATAGAAAAAGAAGTTTCTTCATGATGTAGAATTCTACTATTGGGATGATCTTTTATTGTTTGAACAATGCGTTGATGGACTCATAAGGAGGTTTATCCCAAAAAAAAAAGTTGGTAATGTGATTACAGATTGTCATTCTTCTCCCTACGGAGGACACTTTGGAGCCAACAAAATAGCAACAAAGATCCTACAATCCAGCCTTTATTGGCAAAATCTATTACGTGATGGACACACATTTGTCAAGGCTTGTGACAACTGCCAAAGAGGTGTGAATTTTAAAGAGAGATGAAATGCCATTAAACTCAATTCTAGAGATAGAAGTTTTTGATGTGTGGGGTATAGACTATATGGGCCCCTTCTTGTCTTGATGCAGCTATAAGTTCATATTGGTGGCATGTGATTATGTGTCCAAATGGGTAGAAGCAATCCCCACTCAAGCTCCATATGCAAAGTTAGTCGTCAAACTTTTTCAAAAGATCATCTTCCTAAGATTTGGAGTTCCAAGAGCAATCATTTCAGATGGTGGCAGCCATTTTAATGAGAGAAACTTCAACAACTTGCTTAGAAAATATGGGGTAAAGTATGAGATATCCACACCCTATCGCTGTCAAACATTAGGTCAAGTAGAGATCTCAAATAGGAAACTGAAGGCTATTCTAGAAAAAAGATTATCTCTAGCTCAAAAAAGGATTGGGCACTTAAGTTGGAAGATGCATTATGGGCATACAGGACAACTTTTAAAACACCCATTGGAACAACACCTTTCAAGCTAGTCTATGGAAAATCATGCCATTTACATGTAGAATTGAAGCACAAAGCATTATGGGAATTCAAGTTGCTAAGTCAAAATCTTAAGAAAGAAGGAGAGAAGAGGCTACTGTAACTATAAGAGCTAGAGGAGCTACAAATGGATGCTTATGATCTACAAGGAGAAGGCAAAGAGATGGCATGATAAGAGAATCAAGATCAAAGACTTCAAGGAAGGAGACCAAGTTTTTCTTTTCAATTCTAAACTCATGTTGTTTCCAGGAAAGTTGAGATCCAAGTAGTCTGGATCATTCTTGGTCTTACATGTCTTTACGTATGGGACTGTGGAGCTACAAGGGAAACAATCCTCCTTCAAGGTCAATGGACAACGGTGCCAGCTTTACATCATAGGAGATGAAGCTAAATTATATAGAAACTCAAAGAGACACAACATGTCTTTATTTGGCACAGAGTATCACCTCTTACAGTAAGGAAAAAGTTAGCAGAAACTCAAAAACACATGACGTGTAAAAAAAAGACATGTCGTGTCACTGTCCAGTATACTAAAGTAATACTCGATCTGGAAAAGAACACAACATGTCTTTATTTGAACAGGGCGTGTTGTTACCAGTGAAAAATATACAATTTGAATTTTTAGATTTAAACACGGCATGTGCATAATAGCAGACGACGTGTCTTGTAATGCACAAAGGAAGTTCTATCAAGAAACACGATGTGTCTAATGATAGACATGTCATGTCTTTTGAAGAGAATAGGGATTTTTAACCCTAACCATCCGCCACCTTCTTCACTTCATTCTAGTCATGTTGCCAACCTTGTCTAAGCCTCCTCCACCGATGACCAACCGTGTGTGATTTGCAATAAGAAGCCACATCTCCAAACCGCCATCAACAACACCTACGCCATGAAGATCCCTCTTATCTGCCGATCTTCTTCTCCAGAATAGTCAAGACTAGTTCTTCTTCTTCTCCTTCTCTCAAGCTCCAAGAAGAGGAAGCTTCATTTTTGGTGCCGTTTGGCCCTTTATGGCATGAAATCCCAGCAAGAAGCTCCATCCATCCTGTATCCACTTTTCTTTCTTTTCCCACACTCGAGACACACCGTGAAAGCCGCAAATCAGACGTGTTCTTCATGTTCAAGCTGCCACTATTGCCCAGGTACATGATGTGTCTTTCGACAAACACGTCGTGTCTTTCTTCAGGTTGGTGAGTTCTGCAGCAATCATACATGTCGTGTTTGCAAAAAGACACATTGTGTCTTTTGACACTTTAGCAATGGCACCTCTCAAGTAGATGTCCAACTGCAAGAATGGTGCTAGCTCCTCCTTCACACCAACATACATCTCCATGACCCAGTTTTGGGTCTCTCCTGAGGAAGACCCAACCTACTAGTTCCTCATAGCAAGGAGGGTGCTCCCTTCATGATTTCCTTGTGAGCAAACTCTCACCACCCTTGGCTTCAAGGATGAAGTTTTCATGTGCCTAGAGGATTTGGGTCTGATCTACATATACTGCACGATATCAAACACTTACCTCCACTTAGTTTTTGAGTTTTTGACGACACTCACTATAGAGGAAGACCCACAGAAGAAGATGGAACCTTATGGTATTATCTGTTTTTGCCTTTTGGGTCATAGTTTTAAGCTTACCTTTAGGAGGTTCTGTGAGGTTTTGGATTTCCACTATGAGGGGGCAATTAGTTATCTACCAGCTTTTGACAGTAATGAATTCTGGTTTGAGATATCAGATGTGGAACACCATGACACCAAGCAAGCTAGGGTGTCCACTATTCACAACCCCATTTTCCGATATATGCACTGCCTTCTTAGTACAGGAGTCTTTGCTAAGAAAGAAACTCAAGGGGTCGTCAGAAAATAAGATCTTTTCTTTTTGTGGGGAATGATTTATGACTATCAGATCAATGTAGCCTATTATATCCTTACATGTTTCATTAACATCAAGAGAGTGAAGAAGAGGGAATATGGAGACATAATGTGTGGGTGCTTGATCACTTTGATAGCACAAAAGTTAGATGTTGATCTGACAGGTCTCGAGGATGCACCAGATAGAAACCTGGTAGACATTCAGTATCTACTTTCTGCAAGATTGATCTCAAGGGTTGCCAATAGTGATACAAAAATTTAGCAATTCTTTGACAAAGATCAGTACATTGACATTCCAGATCATGAGGATATCACATTGGAGAACATAGATAACTCTAAATTTATTCTGAACATCGAAGAAGAAGTTGATGCAGCTAGAGCTACTGATGATACTGAGCCACCCCCTACTACTCCACCACCCCCCCTCCACAAGCACAGAGATGGAATACTCGTAGGCCATGCCTGATGTCAGACATCTATATGGCTATGTGCAGCAGTAGTTTGACCACATAGATAACCACATGGACATGATGGGTCAACAATATTCTACTATGAATGATATGGTTCATCGCATGGATAGTTGGCACCTTTCTCAAGGCCACTAATCCATGCCACAGTATCACCAGCTTACTCCTCTACAACAGACTCAGTTTTTTCCATAGCCCGTGCGGGTTTCTATTCCAGATGATGATGATCTCGTCAGCCAGTTCTTCCTCTCTGGTCACATGGGCCTTGGCCCATCCCACTGATGTGCCACCCCATGACATGTACCCAGTTGTTTCCTTCAAAGGTTTGATTGATTCAATGAGGAAACTAAAAATTTTAGGCTTAGGGGGATGCAATCAGCCAGTAATGTAGTTTACTTTTATTATTTTTCATGTTTTTCATGTTGTCATGTCTTTTCTGCTTTCATGTTGTTCTTTGTTTTTCTTTTCTTTTGTGGAAAAATCATGTATGATGCGAGGCTATCTTGATGTAATGAACTAATTCTCTTCCAAGTTTAAACCATCTTGTCCTCTTGCATCTGAATCTGTCATTGAAATAATTCTAAATAGCATGCATAGATTAGTTGAAATCCTTTGGCCTCCAACATGTGCTTATTTTTGGTTTATACTTATAGCTTGAACACTCACCTTTTTCATCATTGATTGTATAAAACATTAATGGTTTCATTTTTGTGAGTAAATTAACATCAAAACATCATTTAGAATACGGGATATCCTTGCCAAGCCCTTAGTGCATTTTTCAACCTTTCTTTCAGTGAAAATTTCTCAAAATATGGATGAAATCTAGCTAATGTTGCTATTTACTTGACTCTCCCATGTTGTGGAATAAATTTAAAATCTCTTTTATCTCATTTCATCCTCTTACCCCATAAAAGACAGCTTTACCACCCACATATAATGCTAGCCTAGTACAAGTCTGATCTGGCCACAATGGTTAGGTGGTATGTCTTAAAAAGAGGGTAAAATACCCCAACTGACACTCTATGTGAGCATAAGCCTACATTAGCAGCCGAGTGTCGAACCCCATAAACCATTGCCATATCGTTTTTGTGAAAAGAGGAGAGTACAACTAATTTTGTTACTGTTAGTTAAGACTTCATCATTTGTATCCTTAATAGCTGAGAAATAGTGTTGTGCATCCACTAGTTGTTTGTCTTGGTTATCCAATTTCTATTTAATGTTGTTGAGTTGATTGATTCATTAAATTGAAACCACCCTTTCTGAATTTAAGAATCTCTTTCATTGATGTTTAAGTTCAGTTGATGGCCATGAGTATAATCCTATTGATCATTGTTGGTTGAACCTTGCACGTCTTTCTTTTAGTTAATCTATGCATGAGCTTGAAAATTCTTTCATGTGCGTTTCTATGTTCTTTTTGCTTGAGGACAAGCAACCATTCAAGCTTAGGGGGATTTGTAGTGTGTGTTTTAAATCAACTTTTTGTACATTATCACACAAAATTTCAGCTCATTGTATCCCAATTTAGCCTCAATTCACATTCATTTTCTCACACTTTTTAGTTTCTTTGCTTATCACATGATGTTGATTGTAGATATGTATTAAAAAGGTCTTATTGTAGATAACCTAACTCAAATCCAACCTCAAATGAACTTATCCAAGTTTTTCAGCTGACCCAAAGCAAATTCTTGAAGAAACGGCAGTAGACATGGTGTGTTCTCTTAAGAACACGGTGTGTTCACTTATAGGCAGTCTCATGGGACAAAGAACACATTGTGTGTTATTAAACACATGGCATGTGATTCTCTAGAAGTGTCTAGCCCAGATCATAGGAAGTGGCAAAACGTCATGTCTGTCAACAGAAATGGCGTGTTCCTGGTACATGAAGATAGTCTGCACCTTTCTACCAAAGCACGCGACGTGTGTTTATTCAAACATGTCGTGTGCTCTTCACTTGATTCACCAACTGAAGGCAGAAACACAGTGTGTCTAATTCAAACACACCGTGTACCTCAATGTAATGACAACACTGAGCAAGCACAAACAAAATGACATGGCATATTCATCAAAAGACACACCGTATCGTTGTCAGTTTCTACAAAAATGAAAACGACTGCCTTTCATTTTAAAAGCAAATGGGAGCCCATGAGGCGGTTATGCTCAGTCATTTTGAAGTGTTTACTTCCAAGAGAAGTTCCAAAGAAGAGGAAGGCAATTTCAAGGTAGAAGAAGGTGGTTTCTTGGAAGAGAACCCTCATTCTACTTCATCTCTTCTCCGTTTTTCTTCTCCAAAGGTGCAGCAGAGTTACTCTCTTCATTCTAGATTTCTGGGAGGGAAGTTGGTCTGAGTTGGAGATTTCTACATGGTGGAACTTTGTCCTCTAGCTGGAGTTCTCTCCCCTTAGCCTACATCTATGGTTCCTCTTGCTTTTCCTTCTCTTAAGCCTACAAAACTCTGAAAATACTGTCATGTATCTGTATATCTTCACTATGGACGAGTAGAGCTCTTTTCTTGAGCATGGGAGAGTAACTCCCATGCCATTGTTTATGTGAACTCAAAATTTATGCATATTGTTGTTTAATTTGCTTTCTTCCATGGATGTCTATGGTGTTTTCTTGCTTGTATGCTTAGTTGGCCACCTTTTATACATGTTTTATGCTTGCCTTGTGCTTTGGGAGAATGCATTAGGAAGTATGGAGTAGGATCTATGGCAATATTCTCTTGACCACAGGAGTGGCTAGGGATTATTGAGGGTTTCGGTTGTGTTTGATACTACACAAAGACGCGGGAGCATTATGTGAAGTTGAGATCCATCTCATGGTATTGTGAAATGCATAATAATGACAACCTCCTTTCTTATTAAACATTGATCTTGTTTCATATGTTCACGTGATATAATGGTAATGGTAGTGAAATATTATTCTCAAGTTTCTAAAATTAATCAATATTTTTGTTTAAAACCTTTGCCTTGGTTTCCTTTTCTTTAGTCTATAATCAATCAATTGTTTTCAATACAATTGTAGATTAGTGAAAGTTAACATGTTTGCTCCTAACTAGCCTAGCTTCTCATGTTCGACACTCGACTACATTGACTCTCGTATACTTGCAGGTGATTAATGAGTTGAATTATTTTCCTTTATAAAAATATCAACATACTTCTCAGTCTCAACCTCCTTAAATAGTACCTTAGCCGCACAACTCTTCTTATGAGGTGGACCCTTCTCAGACTGAGGTGGTTGGGAGTAATTCCATTGACCCTCAAGGCACAACAAGTGAATATTTATTGTGATATAATAGACTTTCAGTTGAATTACATTATGTTATGTTTGGGTATATATAACACTATATAAAAAATGTAGACATTGAGGCCATGGTTTCATGCATTATTAGAACCTCGATTATATATCGTTGCACTTCGCAAATCTTTCCCACCCCTTTTGAGTGATAAGATGCATGGTATTCCACTGCCTGACATTTTGGTTCATATGATTATTAAACTTGTCTACCTAGTTTGGAAATAGAAATTAGTACCACATGGTCACCCAGACGATGATGTGATTGGAGATACAAAAGGCGGTGTGGTTTCTTGGATGAAAGTCGGAGCTACATATGAGAATGTATGATAAATTTATATTTTATTTTTATCTTTGATTCTTTTTTATTTGTGCATACAATTGGCAACTTATATGAGAATACATATAGATCATAGTACCTAAGAATCCCCTACAGTTCCTCCTCAATTACTTACTTGTAATGCAAATGACCTATTCAACTCACTAGGTCCTAAGTGTAGGGGTTGACACTATGGTTACAAAGTTTAGAAGAAGGGTCAACTATGAAGGTCTATATCCAGGAGGACGCTATAGGTCAATATTGAGATACTAGTATATTCTTGACAGATATTGTGGAGCTATATAGTTATTATTGGTTGAATACAATCATGATAGAACTTTGGATATGGTGAGATATTAACACTAAGTACCTCGTTCTAAACATGTGAAAACATATGTTGATTTTTTACTTATATATTAATCCATACATATATGTCATTATTTCTATATATATGTGATGCTTATGACTTTTGTAACTTTAAATTTTATACAAGTGAATTGTTGGTGTGTATGTGAATGATGTGTTTATATATGCATATGTCTATGAATGAATGTGAAGAGGAATCGATACAGTGAGAATTACATTTGTACATGTGATGATAATGAACTAAAGAATGGAATTGCATGTGTGTTGTCTGAATTGTGTATGTGCATGAGAACAGAATTAAGTGTTGATGATAATGTAATGTGTGAGTGAATGAATTGTGTAGATGTGGAGTCTTCTATGTGTTTGTTATTGTAAGTTTTGCATATATGATGCCTTGTTATTAGGCTGAACACAAGATATAACCTAATATTCTAATGAACTATAGGTTCTACATCTTAATGAACAACTGGATAGTTAGTCTACAAACCTATTATATAAAAACCCTTACTTGTGATGTTAGTTGTTACAAAAAATCAATAATTTAGATATGCATCATCAGTTTTTCATCAAAACTGGCGATGCAAAATAAAACAAAAATATCTTTATCAAATGAAATTATAACTGATTAGGATGTGCAACATCAGTTATTTTAGTTAAACTAGATGATTATGATCCCCTGTGTGTTGTCAACGATGACTATAATACCAGAATAAACTTATAATTGTTGTTGTTATCACTCTATTGTGTTAGTTCTTTCTTTCATAGTAGTTGACACTAACTCTATGTCGTTGGTTTTAACTTACCCAAGAAATCGATTGATGTGGTTTATTATCACACTAACAAATTCACTCAGGGTTGAAATCCTTGAGCTTTTACCAAAACCTTGTCCAATAATACCACCCGCAAGCAGACGGGTATTATCATAGTATAGTTAAGGATCGAATCCCAAGGGACAACATTTTTAAGAATCTTAGCTAGTCCAGTCTAGTTCAAGTAAGGCTAATATTTAAAACGATTGGTTGAATTGAGGTTATTTAAACTTAATGCAGGAAAGTAAAGAGCAGAATTAAAGTTGATCTAGATTAATGATATGGAATTGCTGGGATGGTATCGGGTTTCACCACCACTACACACGCAAACACATCCAAACATCAAACATCCAAGCAAGATATAACTATCCAAATAGAACTGATGTGAACCCTCCCTGAGGGATGTTTAGGTTTGTGTATGAATCACCTTAGGCATCAGATGTCTCATCGCCATCCAGATCATGCACTTATGGTTCCAAAGATACAAATTTCCAACTGAAGTTGTGGCCCTCCCTGAGGGATGTTTAGGCACACAGAAGGATCACTGTGGGCTAGATGGCTCATCCCTTTATAGATCATACACTGATGACCTCAAGGAATCCCTTTCTATTTCTAGTCAGGGAGTCAAATGTGCTAATCGATAAGCAAACAGGTGATTAATCTTCAAGCAAACATCGACGATCAACAACAAAGATACAGATATCCAACTGAAGTTGTGGCCCTTCCTGAGGGATGTTTAGGCCACAGAAGTGTCATCGTGGCCTAGATGGCTCGTCCCCTCACGGATCATACACTTACTACCTCAAGGAATCCCATTCTATTTCTAATTTGGGAGTCAACCTCATTAATCGACATTCTACCCTACATATAGAAATTCTCTCAACATAGGGAAGAACAAGATAAAAGCAAGCAGGTTATCAATCTACAAAGATTAATGATTAACAATGAAATAAAAAGTAATATTCTTTTCCATGGAACATTTAACAAGAGAACATGCTTGTATGGGCAACGGGGTTAGTCCCCGCACCCCAACAAAAAGGAACTACTCGCTCATGCTGTGAGAAACAAGAACAACAAGAGAGAGGAAAGGTTCCGCCATGAGCATGATGCAAAAGGTGGTCATAGCTCGGTGAAGATGATGTGGTCGTCTATGTCGTGTCAGAGTAGATCTGGATGAGGAGGAAGAACCACCAAGGCAGACCGGGCAGATCTTCTTCTCCACCTTCTTTCTCGTCTTGACCTCATTGCTCGTAGCAGGAGCAGTAGGTGAAGTGGCAATGGTGTGGATGATCGAGATCGAACCTGCGTTCAGGTAGCCTATCGGCATCCTGGGTCTGATGCTCTAATGAGGACCCTGCTGGTCCTATTTATAGGCTTGGGTCCGGGTCTTGAACGGTTTGGACCTGCTAGTGTTTTCTTCACAATCTTGAGTTTAAATGGTTTGGAGACCGTTTGCTTCTCATGGTTTGAGGATAGTTTGGACTTGCACGGTCTCAAGATCCCACTACTTCAAGTAGTCTTAGGTTCTAACAGTTTCTACGTGCACCCAAACGGTCTTGGGCAATCGGTCTTGTGCCCAACCGGACTTGTGGCCTTAACGTTCTTCAAGTCTTAACAGATTTAATGATCATTTGCTCTTGATCAGTTTTGGAAACAGTCATTGCCCTAGCGGTTTTTGCGTTCCATCCAAATGGTCTTAGCTTCCAAATGGTCTCTACTCCAACCAGTCTTCATTCCAACCGGTCTTCACTTCCAAATGGTCTCGGTTGCTCACGGTTTGCTGCCTCTGATCGGTCTTGCTTTTACGTCCAAATGGTCTTTGGCCTAACGGTTTTAAGGACCTAACGGTCTGCACCCCAAATGGTCTTATGGGTATCTGCTGGCTGATCAATCTTGAAGACTATTTTCCGCCGTCTTGAGGACCGTATGTCATCAAATGGTTTCGGATGATCAAATAGTCCTGGGATCTTCACGGTCTGGTCTGATCGGTTTTGGAGATCGATTACGCTTTCACGGTCTTTCTGTCCAATCAGTTTTGGTGGTTGATCGCCCAAACGAATTGGAGATTGTTTGCTTCTCACAGTTTGAGGACCGTTTGGGCTTGTGCGGTCTCAAGACCGTTTGCTACCCATGCGGTCTCAAGACCGTTTGCTGGTAGCAAGGAGGATCGTATAGGTGAAACCATTTGGGTAAAGGAGAGCAAACTGTGTGGATGCAAATTGAATGGACCAAGACTGTTTGGTCAAGACCATTTGGTCAAGACCGAGGCTGAGAGGATCTTAAGTGAAGGTGGGTTCCAGTTGATGGTTCAACCTCAATAAGACCTGCATAATCTGCATGAAATCCATATAAAACTAGTTAATAACTTGATAATATGATCAACCAAGCAAAAGTAATATTTTCACATTGTAAGTTTTAAGGAGATGAAATTGAATGTATTTAGTCGAATTTGGCCCAAAATGGTGACTGGAAATCATGATGAATTTAGATTCATCAGAACCCCAAACTTAAACGTTGCTCATCCTCGAGTAACCAAAACCTGAAATAGTCGTCACATGAATATTTTCAACTCATGTGGTTGTCTCCTCTTCACATCATGATTGTTTCATTTCTGCTTAGTATAACTAAGCATCTCAACTTCCTAAGATCACTGAACACATCTTACCATATCTTCATTCCTGAGTTTGTTTTCTAACCTCACTTCCTCCTCATTTTTTCCAACAACAAGCATTTGTAAGAGTTTTGTAAGAGTCCAAAGATACCCACAAAACAACCAGTGAGTACCTGATCTGACACTGGTGTATTTTACGATAGTGGGGGCATTCATTGTGCCTTTAGGTAGAAAAGGGAGTGAATGGTGGTATGGAAGGAAGAAATAAATCTCTCCTCTATTCGAATCAAGATTTTTATTTTATGATTGCAATTTTATTGATTGCATTTTTTGTGTGAATCTCTCATCTATTCGACTCAAGATTGCATTTTCTTTTTGTGTGCACATTGGCATCTTTTCTTGGTGGTATGCCCCTTTTTATTAGCGAGAGGTATGGAAGAAGCGGATATAGAGGGAGGTGGTGTGCCACCCTGAACTTAGGGTTTGGCACTATTTTGGATATTTTTGTTTCTTTTTTATGGATAGAGGGGTGCAAAGATGATAGAAGAAGTGTAGAAGAGAGTTCATATCAGAATGCAACTTGATTTACAATTCAGTGCACCGGGTGGTTCTCTTTATCATACTCTACTCAAATAATGACTTGATGAGGATCTGGTGGAGATTCCATGTTATTGTTCCACTTATCATTTAGGAAGCACGACATGTTTGATCTCTATCAATTCAATAGACACTTGCCATTTTTGCAGAAGGATCATGAAGTTACGATTCATAAGCTTCACACGATGATTTTAGTCAAAATTCTAGTTTCAAAATGTGGTCCTCTTGATGATTTGCTTCAAATAAGGAGGGTGTAATGATTCAAAATGCATAGAAAGATAAATGAAATGTGTCAAAACTTCATCTAGTATTTGTTTAAATTCCTTGAAACTATAAAATTTTTGAAAATTTTGATAAAAAATTGCAACGATGAAATCTTAAGTTTGAAAAGATGGGTGTAGGTGGAAAGTAAAGTATGTACCACCCACCCTCCACCCTGAACTTAGAAATTTGCTCATCCTGAGCAAACTCTAAATCTGAGATGGAGGGGAAAATTCATGCAGGTTCGACCACCAGATCTGGTTGTGTTCAAATCAGTGTGCGTCCTCCTTCTGAAAATCTCAAAAATGATGACTAATCAGAACTTAAGATATCTTCTCACGATGTGATTTTTATTTAGTGCAAAATTTACTAAAAAGAAAAAACAAAATTAATTGAGCATTTTAATTTGAAATTAAAAGTAAAGGACAAAATTATTGATCGGGTTGCCTCCTGACAAGCGCCTTTGTTATACGTCGATGGCTCGACGTGGATAATATCACCATGGTGGGGCTCTAGGTGGAACTTGTACTAGATAGACATATTGTTTTGGTGGTTTCTTTCTCAACCATTCATTAATTTTTGACATGATTATGGCCTCTTGTATTCTTCCCCATAAAGAACGAGCAATCAATTGCTCATTCACTTGAATTTGGTTCTACTCCGTCAATCTCACTTCTAAAAAATCTTTCCATCCTAGGTACCAACAAAGACTAGTGCATGCACCGCTCAAATAGTCCCAGTCTCACTGCTAGCTTTGATCCTAAGATAGACAGAACTTTTCGTCGATAGAACAAAGTGAACCAAGCAAGGATGGCTCAAGAGGAGGAAATAGCCTGAAGGGTAGCTCAAGCCCTTGTTGTACAAAGAGATAGGCTTATGTAAGAAGCCAGAGCTGCAGTTGAAATAGAGATCTGAGCAGCACATGCAGCAGAACTGCAGAAAGACCTTAGGGAGTTCTCCATCCCTAAAGATGCTGACGTTCATCACCCAGTACAACCTCCTCCTACCAATGCTCCCAACTTTGATATAAGGGCACATTGGATCACCTTACTTCAAAATAGTCCATTCTATGGTAAGCAAGGAGAAGATAGTTAGGAACACCTCCTGAAGGTTTATTGATCTATGTGCTATGACAAAGCAAAATGGAGTCACAGATGATGCCATCCGACTCCGTCTCTTCAAGTATTCTCTTGTTGATAGAGCTATAAGTTGGTACAATTCCTTGCAATGCAAACCCATCACCACTTGGGAACAACTTCAAAATGTCTTTCTGGAAAAATTCTACCATCCTTCTCTCACCTATGAAATTAGGGGTTGAATAACAATGTTCACGTAGGTCCAAAGAGATCATGCGCAAGTGTCCACACCATGGCATACCTAATAATCAACTCATCAAGGTCTTCTATAGGGGTGTGGATGACAACATCAAAATATTCTTAGACTCCTCATTTGGAGGAAACTTTATGCGTCAGAGTTATGATAGCGCATGGAAGGTGGTCACCCTTAGAGCTGAAAATCAAGCTAATTGGGGTAGATCTGTAGGCAAAGGAGTGTAGAAGATGGCTATGGCTGAAGCTACTCCTAAGTACAAGTCTATTGCCGAGACCCTCAATTTCTTAGTTGCCAAGTAAGACCATATTGAATCATTTCTTGTTGCTTATGAAAGAAGACACTCACTCCCACAACAAAAAGAATAGATCAAGTCAGCTACACTGTTCTGCAAAGCATGTAAAGGCATCGATCATTCTATGCTAGCTAGCTTGGAATGTTCTTTATGATGTTGTTCTAAGCAACGTCTATGGCCAAGGAGATAATAGTCAAATGGAAAATCTTAATGATGACAACACCATCCCTGGTCAAGGATATTACAATCCGAATCAGAATAGGAACTGTCCCAGTTTTCAGTATGGAAATCCTTCGGGAGCGGTAAACTCACATCAATTTGGTTCAAACAAACAACAATAGAATTTCGGGAATTAAGGGAACCTTAGGGGTAACTTCCAGAATAGGAAATATAATAATTACCAGAACAACCATCAATTCCAGGACCCCAATTAAGTCCCCTACAAGAATCAACAACAAGGGAAACAAGCCAAACCCATCTCTCCTGATGACAAATTGTCAGCCATTGAGAAGATGCTACAAGAACAACAAACTATGATAGTTAATCAACAAGCCCACCAGAAAGCTATTGAATCTTAGCTAGCCCAACTGTCAACCAGTCTCAAGCCTCCAGATGGAGCTTTTACTGGTCAACCGGAGAACAACCCTAAACATCCAGAGCAGTTGAAGGTTGTTATGACTCATTCTGGTAATGTATATCCCGACCCTCCTGTCAAGACACCAGTGGTTGTCATAGATAAACAAGACCAGGTGAAAGATCAGCTTGACGAAGAACCTGAATCTATTCCGAAGGAGTAGACAAGCAATGATAAGTCAGACTAAGAAAATTCTGTGAAACATGCTACAAAAGAGGAAGAAGCAACACCAAAACCTGATATCACTATATACAAGCCTCGTATACCTTTTCCAGCTCGTATAAGGCAAACAAAGCTTGATACATGTTTCAACAAGTTTAAGGAAGCTATGAAGAAACTTCATGTTGATATACCCTTTCTAGATGCGCTGGTAGAGATACTATCCTGAACAAAGTACTTGAAGTCTCTCCTCACAAGGAAATACATAACCGAGGAAGTTGAGATGGTTAAACTAGAAACTACTACTTTTGATATTATTCAAAACAATATGCCCAAGAAACATAAAGATCATGGATCTTTCGGTATCTCATGCCATATTGGTTATTCTACATATAAGAAGGGACTAGATGATCTTGGTGCTAGCATTTCGATCATGCCACTTAGCCTTTTCAAGAGGCTAGGATTTTCATAATTTCTTCCTATTGGCATAAATATACAACTTGCAGACAATACTATAAAATGTCTGTTAGGAATCCTCGAAGATGTCTCGGTCAAGGTAGGCAAGGACGCATATATTCTGTGTGACTTAGTCATTATGGACATAAAAGAATACACCAGATATCTTCTAATCTTTGGATGTATGTTCCTCACCACTCCAAGAGCTCTAATTGATGTTGAAGCAGGAACCTTGCTTCTTCGACTAGGAAAAGAAACTCTCGAGGTCAGTGTTTTTGAAAATATGAAAAAACCAAGCATGCAAGAAGAAGTCTATCTTATTGATTGCATAGAGCAAATGTCACTTCTCACTCAAGAGAATCATGAATCAAATGATCCTTTAGAAGTTTCTCTAACAGACCCATTAGCTGATGAACCTATTGACGAACAAGTAAAGGATTGCATTGAATTTCTCGACTCTGCAGAAGAAGATGTTGAAGCTACTTTTGAGGAACTCAAGCCTATAGAAACAATTGAAGACATTTGTGAAAGGGAGGAGACACCTATCAACCCTGTCATGACACATTCCAAACCATTTTCAAGTGTCCATGAGCCTCCTCATCCAGAAACAGCTATCCTCTGGAATGCACCGGTAGCCCAATAGACAGAGATTACTGCTTTCATCTTCCCTCTACAACAAGATTTGGATTGTGGTTTCTACAAGGAACATCCCTAAAATCCATATCTGATAGATGTTAATGACCAACATTACTATGATGAAGGGATAGTGTATCAACAAATGAACTTTTCTTCCGAGCCTCAACAGCACTACATTATCAATGATGCCTTTCAGATCCCCTACAAATATTCTCCACCTTGGATTGAGCAACAAAGAACAATTCAACATGACTCAAGTTATTTCCCCATAAACAAAAGAAAAAGCAAAACTCTATATTAGCCTCAAAAGAACTAGATTTGACTATCTGATTCTGTTTTCTCGACAACGGTGCCAGAATTTGATGTGGTTTATTATCGCACTAACAAATTCACTCTGGGTTGAAATCCCTGAGCTTTTTCCAATACCTTATGCAAAAATACCACCCGCAAGTGGATGGGTCTTATCACAGTATAGTTAAGGATCGAATCCCAAGGGACAACATTTTAAAGAATCGTTGCTAGTCCAGTCCAGTTCAAGTAAGGCTTATATTTAAAATGATTGGTTGAATTAAGGTTAATTAAACTAAATGTAGGAAAGTAAAGAGCATAATTAAAGTTGATCTAGATTAATGATATGGAATCAATGGGATGGTACCGGGTTTCAACACCACTACACATGCAAAAACATCCAAACATCAAACATCCAGGTAAGATATAACTATCCAAATAGAACTTCTATGAACCCTCCCTAAGGGATGTTTAGGTTCACGTAAGCATCACCTTAAGCATCATATATCTTGTCTCCATCCGGATCATGCACTTACAGTTCCAAAGATACAAATTTCCAACTGAAGCTATGGCCCTCCCTGAGGGATGTTTAGGCACACAGAAGCATCACTGTGGGCTAGATGGCTCGTCCCCTCAAAAATCATACACTTATGACCTCAAGGAATCCCTTTCTATTTCTAGTCAAAGAGTCAACCATGCTAATCGATAAGCAAGCATGTGATTAATCTACAAGCAAACATCGATGATCAACAACGAAGATATAGATATCCAATTGAAGTTGTTGCCCTCCCTGAGGGATGTTTAGGCCACAGAAGCGTCATCGTGGGCTAGATGGCTCATCCCCTCACAGATCATACACTTACAACCTCAAGGAATCCCATTCTATTTCTAGTTTGGGAGTCAATGTGACATCCCCATATTTTTTCTTCTCCAAACCCTATTGGGAATGAGAGGTTAGAATCTGGAAACATCATCCAATCATATCAGAGAGAGATGCGAAAGCGACATACACATACATGAACATTCAATATAACAACACCATAACATTTCTTAGCATTCAACATGTAAATTACAACATTAATTACAATTGCATATTGAAAGAGAATTTTACACAAGTCTAAACATGTATTCTAACAGGATCTTAACACAAAAGGTACAACTTGGACAACTGCTCACTTCCCGTCTTTTATTCCACGCTAGCTCTGAACCTAAAACATACATGAAACAATGAATCAACACACAAGGTGTTGTGTACATGGGTAGAAAGATACATACTAATATGTTTGCATACTTGAAATAACTTAAGAAAGAAAAATTAAAAGAAAACATTGTTTAAAGCGATAATAAGGTAAGCATTCCTTTTTATTGCATTCACTTTGATGTGATTGTACTACACATACTTGCACTTGACTTACATCTAGTATGGGAAATATAGTATAATCATACATCTAACATGTGCCAAGGAATCATACATCCATGTTAGGCAACATACATCCACACCAGGCTATGTGCTCTAGTAGCTACAACCCATCATACTCATTTATGTTCTATTAGATTTGGTGAAATATAACTCATACTAGTTCAACCAAACAATCATATCAAAATACGAGCATTCAAGATATTACATATCATATGCAACTAGAAAACTAGTCTTATACTTAATAAAACCCACATACCCGAGTTCAGAGATTCTTTATACATCCATGATCATCTAAAACTTTGCCCATGACCTGATTAATAACAATTAATCGTCATTAATACAATGGTTCATTATGTCATTATTATTTTTGCTCTAAGTTAGGGTTTAGGCCAAACCTAGGTTTAAACTGACCTAAGATTGTCTCTGATATTTTTCTACTGACCTACATTCATAATTAGGGTCTAGTTTAAGTTTCATAATTTTCTGATGCTAAGTCCATTTTCTAGAGTTAAAATGGGATTGAAAGCATCTAAATAGTCTCTGATAGAAAAAGACCTATTATTTAGATATATTACTCAGATCACAGTCTAAATATGGATGTATAGCATCATTAGGGTTCTAGGACAATTTTATTAGAATTAATCTCAACCATACATTATTTATTTCATTCAATAAGTTTTTAAAAGGAGCATTGTAATCTAAATTAAATATCGTAATTGAAAGTGATTCAAGGGTCTGATATAGTTGTCTAGTAATGTAGAGAACATTTTTCTGAGTCTGGGGGTATTGTTTTTGGCATTTTTCTGACAAGGGGTCTAATTACTATGAATTATTGAAGATCTAGAAATTAATTGGAAATATTTACCTTTGGCAGCCTATCAAGGTTCGCCATGTGTCCCTGAAGTGGTGCAAATCCTTCCTTGGCTTCACCGGTCTGGTTCATTGGCCTGGATCCGGTTCAGTGTGATTTTGCTGGTTTAGGGCTCTCCTTACTCGCCCTTTCTCCCTCACGCATCGTGTGCGATGCAAGCCTTCTTCTTTGCGGCTCCCTCGTTCTCTGTCTTGAACCCGAGAGGGTAGGGCGCCACTGAGGCTTGGATTCTGGCAATGAATCAACCATCTCAAGTCTACGTTGCTCACTTCCGAGATGCCTAGACTCTTAGTTCTCTCTCTCGTCTGCCTCCTTCACAGGGTCTGGTCCAGTGCGACGCATGGAGGACGCCGCCACGGAGCAGGGGCTCCGGAGTGAGGTTGTCGAGGATGGTGCCATCGCCTTCAATGCTGGGTGAGAGGACTGTCGGCCAGTCATCTAGGCACTGGGAGATCTGTGGCCTTGCCACCACCTTCTCTTCAAATCCTCAACGAACAGGTTTCTGGGATTGGGGTTTTGCATCTCACAACCCAAAACATGAGATTGAGGTACTGGAAAGATATTGGATGCCAACATGAACTTGCCCTGACCCTTGGTTGGTGGTGAGTGATGGTCGAGTGCTCAACCCGACTCACTTTCTCCTGCGGAAGTTGTGTTGGCCTCTATAGCCCAAAACGGCCACGGCTAAGGTTGGGCAGTTGATCGCAGGGCACCAAGAAGATTGGAGAAAGGTCCTCCAGAGCCATCTATTGCATCGTGGAGGAGCGCAGGGTCTTCTACAAAGGGGATGCTAGCGAGAATGGAGTTGAGAGTTTTAGGGGTGCCTTAGTGCAGATTCCAGTGCTTACCCCCAAGAGCCGTAGAGTAAGGATATGGGATTTTAGGCATTTCCCTGGGGACATAATCATATGTGAGGGAATTCAAAGGATCACCCCACTCGTTTTCTATAGACTTGGGTCTCCGGTGCCGATTGAGGGGTCTATGGATTCATATTGTTTCATAGATCCTAGTTGTGGACAAAAATATCTAGTTATAACCCCGCCTTCATCGCATCGATAGTACGTGTCCACCCTCTTCTGTTCCTCATGTTTCGGAGGTTAGGGATGACTGGGTCCTGGATCCATGGCTTCGAAGGTGCCGCAAAACCCAATGAACAAAAGACTGTGTGACATAAAGTCCGTCACAGACCTATGTACAAATATACCCAAAAAGATAAAGCCCAAACATATTTACGTCACTAATTTTCCAACCTCAAATAGATACATATGTTTGTAGCAATCTCCAAACATTTTGGAACTTTAGACATTGGCTCATTATACCCCAAGACAACTTCTACAACAATTTGAGACACAAAATCCATTATTTGTTTGTGCAAATACATTCTATGAACAACCTTATAAATTGGGCATATTAACCTTGAATTCAATTCAAATCATCATAATTCTTGATCCTACAAGTCCATAACACTTTTTATGATACTAATACCTCAAAGTTCACTAATATATCACTTGAGTCCATTGGTACTATTAAACGGGTCCCATGGACTCATATGTACCCAAAACAATTAATCAAACCTATTCATCATACTAGAACTCAATTAATGTTCTAATTGTCAATTGCATATATAGTTACACTTTTCGGGTGGAAATATACAATAATTTAATAACCAATTCATTCATTTGGTATCATCATCTACATGACGAACATGGTCTTGAAATACTATATTGGGCATCATAATCGTAAAATTGGGGTCATCACATTCACCCAACCTTATATGGAATTTTGTCCTCAAAATTCAACTAGTCTCTGAATTAAGGTGATGTCAAGGAGTTTTATGCCTCTAGGCCACCACTTCTAAGTGCTAAGAGTACCATTATTCTAGATTCACCCAAATTAAGCATGTAGGGTGTGCCCACCCCACCTTATATAGGTTGAAGCATCATTTTTTTAAGGAATTGTAGCATCACTTAGTGTCTTAGTCATCACATGACATTATTATATTTTAGGATTACATCACCCCTAAGGGTATAGGTTTTGTTCATAATTTTAAAGTTCAAGAGGAATTCATTTATATGCCATGGTATTCATATCATTCAAATCTAGCATCATTAACATCTTACAATGATTTTAGCATTAGAGGAGATTTATCTTCCCCCTTGATATTAGAATTTTTTTTCCACTTAAGAATGGCTTATGTAACATGTTTTACCATTAGGGTTTCACCCTATGGTGTGATATTCATACTCAACTTAGAAGCATACATTGAGAAGAATCAAAGTCATGAACTATATTTCTGATCATATATCCCATGATCCAAAAAAAATATCTTTATATCAAGTTCGTGAGTTCAATTTTTTTATGTCTTGCATGTATTATGTAAGGGAAAAATAGAATATACTAAGTTTATCCCATGATCTCAGCATCATATCTTTCATATTTCATATGAAGGGGAAGAGAATATTTTAAATTCAAACTTATCATGATTTCAATCTTGGGTACTACATGTATGATATAGGGGGGGGGGGAATAGAATAGGTCAAGCTTATACGAGTGACTCCTCATATATAAATCATCTATATAGCTCAAGTGAGGTTTCTATCATCATATATTAAGAAAAAGAAGAAGAAGGGAGAACATGTATTTTGAGTATCTTTTGCACAAAGCATCATACTCTCATAACTAGAGTTCATATATTACCTCACTTGCAACTAATGATGAGATTCACAAAATATGTCACTCCAGCTAGGACCTAACTCAGCCAAAGGATTGACTTTATCATATGGGTCATCTACCCATCCTTTTCTTTTACCCAATTCTCACATATAGATTTGAATCATGCATAAGGACTCAACTCAACACTCAAGAGTAATCTAGTGTAGGACATTTTTTTAACACATATCTCATATATTGGAGGCTAGGTCCTATGACCTTCTCCCTGTGGATCTTACTCTCTCTAGAGTTCACCACATATCTCATCCTACCACTAGACATCCTCCATGTATATGAGCTTGAGTCTCATGCACACTCATCTCTGTCTTAACTTTGCTTATCTTAAGTAGGAAAAGGGAATGTACTTTCATCATCAAGATTTTGCTTAAATTATCCAAAATTGGATTCAACTAATATACAATTTAAACCTTTATAAGGAAACTTATACTATCATAGATGAACTTAGATAAGATTCTATATACTTATTTCCTTCATCTTTCTTTTGTCTATCTATCTATCACATAACCTTATGAGGCTCTAGACATCAAATCTAGATCTATTCTCTCTTCTAGGCTGATGTCACTCCCTTTCACTTAGATTGCATGAACACTAACTACTCTCCAGTGTGAGGGACACATTTTATATTTACATATATTAAATAAAATATTATATAGTTTTTCTTCGAGAAAGAAGACGTCAAAGAAAATTGTCGATGCTCGAGCTGATTGGAATAACAAAACCAAATCAGCAAAATCGAGTGTCCCACACACAGTAGCTAATTTAGTGTAATGTAACCTAGTGAAATGGTGAGAACGAGATGTAGACTAGTGTAGCTACCCAATACATATGATCTCTATATGCAAAGGGTTTCAGACACTTGTCTAAACCTAGTTCTCGAACATCTAGGTTCTAACCTAGAGGCTAAGTCAGAACTTATTCCTATAGAACAACTTACTAAGTTTCTAGGGTTTAAAGAAAAAGGTGAAATTTAGTTTTATGTTTCATGGTGAGCAATTGCTAGGTGTAGCTATTGTTCATGCTCTGATGCCAACTGTGACATCCCTGGATTTTGTCTTCTCCAAATCCTATTGGGAATGAGAGGTCAGAATATGAAAACATCATCCAATCATATCAGAGAGCGATGCGGAAGTGACATATGCATACATGAACATTCAATATAACAACACCATAACATTTCTCAGCATTCAACATGTAAATTACAACATGAATTACAATTGCATATTGAAAGAGAATTTTACACAAGTCTAAACATGTATGCTAACAGGATCTTAACATAATAGGTACAACATGGACAACTGCTCACTTCCCGTCTTTTATTCCACGCTAGCTCTAAACCTAAAACATACGTGAAACAATGAATCAACTCACAAGGTATTGTGTACATGGGTATAAAGATACATACTAATATGTTTGCATACTTGAAATAACTTGAGAAAGAAAAATTAAAAGAAAACATTGTTTAAAGCGATAATCAGGTAAGCATTCTTTTTTATTGCATTCACTTTGATGCGGTTGTACTACACATACTTGCACTTGACTTACATCTAGTGTGGGCAATATAGTATCATCATACATCTAACATGGGCCAAGGAATCATACATCCATGTTAGGCAACATACATCCACACCAGGCTATGTTCTCTAGTAGCTACAACCCATCATACTCATTTATGTTCTATTAGATTTGGCAAAGTATAACTCATACTAGTTCAACCAAGCAATCATATCTAAATACGAGCATTCAAGATATTACATATCATATGCAACTAGAAAACTAGTCTTATACTTAACAAAACCCACGTACCTGAGTTTAGAGATTCTTTATACATCCATGATCATCTAAAACTTTGTCCATGACCTGATTAATAAAAATTAATCGTCATTAATACAAAGGTTCATTATGTCATTATCTTTTTTGCTCTAAGTTAGGGTTTACTCCAAACCTAGGTTTAAACTGAGCTAAGATTATTTCTAATATTTTTCTACTGACCTACATTCAAAATTAGGGTTTGGTTCAAGTTTCATAATTATCTGATGCTAAGTTTATTTTCTAGAGTTAAAATGGGATTGAAAGCATCTAAATATTCTTTAATAGAAAAAGACCTATTATTTAGATATATTACTCAGATCACAGTCTAAATATGGATGTATATCATCATTAGGGTTCTAGGACAATTTTATGAGAATTAATCTCAACCAGACATTATTTATTTCATTTAATAAAATGTTAAAAGGAACATTGTAATCTAAATTAAACATCGTCATTGAAAGTGATTCAAGGGTCTAATCTAGTTGGCTAGTAATGTAGAGAACATTTTTCTGAGTCTGGGGGTATTTTTTTGGCATTTTTCTGACAAGGGGTCTAATTACTATGAATTATTGAAGATCTAGAAATTAATTGGAAATATTTACCTTTGGCAGCCTATCAAGATTCACCACGTGTCCTAGAATTGTGCAAATCCTTCCTTGGCTTCTCCAGTCTGGTTCACTAGTGTGGATCTGGTTCTGTGTGAATTTACGGGTTCAGGGCTCTCCTTACTCGCCCTTTCTCCCTCACGCATCGTGTGTGACGCAAGCCTTCTTCTTTGCGGCTCCCTTGTTCTCTGCCTTGAACTCGAGAAGGTAGCACACCACTGAGGCTTGGATTCTGGCGATCAATCAACCATCTCTAGTCTACGTTTCTTACTGGTCGAGATGCCTAGACTCTTAGTTCTCTCTCTTGTCTGCCTCCTTCACAGGGTCTGGTCCTGTGCGACGCATGGAGGACGCCACCACGGAGCAGGGGCTCCGGTGTGAGGTTGTCGAGGATGGTGTCATCGCCTTCAATGCTAGGTGAGAGGACTGTCAGCCGGTCATCTAGGCACTGGGATATTTGTGGCCTTGCCGCCACCTTCTCTTCAAATCCTCGGCGAATAGGGTTCTGGGATTGGGGTTTTCTGTCTCACAACCCAAAACATGAGATTGAGGTACTGGAAAGATACTGGATGCCAACCTAAACTTGCCCTGACCCTTGGTTGGTGGTGAGTGATGGTGGAATGCTCAACCCGGCTCACTTTCTCCTGCAACGGATGTGTTGGCCTCTATAGCCCAAAACGGCCACGGCCAAGGTTGGGTAGTTGATCGCAGGGCACCAAGAAGATTGGAGAAAGGTCCTCCAGAGCCATCTATTGCATCATGGGGGAGCACAAGGTCTTCTAAAAAGGGGATGCTAGAGAGAATGGAGCTGAGACTTGTAGGGATGCCTTAGTGAAGATTACAGTGCTTACCCCCAAGTGATGTAGAGCAAGGATATGGGATTTTGGGCATTTCCCTAGGGCCGGAATCGTATGTGAGGGAATTCATAGGATCACCCCACTCGTGTTCTACAAACTTGGTTCTCCGGTGCCGATAGAGGGGTCTATGGATTCATATTGTTTCATAGATCCTAGTTGTGGACAAAAATATCTAGTTGTAACCCCGCCTTCATCGCATCAATAGTACACATCCACCCTCTTTTGTTCCTCATGTTTCAGAGGTTAGGGATGACTGGGTCCTGGATCCATGGCTTTGAAGGTTCCGCACAACCCAGTGAACAAAAGACTATGTGACATAAAGTCTGTCACAGACCTAAGTACAAATATACCCAAAAAGCTAAAGCCCAAACATATTTACGTCACTAATGTTCCAACCTCAAACAGATACATATTTTTGTAGCAATCTCCAAACATTTTGGAACTTTAGACATTGGCTCATTATACCCCAAGACAACTTCTACAACAATTTGAGACACAAACTCCATTATTTGTTTGTGCAAATACATTCTTTGAACAAACTTATAAATTGGGCATATTAACCTTGAATTCAATTCAAATCATCGTAATTCTTGATCCTACAAGTCCAGAACACTTGTTATGATACTAATACCTCAAAGTTCACTAATATATCACTTGAGTCCATTGGTACTATTAAACGGGTCCCATGGAATCGTATGTACCCAAAATAATTAATCAAACATATTCATCATACTAGAACTCAATTAATGTTCTAATTGTCAATTGCATATATAGTTACACTTTTTGGGTGGAAATATACAATAATTGAATAACCAATTCCTTCATTTGGTATTATCATCTACATGAAGATCATGGTCTTGAAATACTATTTTGGGCATCATAATCATAAAATTGGGGTCATCATAGTCAACCTCATTAATCAACATTCTACCATACATATAGAAGTTCTCTCAACATAGGGAAGAACAACATAAAAGTAAGTAGGTAATCAATCTACAAACATTAATGATTAACAATGAAATGAAAAGATATATTCATTGTCATTGAATGTTTAACAAGACAACATGCTTGTATGGGTATCGGGGCTAGTCCCCGCACCCCAGTGAAAAGGAACTACTCGCTCATGATGTGAGAAACAAGAAGAACTAGAGAGAGGAAAGGTTCCCCCATGAGCATAATGCAAAAGTTAGTCGCAGCTCGGTGAAGATGATGTGGTCTTATACATCATGTCGGAGCAGATCTGGATGAGGAGGAAGAACCAGTAAGGCAGACCAGGTAGATTTTCTTCTCCACCTTCTTTCTCATCTTTACCTCCTTGCTCACAGTAGGAGCAGTAGGTCAAGTGGCAATGGCGTGGATGTTCGGGATCGAACATGCATTCAGGAAGCTTGTCGGCGTCCTGGGTCTGATGCTCCAATGAGGACCATGTTGGGTCCAGGTCTTGAACGGTTTGGATTGGCTAGTGTTTTCTTCATGGTCTTGAGTTTAAATGGTTTGGAGGTCATTTGCTTCTCACGGTTTGAGGACCGTTTGGGCTTGCGCAGTCTTAAGATCCAACGGCTTCAACCAGTCTTAGCTTCCAAATGGTATCTACTCCAAGCAGTCTTCACTCCAATCGGTCTTCGCTTCCTAATGGTCTCATTTTCTCATAGTTTGTTGCCTCCGATCGGTCTTACTTCTTCGTCCAAATGGTCTTTGACCTAGCAGTCTTGAGAACCTAACGATCTGTGGTCAAAACGGTCTTGCGGGTATCTGCTTGCTGATCGGTCTTGAAGACCATTTGCCGCCACATGGTCTTGAGGACCGTATGTCGTCAAATGGTTTTGTATGATCAAATGGTCATGGGATCTTCACGGACTTATCTGATCAGTTTTGGAGATCGATTACACTTTCATGGTCTTGTTGTCTAATCGGTTTTGGGGGTTGATCGTGCAAATGGTTTGGAGACTATTTGCTTCTCACAGTTTGAGGACCATTTGGGCTTGCGCAGTCTCAAGACCATTTGCTTCCCATGTGGTCTCAAGACTAATTGCCGGTAGCGAGGAGGATCGTATAGGTGAAACTATTTGGGGAAACGAGAGCAAACCATGTGGATGCAAACTGAATGGACCAAGACCATTTGGTCAAGACCGTTTGGTCAAGACCGAGGCTGAGATGATCTTGAGTGAAGTTGGGTCATAGTTGATGGTTCAACCTCAACATGAACTGCATAATCTACATGAAATCCATATAAAACTAGTTAATAACTTGATAATCTGATCAAACAAGCAAAATTGCACATTGTAAATTTTAAGGAGATGAAATCGAATGTATTTAGTCAAATTGGGCTGAAAATGGGGACGGAAAATCATGATGAATTTGGATTCATCATCGATACAAAAGGTTCTTCACACACTTAGGTATCAGAACAAACTCAATGTCATAGGTATAATTCCATCAATGCTATAGATAATATATGTACTGATGATGTAGGTTCTAGAGTGAATGCACCAATGTGATATATATGTAAGGCCACTAAACTTTCTTAATGAGTTCAATAAGCTTAATTATCATAATTTAATTTATTATAACCCCAATATAACCTTTTTATATCTTTTAAATCATAATATAAGCTTAAGTATCAAATTTGGTCCAATTCAGACACTGTTTGAGCAAGTTATGCAATTTTATGCACATTTTGGAATTTTCTACAATTTACCCAATTGAGAGGTTTTCTTTGCAATTTATCACTTGCATTATATTACTTGGATATTCTCTCATCATTCTTCATCTTTTTTATCCATGGGGAACCTTTTTAATACTTGGTTTGAAGGTGTTTTCTCCAAGGGTATTTTAGGGTTTACCCCTTCATGGATGAGCTACCTTTAGTAGCTATCAACTAATGAATTATTTGTTTTGTTTGGAAATTCAAGAAACGAGGGATAAGAATGTCTCTATGTATGGTGGGGGAGCTTCTTGTGTGTGTTCTTGTATATTCTTAATAGTTTAAGGCCATGGACACTTGGAAAGATACTAGAACTTCAACTTTTTCTTTTTCTTTATCTTAATGTTTCATGTACTTATCCCTAAGCACCAAAACAAGCCTTTTTCTCTCCACCACTTCCCTCCTTCTATGAAGCTCGTTCTCCCTATGTGCTTTTGTGAATTTCCTGTCCAAGGAAGAAGAAAGAGGGGATCTTCTTGGAAAAAGAATCTAGGGTTGCAATTGTCTTCCTTTTAGGGTTTGAAAAGCTTCCTTCTAGTGATCTTGACCTAAAAGAGTAATAATCCCCTTCTTCCCTTCATTTATTTATTTTTTATCCTTCATCCTACCTTTATCCAGGTCTTAACCTTGCTTTTCCATGGTATATATTTCTCTAAAGCTCTAAAATCCTACCTGTCTTGCTCCTTATGCTTAGTGTGTGCTCATTTGATGAAAAAAGGTGCTTGATGGACGAGTTCACAGCTAATGTTTGGATTTCCTACCCTACCTGCTCATGTTTTCTTATGTTTGGGAGTTTATATTCTAATTATAGGCAATTTTTATAAATTTCTTCATGTTTATTGCTTACCATAAGCTTGCTAGCTCATGTTCTTGCTTTTAAATGATCACCCATGCACTAAACAGCTATGCTTGACTTGGATTTCGATTCTTATAATGTTTCCTGTTCTGATTTCAGTTCTAGATGAACCTTTGATCATGTGTATGTTATTCCTAAGGTATTATATGACTTGGATCAGGTTGATTTGACAACCTATGGTGCTAAGCACCTATCAACCAATGGTCAATTTTAGGGTTTAAAGTTAATTTCTTCTATAAGCACATGACCCGATGATGGAACCATTGCAACAACCCTACGGTGTTGTCTTCATGACAATTCATGGTTTTAACCAAGGGTGTCAACTGAAATTCACCCCTTAGGTCATGTTTTGGCCTAATTAGAAACCTAGTGATTAACAACTAAGTACCCTAATGATGCTATCGCTCAATGGTGATATTAGTTTGATATTTGATGTTGATTAATAAATATAGTATTGATCTAAAAACCTATAGTGACTTAATGGTCACTAATGATGGTGTATCAGGTCTCCAAAACCTATGGTGAGTTAATCATATAGTTTTAGCATCAATTAAGCCTTAGACCAATGGTTTCTTGGGTCAGTTGATGCAATGGTCAGACCTATACTATAATTGATGGTTTTAACATATGAACTTGACCCAATGGTCAAGATCTAATATTTACTCCTCCAATAAAGTGGAATGATGGTTAATGTAATATGTTGGTCCTAATAATGTGATTTATATTGTTTCCTTTATATGATCAACTTAAGAAGCTTACTTGTTGACAATGGATGGCTTGTTTTAAATGAATAGTCGATTGTGGGTTTTACCCTACTCTCAACAGAACCCTTATTGTTGTTAACCAAATGATGTCT
Organism: Alisma plantago-aquatica; assembly: GCA_963693085.1. Lineage (NCBI taxonomy): Eukaryota > Viridiplantae > Streptophyta > Magnoliopsida > Alismatales > Alismataceae > Alisma > Alisma plantago-aquatica. Next base: position 1,648,376,628 of record OY856409.1, read on the forward strand.
ATGGTTAAATGGTGACTTGTATAGATCACAACTCAATAACATCATAGATGATTCATTCAAGGTGTTTACTTATGTAAACAACCAATGGTCTTACCTTTTAAACATGCAATGGTTCTGTGTGACATTGTGGTATGGAGATATGGGTTGAATGATGATGGAAGAAATGGAGGGTTCCCCTAATAAGGTAGTCTTACCTATTCACTCATAAGAATAGAAGGGATGATAACCATATTGTGTTGATATGTAACCCTAATAAGGTATAACTTGTTATACCTAGCTTTAATATAACTAAATGATGGTAATTGGGTATGAATAGTCCTTGAATGATTAATACAATCATGGAGTAATCTCTTATTGTTGTTGAAACCCTAGTATGCTATAACCTGATGGTTACACCTTGATTTATGTGTGGGTTAATGCTTGATAATAGTATGGAATGTGATGGTGATGCTTCACCTTATGCATCCATGATCCAATGGGGATGATGTGAGTTAGGGTTTAGGTATGTGTACTGATTAGTAATCTCTTATTGTTGTTGAACCTAACTCTAATGCAAATAGATAAAGATGAGTATTCATTTTTAACCTTCTTATATGATCATAACCTTAATGTGTTAAGTGGTGGTTATCATAGACACATGGTTGATACTTTCTTATGTTAAACATGTACATTATGAATATGATTAGGGTTAACCATATCTAGATTCCTTGCATGTTGATGTAATAAAGGAATGTTCTTAATGTTAATATAACCATGCTATGATTGTTTATGAATATCCCCTAGCTCATTAATGTAATATTGTGTTGATCTGGTGTATTATATGTAAGTGATTTTGTTGAGCTTTTTTATAAGGCATGGAAAGATAATAATGATCTTGGAGGGAATAGTATGATGATCTTAATGATCTTTTGGAATGGTTGAGCCCTGAAGTGTAATCCTCTTGTGTTGATAAGGGTTGATACCATGTGATATTGTGAAAAGGATTTATATCATGTGATAGTATGATGGTCTTAATCGTCATTGGGCATGGTTGAGCCCTAAATGAGATGTAATCCTCTTGTGTTGATAAGGGTTGATACCCTGTGATATTGTGAAAAGGTTTTATATCTTGTGATAGTATGATGAGTAGTGTAGTCTCATGAATGACAAGTGAATAGTACCATCTGATGATGAGATGAGAAATTGTGTTTTACACATTTTATAAATTTTGAAGTTGTGATACTTATATGCTTGCTAGATGTGAATTAGGGTTTGTATGTCCATTTGTTTTATGCAACCTTAATTCACCCAATTGAAGATAACTAATAAAGTGAAACTCTAATCGTGTAGTGTCTTGTGCCATAGAACCATGTTCAGTGTCAGAACTTGCTGGATGGTGAAATGAGTATTCCTAAGGGAAACTTAGAATGCATACTTTTGAGTATGCGGGGTGCTTGTCATCCTGACACCAAGTGTTTCAGGGGGATGGCTGCGGTCATACCTATCTCCCTTTTTTAGAATGACTTTGGTCAGGTCTTAGTGTTTATAACATGATGTGATTAGAGGACAACTACGGTTGTACCTCATTGATTGAGTTTGAATACCCTAGATGCTAGAGTCATGACCTGTACCGCAGTGGGCTAGTTACAGGATTATATGTTGTTGTTTTGCAATTTGACTATATGTCACTACGGTGTAGACTCGTAGTGATTGAGTATGGAGAAGATCTTAGAGTACGACTCTTCCTCGATCCTATATGGAACTGATTGCGATAAAGAAGTAGTCAGTTGGACTTTGAGTGGTACGACCCAAACTTCCCAGGGCATAATAAAAGATGTAATACAACCATGTAGCATATTTGTTTAGGGCTATACATGATGTTTCACATTGGATGATAACCCTTATTTTTTATCTTTACATAAAGATGATGCTTAGCGAAATTAAGAGATAGTAGATATACTTAGATTGTGGATATGCTTAAGATTGTAGATGCGCACATACAATAGCTATGCTTATGTTGATAACTATACTGCTACTGCTGATTATAATCATGATGCTAGCTATCTCATGTTGTTTGTTATATTTAGCATGCTAGCCATGCCTTTGTAACTAGAGATGCATATACTACTAATCATGCTTATCCAGATAGTTGTGCTTATGTTGTTAGCTCTTCTTATGATGTTGATGTGTTCAACCTGTTAGACATGCTAATGTTGTTAGTTATGCATATGATACTAGACTTATTCATGATGTTAGAGATGTGCATGTTGTTGGACTCCTTATACTATTAATAGGGATATGAGAATAGTCTGGATAATGAACATAGTTATTATCTGCTCCTTTATGTATTTTGTTAATCATCAGTGATGTTGAGCTTATTTGTTATATATGATCAAACTTCTTCAATGGTCTGATTACCTAAAAATGTTGGAATCAATAAACGTTGTTGGAGGTTATATCTCTTGCTGCGACATGTGTCTCACCCTTGTGGTTTGCCACATTTTTTTAGGTAATCGAAAGTGACAAAAACAAACTTGTGACAACAAAGTGGAGCTATAGTAATGAATCTATGTGAAAGTTTATTAGATGTCTAGTGTGTCCTAGAGTCATCCCTGTACTCTCAGGTCTGGGATGGAAAAGTTTGTATATGGTGTTTCAAACAAATCGGAATTTTGTTAGCATGTTAATATTGGTTGTGTGGCATACACAAATATTGTTCTCCTATGTATATATGTTGTGGCTAAGGTGATAGAACAATTTGTATCAAATTCTTGGCTTAGTATGGATATAAGAAAGTTGTTGGGCTCTTATGCAAATGTTTCTGAGTAGGCGCTAACGTTGAAATCGGTTTTAATTTACCCATAATTTTTGGGTATGTGGTTAATTGGTGATTGATTGCATTTTATGTTTTAAGTAATCTCATTTAGTGTATCGGGCTCTCACAAGTTGGTATCAGAGCTTTAGGTTCATTGAGTCTACATGGGAACTAGGAATTAGGACAAGGATGATGTCAAAATTAGTAATATGACATAAAAATATGGTGCATACTGCTTAATCTCAGTATTTGGGTGCCCTGGCCAGGTATTCAATTATTGAAGAAAATGTAAGTATGGAACTCTTAGATTGTTATCTTCTTTATTACTCTGATCAAGTAGTCATGTTGAAACAATCTAAATAGCATAATTAATAACAAATCATGGTGTGAATATCTCAATCCCACCTTAAAGAAGATGAGAATTACATCATTATCTATCAAAACTTGAATGTTTGGTAACTATAAGACAAAGATACAACACCATGAAATCTAAATCTAAATACAAATAAGAAAAGGAGGAGTTCTTGAAGATGTGAATCAAGAATATAATAAAGTAAACGACAGATAAGTTTGTGCTTATAAAGTGAATCAAGGTATGAAATCCACATAAGATGGAGAGAACACCTATAATAAGTATAAAATGAGAAGATTAATGGGAACAATGACAAAGGAATAAGGTGGAACCTGAGTTAATCTGAGACCAACCTATGTGTGTAAAAAAGTGTTAATGTAAAATAATCATGGCATTTGGAAGAAATTAAGGTAGATGATCCATGTTTAATGAAAAAATGTGGAATATGATGATTTACATGTTGATAAGTGGTTGAAAAACATAATAAAATAAGTGAACATACCCAAGTGTGATAAATAGTCATCAAGGAAGGAGTAATGAGATATGTTAATCACGATGATTCCTATGCTAATGGCAAGGAACCCAAAATGAAAAAGGTAAAATGACACATAAGACGTTGTAACCTCCATAATGAAAATAGAATTGGTTACCTTTTTGCTAGTGACCCTTGAACAATGTTGCGATGATGTGGGAAGTGTGTTTCCCTTTGTTTCTTTCCTTTCTAGGGCACAACTTTCAAGTGGATCATTGCCACTTTGTATGTGTGGATTTGTTGTAAACATGAGGGTGGATAGCTTATTATAGCATAAGGTTGTTTGGACTATGGTTCCAAGATCATAAATTTTGTGATGAGTTTTCTTTTGATACTTCCATAATTAGGAAGACTCGTCATATATGTCTTGGATTTGATTATGTCGGTAAAAGTAGATAAGATAAGGATGTGAGTTCCTTATAGCACATGAGGTGGATACCAAGGTAATGAATCCTAGTATCCAAGATGTATCAACAGTATGGGAAGTATGTGAAGGTTGGAGATGTTTATTAAATGAACATTCCAAGTGTTCCTCCCCATTAGGGAGAGAGAGAGAGAGAGAGAGAGAGAGTTGATGATGACCCTCTAAATGTTGTTTGGAAGGAAAAACAAAAGTGACTCTATAATGTTGTCTATGGTCTAGTGATAGCTGGGCAAGAACACTATCAAGTATAGATGGTTTATTGATACAATAGATATAATTTTAGTATGATAGCTAGTATTTAAAGTTGAAAGTTACTATTAGATTTTTATAGGTGGCACAACAAGTTTCTATGTTCCATATTTGCAAATGTCTTCTTATGTGGGGGCTTCTGTGCTGACCCAATATGAGATATATATGAATGATGTGACATAACCATGATATACAAGTAACCATGTGAAGGTAATAGGATGAGGTTCAAAGGAAGTACCCATCTTTTTTTACCTTGGATTTTGGAGGCGAAATCCTTGTTAGGGGTTTATAGTTGTAAGGCCCCTATACTTGCTTAATGAGTTGAATATGCTTAATTATCATAATTTAATTCTTATAACCGTAATATAACCTTTTGATATGCTTTGAAATCATAATATAAGCTTAAGTTTCAAATTTAGTCCAATTTGGACACTATTTGAGCAAGTTATGCAATTTTATGCACATTTTTTACTTTTCAACAATTTACCCAATTGAGAGGTTTTATTTGCAATTTATCACTTGCATTATGTTCCTTGGATATTCTCTCATAATTATTGAGATTGTTGATCCATGTGACACCTATTTAATTCTTGGTTTGAAGGTGTTTTCTTCAAGGATATTTTAGGGTTTACCCCTTCATGGATGAGATACCTTTAGTAGCTATCAACTAATGAATTGTTTGTTTTTCTTGGAAATTCAAGTAAAAATGGATAAGAAAGTCTCTATGGATGGTGGGGGAGCTTCTTGTATGGGTGCTTGTTTATTCTTAATAGTTTAAGTCCATGGACACTTGGAAATATACTAGAACTTCAACTTTTTCATTTTCTTTATCTTAAAGTTTCATATACTTATCCCTAAGCACAAAAACGAGCCATTTTCTCTACACCACTTCCCTCCTTCTATGAAACTCTTTCTTCCTCTGTGCTTCTACGAATTTCCTATCCAAGGAAGAAGAAAGAGGGGATCTTCTTGGAAAAAGAATCTAGGGTTGCAATTGACTTTCTTTTAGGGTTGAAAAGCTTCCTTCTAATGATCTTGACATAAATTTGTAAGAATCCCCTTCTTCCCTCCATTTATTTCTTTTTTATCCTTACTCCTACCTTTCTCCAAGTTGGAACCTTTATTTTCCATGGTAGAAATTTCTCTAAAGCTCTAAAACCCTACCTTTCTTGCTCCATATGCTTAGGGTTTGCTCATTTGATGAAGAAAGGTGCTAGATGGATGAGTTCACAGCTTATGCTTGGATTTCCTACCCTACCAACTCATGTTTTCTTATTTTTGGGAGTTTATCTTCTAATTATAGGCAAGTTTTATAACTTGCTCCATGTTTATTTCTTACCATAAGCTTGCTAGCTCATGTTCTTGCTTTTAAATGATGATCCATGCACTAATAAGTTGGGATTGACTTGGATTTCAATTTTTATAATGTTCCCTATTCTGATTTCAGTTCTAGATGAAGTTATGATTGTAACATCCCTGACCTGGGTTATGCCTTAACCCTAGGAGTTTTTCTTAAGTAATTCATTCATATTCTTGTCTTTGTCTTTTGAAAAGTATTTAAGACTAAAGGAGAGCTTATGTTTCAATTTTGGTCCTATTTGAATATTGTTGAAACAATATTTTTCTTGTTTTGGACTAAAGTGCAATTTACCCAATACAAGGGGTTACCTTGCAAAATTTTTCATGATAAATGTTCCCCAAGTGTTATAGCATCATAAGAATGAGAATGATGCTGAGATATGGCTTGTGGAAGCCTAATTTCCAAGAAGGAGCTTGTTTGAGTAATGCTTGTGTATTGAATACTAGTTTTGGTGTAATTTGCAAATTACCCAAAATCTAGGGTTGAGTATGTAAAATTCCACTTCAAAAGCTTCCCTATTGTTTCTTGGTATCATTTAGAGAAAATAAAAAGAATGGGGCGTCTTGTTTGAACTACTTTTGAGGAGAGATAATCTTGATAATAAAATAATCAATATTTAAGTATAATTGAAACCATAATTTATTTAGTAGCAAAAATAAATATATTAATTGAACTGCCCATCAACTAAAAAGGCTTTGGTTGAAATACTATATTGGGAGGACGTCCAAATGCCTTGAGTGGCACCTAAATATCCTAAGTAGGTGAAGAAATCCACTCACATTTGTTAATTAAACAGTAATGTCCACTAAAAATGGATAATAGTATTATAATGATTAAGCTGCTTAAGTGGTTGCTTCTAATTCAAGGATAATTGATAGGATATTTAGTAAAAAGGAATATGGCTTCGAAGGCAAGGAAGGGAGGGGGCATGTGTCAAGAAAGTGGATGAATTTTCTCCTACTTTCTCTCTCCTAGAAAATCAATTATATGTACTCGATTTTCTCCTTACTTGAAAGGCTATTTTTGCAAACCACTTTCTTCCCTTGCTTTGGACGACGACCAAGGAGCTTAGGAGCAGGAGGAAAACGTTCCCCAAGCTAAAGGTAAGTTCCATGATCATCTTCAACCTTGGATTGATGGTTGAAATCGGATTTCAACACTCATTTTCTTCTCTCTTCCATCCAATAGTCAACCTTGGCTATCATTTGCATCCAAAGAGTTGGAAACAAACCTTGGATAGTTGAAGGAGCTTCTTTCACCATTAGAGACAAGAAGTTTGAATCTTTGAGGCTACTTTGAAGGCGGGTTATATAACTTGAACCCATCAACGTTATTATTGATTTCAATTTCTCATTATATGTTGATCTTTTATTTGCTTCTTGAATAATTGATGAATTTATGATATATATGACAGTAGAATTTGGAGGTCTGAATCTTGATGATGATGACAACATCTTAGCACACACCTCAATAATATCAACAACAAATGGTTTCAATTTTTATTCGTCAAACGATTTCAAACCGTTAGAGACCAAACGGTTTCAAACCATTTGGTCACCAAACGATTTCAAAACCGTTAGAGGTCAAACGGTTTCAAACCGTTAGAGGATAAATGGTTTCAATAATGTGTAAAGGACTAATGGTTTCAACCTTATCTAGTCCACATGGTCTCAACATTGGATGGACAAATGATTTCAAAACGTTTAGAACTCAATTGTTTTCAAAACCCTAGATCAATTGATGTCAAAAATCTAATTTAGGTTCAAACGGTTTCATCTCTGAATTGACCAAATGGTCTCAAACTGTTTAAGGACCATACAGTTTTCAAACCGTTTGAGGATCAAATTGTCTCAAACCGTTTAGGGTTAATCGATCTTCTAACCGTTTGAGGGTCTTGGGTTGAACCGGTTTCGAAACCATTTGACGAGCAAAAGGTTCAAGAACGTTTAAGGATATAAAGACCAAGACTGTTTGAAGGTCTAAATGGTCTCAAACGGATTGAAGGTTTAGGGCAAAACCATTTGAAGGTCTAAACAGTCTTAAACTGTTTGAAGGTTTAGGACCAGACCGTTTGAAGGTCTAAATGGTCTCAAATCGTTTGAAGGCTTAGGGCAAGGCCGTTTGAAGGTCTAAACAGTCTCAAACCATTTGAAGGTTTAGGGCAAGACCGTTTGAAGGTCTAAATGGTCTCAAACCATTTGAAGGTTTGGGGCCAAACCATTTGAAGGTTCAATTGGTGCAAAACTGTTTGAAGGTCCAATTGATTCAAACCATGTAAGTACTAATAACCCCATAAGTGGTTAAAGCGTATCTCAAGGTTGAATTCAATGGAAGTACCTCTAAAGTACTTAGGTGGTTAGTATAATTAGAGTGATTATCATTCGATGCCTATGAAAGTAATAAATTCAATGCACTATGATAAGCATAGTTGCATGTACTTTAGTAAGAGGTTAAGTCAACCTAATAAGGTATGATGATGTTGTGTGTTCCTAAGTACATGGAAAAATGATAAGTATCATTTAATACTTAAATGATGCTATGTGAAACTCTAATATAGGGTGATGATATGTGAAACCCTAATATAGGGTGATGTTATTTGAAACCCTAATATATGGGGGTGTTATGTGAAACCCTAATATAGGGTGATGTTATGTGAAACCCTAATATAGGGTGATGATATGTGAAACCCTAATATAGGGTGATGTTATGTGAAACCCTAATATAGGGTGATGTTATGTAAAACTCTAATATAGGGTGATGTTATGTGAAACTCTAATATAGGATGACGTTATGTGAAACCCTAATTGATAAAGATGGGAAACCCTAACCCTAATGAGGGAATAGTGATGTTATCTTGGTATTGCATAATGTTGATATGTAATTGATATGATTGCTATCAAGTATACTAACCATGCAGGTATTATGAGATGATGAGCATAACTAGGTATGAGCTATGATGTTAATGGGCCTTTTGAGCCATTATTTTAATTGTTGCCTAGTGAGAGGCGACAAGAAGTTGAATATGCTTGGTGAGTTATGTGAGATGCTTGTGTAACAAGTATCATGAATACCTTGGTCAGATGACCTAGAGGTATTAGTTACTTGATAAGTGATAACCTTATTCAGTGATGAACTAAGGGTTTGAATACCCAGATCCAGTAAAAATGATTATGATATTGATGAGGGGTTTAAATTCCTAATGGTGAGATAAGGGATTGAGATCCCAATGTTCTATAAAGTTTTGGAAAGCACTTGATAGAAGTATTACATGTTTCTTTGTAGCATTTGTCATAATAATTCTTGTTTGAAATTTTGAATGATGCTAAAAGAATATGGTAATGTACTTAAATAATCAAGTTGAATATTATCATGTAGAGCCCTGGCCATAGATCCATCATCGTCAGTAGCTGGTGATGGTGAAACAGGTTCTCCTGTTGGATAATCTGGAGCATATATTGTTGAATATGCGGGGTTTCTCCTAGCCGAAATTAGGAGGATTAGAGTGCAACTTTGGTTTTAGACTCAAGATATGTTTAAGAGCATGGTGAATAGGCTCATGGCTCAGTGTGATATAGCATTAATGCGTTCATGGCTCAGGAAGCATGATGAACTGGCTTGTGGCTCAGATTTACTAGTGTCGGGACCTGTACCAAGGCGGGCTAGAGAATGGGTAGCCTATGGGAGATAACCCTATGACTGAGGTCACTTAAGCAAGAGACTATGGTCCTGGTTGTGGTCTCGCACTGACCGAAATGGATGAGATCAAGGAGTCTGGCTCTTCCTTTGATCTTGTATGGAACCGGCTTTGGGTTTCACAACCAAAGGTTGGATTTGAGCGGTATGGCTCACTTCCTCAGGGCATAAGAATGATTGTAAAATGTAATCAGCCGTGTAGCATATTTGCTTAAGGACGAATTATGGAAATCATTGGGTGATGTTACATTTCTTATCATATCCTAAATGGATAAATATTATACATGTTCTTCATATCCCTTATTAAAATGAATAGATGATTTACTTCTTTATCATTTATAGTTGTAATGCTTTAAAAGATGATGTTGCTCTATTCTGCTAAATAATGATTAAATTATGTTATTCAATAGAAATTCCTCTGTTCAGTCTATTACTATTTATCTGCAATAATAATATTTATGGCGGAGAGTTATATCTCTCGTTGGGACATGGGTCTCACTCCTTTGATCACCAATATTTTTAGGTGGATGCATACGTGGAGGCAGGAACCATACACCAGGGGAAGGACAGCAGCATCAAGGACAGTAGTGATATCTCAGATGGAGATACTGACTGTCGTGTCTTGTAGTTATGAGTCCTATGTGTCATCTTTGTACTCTCAGGTCCTTGGAGTCAGTAGTTAGTGCTTTTATGATCAATCTGAGATTTTGGCATTGAATGCCTCAAGGCTTTATGTTGCTTATGTGTAGATTTAACAGAGAAATTGTTGTATGTAATCCTTGAGAAGAAAAGGTACATGGTATGTACTTTGTGGACCAGAATGTATATATAATATTTTGGTTCTTGTTATAAGAGTTTCCAAGAAATGGATCTCTTTGCAAATGGTTTTAATTTTTAGTGATTTTTGTTAATCCGTTGTTTATGTTTAATTTCACTTAATTAGTAACGATCTATATGTTGGTTTGGTGAATGTCGTCACAGTGATCATGTGTACATTATTCCTAAGGTATAATATGACTAGGATCAGGTTGGTTTGACAACCTATGATGCTAAGCACCTATCAGCCAATGGTCAATTTTAGGGTTTAAAGTTGATTTCTTCTACAAACACATGACCTGATGATGGTACCATTGCAACAACCCTATGGTGTTGTCTTCATTACAATTGATGGTGATAACCAAGGGTGTCAACTGACATTCACCCCTTAGGTCATGTTTTGGCCTAATTAGAAGCCTAGTGATTAACAACTAATTACCCTAATGATGTTATCAATCAATGGTGATATTAGTTTGATATTTGATGTAGATTAATGAATACAGTGATGATCTAATAACCTATGGTGACTTAATGGTCACTAATGATGGTAGATCAGGTCTCCAAAACCTATGGTGAGTTAATCATATAGTTGTAGAATCAATTAAGCCTTAGACAAATGGTTTCTTGGGTCACTTGTTGCAATGGTCGCACCTATACTATAATTGATGGTTTTAACTTATGAACTTGACCCAATGGTCAAGATCTAATGTTTATTCCTCCAATAAAGTGGAATGATGGATAATGTAATATGTTGGTCCTAATAATGTGATTTAGATGGTTTCCTTTATATGATCAACTTAAGGAGCTTACTTGTTGACAATGGATGGCTTGTTTTAAATGAACAGTCGATTATGGGTTTTACCCTACTCTCAACAAAACCCTTATTGTTGTTAACCAAAGGATGTCTAGGGTTAAATGGTGATTTTTATAGATCAAAACTCAATAACATTATAGATGATTTCGTTCAAGATGTTTACTTATGTAAACAACCAATGGTCTTACCTATTAAACATCTAATGGTTCTGGGTGACATTGTGGTATGGTGATATGGGTTGAATGGTGATGGAACAAATGGAGGGTTACCCTTAATAAGGTAGCCTTACCTATTCACTCATATGAATAGAAGGGATCATAACCATATTATATTGATATGTAACCCTAATGAGGTATATCTTCTTAAACCTAGCTTTAATATAACTAAATGATGGTAATTGGGTATGAATAGTCCTTGAATGATTACTACAATCATGGAGTACTCTCTTATTGTTGTTGAAACCCTAGTATGCTATAACCTGATGGTTACACCTTGATTTATGTGTGGGTTCATACTTCAGAATAGAATGGAATGTGATGGTGATGCTTCACCTTATCCATCCATGATCCAATGGGGATGCTATGAGTTAGGGTTTGGGTATGAGTGTTGATTAGTAACATTAATTTAATTTATCTTGTTGAACCTAACTCTAATGCACATAGATAAAGATGAGTATTCATGTTTAACCTTCTTATATGATGTCATGATGGTGAAATAACATCCTTAATATGGTCATAACCTTAATGCGTTAATTGGTGGTTATCATAGCCACATGGTTGATACTTTCTTATGCTAAACATGTGCATTATGAATATGATGAGGGTTAATCATATATAGATTCCTTGCATGTTGATGTAGTAAAGGAATGTTCTTAATATTAATATAACCATGCAATGATTGTTTATGAATATATCCTAGCTCGTTAATGCAATATTGTGTTGATCTGGTGTATTATATGTAAGTGATGTTGTTAAGCCTTGTTATAAGGCATGTAAAGATAATGATGATCTTGTAGGGAATAGTATGATGGTCTTAATGACCTTTGGGCATGGTTGAGCCCTGAATGAGGTGTAATCCTCTTGTGTTGATAAGGGTTTATACCCTTTGATATTGTGAAAAAGATTTATATCCTATGATAGTATGATGGTCTTAATGACCTTTGGGCATGGTTGAGCTCTAAATGAGGTGTAATCCTCTTGTGTTGATAAGGGTTGATACCCTGTGATATTGTGAAAAGGATTTATATCTTGTAATAGTATGATGACTAGTCTGGTCTCATGAATGACAAGTGAATAGTACCATGTGATGATGAGATAAGAAATTGTGTTTTACACATTTTATGACTATTGAAGTTGCAATACTTATATGCTTACTAGATGTAAATTAGGGTTAGTATGTCCATTTGTTTGATGCATCCTTAATTCACCCAATTGGAGATAACTAATCAAGTGAAACTCTAATCATGTACTGCCATGTTCCATAGAACCATCTTTAGTGTCATAACTTGCTGGATGTTGAAATGAGTATTCCTAAGGGAAACTCAGAGTGCATAGTATTGAGTATGCGGGGTTCTTGTCATCCTGACTCCAAGTTTTTCGGGAGGATGGTTGTGGTCATACCTATCCCACTTTTTGAGAATGACTTTGGTCGGGTCTCAGTGATTATAACATGATTTTATTAGAGGACAACTACAGTTGTACCTCAGTGATTGGGTTTGAATACCCTGGATGTTAGTGTTGTGACTTGTACCAAGGTGGGCAAGTTATATGACTATATCTTGTTGTTTGCAGTTTGACTATATGTCACTGTGGTGCAGACTCGTACTGACCGAGTATGGAGCATATCTTAGAGTCTGACTCTTCCTCGATCATATATGGAATTGATTGCAACCAAGTGGTGGTCAGTTGGACTTTGAGTGGTACGACTCAAACTCCCCAGGTCATAATAAAAGATGTAATACATTCATGTAGTTTATTTTTTTAGGTTTATACACAACGTTTCATATTGGATGATAACCCTTGTTTGTTATATTTACATAAAGATGATGTT